>QRDG01000039.1:48210-196669 GCA_012064385.1 Puccinellia tenuiflora
CACATGAACATGGTTCACGTGTCCCTTCTCGAGAGAGTTGGATTTGACAGCTTCTTCAGTCTTCCTTTCCGGACATTCAGTCGAATAATGCCCCATCTGCTTGCAATTGAAGCATTGAATGTGACTAAGGTCTTTCTTTCCTGCATGGTGATGATGATTCTGACCATTGTGGTTCCCATTGTTGCAGCCATTGTGGTCATTGTCCTTGTATTCTCCAATACCTCCTTTGTTTCCTCCATTGTGGTCACGATCCTGATGGTTGTGGCTGTGTCCACCATGGTACTTGGCCTTCTTGTGTGTAGATTCTGAGTTGTACTTGTTTCCATTATACTTCCTTTTCCTGTTCTCCTCCTTCTGTATATTGTTGTCCAGTGTGATGGCTTGGTCCAGTAGAGCTTGATAATTTGGTGCATATGCCACTGACAAGGGTATCTTCAGTTCACCACTGAGTCCGCTAAGGAATTTATCCTTCCTCTTAGCATCAGTATCGATGTCCTCTGGAGCATAACGTGACAGAGCACAAAAATCATCCATGTATTCCTTCAGTGTCCTGTTACCTTGCCTCAGATTGCGGAACTCATCTCTCTTCAGGTTCATGATCCCTGAGGAAATGTGAGCATTGCGGAATCCCTCCTTGAAAGTATCCCACGTGAGTCCAGCTAATGGGTGAGTAATCTGGTAGGTCTCCCACCACTGTGCTGCTGGTCCCTCGAGTAGGTGAGCAGTGAATCTCACCATCTCAGCATCAGTGCACTCACAAGTGACGAGATCTTTGTGCACAGAACGTAGCCAGTCATCAGCTACAATGGGTTCAGTGGCTGTAGAGAACTTATTGGGTCTCAGCCTTAGAAATCTGGTAAGCCTGTCCACTGGGGGTTGGGGTGGTGGTGGTGGTGGAGGTGGAGGTGGTGGTGCATTCTGGGTCGCCAAAAATTGTGCCATCATGTTCATGAGTTGCGTCTACGCGGCCATCATCTGTTGCATCTGGTCGTTGTTGTTGCTGGGATCACGGCGAGGAGGCATCTGTTGGGTTTAGCATAGATAAGTATGGACAGAAAGATCTAAAGAATTATTTCTACCCATACAAACGATTAACAACAATCAGCAATAAGCAAACGATCACACAGTAAAACAAGTAATAAATTTATAAATTGGAAATTTATAATTTTGAAAACTTAACTAACACGATATAGGTTCTAACACAAGCGCACTAGTACTGGCATACCACATTTCGATATGTCAATACTCTAACGTGAGATGATAACTAATAACCTATGTAGAGTGGTGGTCTCGACTATGTCTTCCTTCTGAAAGTTCTTCTTAAGTGTCTTTCGAAACTCCATTTCACAATCCAGAGCCATAATCATCATTGATCCTTTGTTGATATATTCTATGAGGCTGGTCATCTAAAAACAAGAGGAGATAATTTAGAAAGCAATAGTTGAGAAAGGTACAAGAAAGATGTTTGGAAAGATTTGGATAAGAAGAAAATAGAATTTTGTTCCTATGGTCTTTCTTATTCTAATCCAAACCTAGGGTTTTCGAGCCTACAGGCAACATTACGCTCTGATACCATTTTGTAGCACCCTCACTTTGAAAAGCAAGAATACTTTGTGAAATTGCTAGGCCCTGGATCGAGTATGGCTAGCATTCACCAACAGGATGTAATATCATGCATAAATGTTAAACATTATTACATCGCAAGTACGAATGATCCAAAAATAATGTACTTTATTACAACTTTGCATAGACGAGGCTAGCTTAAAATAAATAAAGTTCCACAAACATTATTCAGAGTTCAAGCATCATAATAAAGTAGCACTAAGCTCCATCATATCCATGTGCCACTGGCGACCATGTTGGTTGTAAGCTCGAAATAGGCAAACATCCTTACTCCTCATCTGAACAACCTGCAACATTAACGTTGCAGCCCAGGGAATTTGGGTCAATACCTTGTGACAGGCTGGCAAGTGTCATACTATGGTGGATAATTAATGGCAAAGACTATTCTATATGCATATTTGGCTGGTGGAGTTCAAGGCTCTTGCGCAAAGCAAATTTTATCCTACCATTGTAAAACATTTCTTTTAAAACCAACTATTATTGAGATAAACATGGCATGAAAACCAATATCTCTTCTACCCTTGTTCACCCATCAATTTTATTCTGAAATTGGAATGAATGAGATTTTTCTGTCGACCACCTTGCTTAGTTACTCAAATTGTCCATAACCGTGGACACGGCTAAGATATTAGTTTTATTTACTCTCGAGAGTTTGTGACACTTTCCCCACTAGACTCAACTAACCCAAACTTCCAAATCACTCATTTTGTGAAAAGGAAAGGAGAGAGTCGAGACGAGATCTTTCAGAAGAGCTTTCCCATACACACGTCCGAACAATACCCACCTACATCCCCTACATCTGCTTGTTCGTCCGGTCAGGTCCACTCAACATACTTAATCAAGACAGAGCCCATATGACTAGTGGCTGCACTGGAAGTAGCTAGACATGGAGTGACATGAAATCTCTAATACCCTGGGTGGCAAACCACAAGTGCACATACTCAGGTTCACACCATAGAAATGGGCCTGAGTAGCCACTCAACTTTAAACAACCGGTAGAGCAACACCAAATCCACCCAGGTGATTGATTAATTTAGTAGAATTTTTCTTAACTCCTCTACCACAAAACAATTATTTTTGCAGCAACAACTCTACTAAATTAAATAGGTCACTAGTCAACTAATCATGTGGCTAAGCCTATCAGGTTTGCATAGCATAATAACTTTAATAAAAACAGCCTATCATGCATGCTACTGGAAAATAGTCTATAGTGCAATATAAAAATAGTAATAGGTCATTCATGAATTGTGTATGCACTTGCCTTGACAGTTGTTCAGGTTGCAGCAACACTCACAGCACTCCTGGCACTCTTCACAATCTAAACAAGCAATTTGCAACAATTCAATACACATGCAAAATGGCAATACAATAAAAACATGCATGCATGATGATTTGCTAACAACACAAGTCAAAGTTAAACAATTAATAAAGTTATTACTTTCTGTTATTTACTATATGCATGATGCTCATGATACATAATTTTAGTGATTTAAATAATTTTAAAACAATTACTATGGTCAAAATACCACTATTTGAGTTTCTACAAAAACATTATCAATGCATGATGCAAAAGTGCAAACTAAAAAATACTACTGGACAGAGGACACTAAAAGACACACTTTTGCAGAAGAAAATAATTTAAAATAACTTATAGATTTAAAGTTATGCCAAAATTACTCAAATCTCTCATTTGAATTTTGAATAATTTCAAATTGGCAAAACAGAAAACTAATAGTTCTAAAATAATCTACTGATCATAAGGTTTTGAAAAATATAAAGTTCATTAAATTTGGCCAAGCCATTGAAAAGATATGATGCGCGGCGGCGACGGCATGGCGGCGAGCGTTCCCGACGATCTAGGGTGCTTCAGGACGCACAAATCTTACCCCGAGGTTCAGCTTGACGAGGGGAGGTTGATGGCGAGGTGGTGGTCTCCGGTGATCTCTCCTTCGCCTTCAATTGCTCGTCGGAGACACGGACGGTGGCGCGCGGCTTCAGTTGAGCACGGACTCGACGATCTGGCGAGCGAACACAGAGAAAAAGATGTCCACGAGAAGCGCCACGAAGAAATAAGAAGGATAGGAGGGAGTGGGGAAGCTGGCGACGTCGTGCGGTGGCCGGAGCTTGAGATCCTACCGGCGGCAACGGCAGAGCGGCGAGGTCGAGTACGGCGGCGTGGCGGCGCTTTACCTAGCGGTTGCGAAGGGGAAAACGGAGGGGGTCGAGGGGGCTTTAAGGGGGCGTGCACGAGCACAACAAACTCCCCCGAAATCGGCCGGATTGAGATCGAATCCGTGTCGAGTTCTTGCTCCTGGAGGTTGGGGATCCTGTGACGTCAGCGATTGCGTCACGGGTGGGGTCCACCAGTCAGAGAGAGAAAAGAAAAATAAAAGAGAGGGCCGGGTGCGGGGATGGTGCTGGGCCGACTCGGTTGGCTCAGGTGGGCTGGCTCGGCTGACCTCTTCCTTTTTTTTAAACCCTTTTCTTTTTCTAAAAAAAAGAATCAACATATCTTTCAAAATAGAAATTCAAATTGGTTCAAACCAATTTGAATAATTTTGTAAAAATACCCTTTATCAAACTAAAATATTTGGGATCATCTTTGCACAACTTTATTTGCCAAAATACCCTTGGGCATAAAAGGTAATTGTTGCTATTTCCCAACTTTGGAAAATTTTGTAAAAATACTTTTTAGAGAGCTTATTCAAAATACAAAATTATGGCACTAGTCTTGCCATAAAATACAATCAAAATATTTGAAATATTGACTAGGGTTGCGTTGCACCCTTTAGGTCACTTAATAAAATAAAATTTTAATTTTGAAATCTTTTACTATTTCAAGCAATTCAAATGCAACAAACACATGATGCTGATGAATGCCCTGCATGATTTTGAGTTTTGAAACAAAACAACAAAAAGTTTTTGATCCCTCTGAATTTTCAAAAATTTGAAAATCTTGGGATGTTACATAGTCTATCTCTTCCTTCAATGCTTCAAGATTCTCTTCTATTTCTTTGAGTTCGTCGAGGTACTTTTGGATGTTGTGAAGTCAAAATTTGAAGTCTTCGATCAAGGCACTTGATGGCTTCTCATAATTGTCATGTTGATCTTCAACGCCTTTGGAAACATTTCTGAGTTATGGTCATCTATAAATAAGATAAGATAATTTAGAAAGAAATTAGGTGAGAAGGTTACAAGAAGGATATTAGGAAAGTTTTGGACAATAGAAAATAACATTTGTTCGTATGGTCTTTCCTATTCCTAATCCAAACCTAAGGTTTTCGAGCCTACAGGCAACACAATGCTCTGATACCATCTGTAGCGACCTTGCCTTTTTAAAATTGGCCAAGATCCCTGTGTTATTGTGCTAGTCCCTGGATCGAATAGCTAGCACCACAGTTCAAGATGTAATATCATGCAATTGCATCAAGTATCTATTACATCGATGATCCAGAAGAATAAAACATTACAAATTGCATAGCCAAAGGCTAGCATGTTACAAAGTTCAGCAGCGGAAAACTTAAAATAGCATGGAGCCTCATCATCTTCATGTGCCACAGGCAAACATGTTGGTTGCAGACTCGTAACCCTTATTCGTTTCCTTACTCATCGTCAGAAAACCTGCAACACATAGGTTACAGCCAAAAATTGGTCAGAATCATTAGAATGGATCTGGCAAGTGATACTTGTGGACTCATAAGGGCAAACTCCTAATATCTATGTGCATATTTGGCTGGTGGAGTTGAGGGCTATTTTGCGTAAAGCTAATTTTGTCCTATCCTTTTAAATCATTTTCTTTCTCCAACTAGAAAATGAGACAATCCTAGCATATCCGGTGTCCTTGCGGGACAAGTCCTGATACACTCGGTGTCCTTTCCAATTGGACCTATGAGACAATCCCAGCATATCCAGTGTCTTTGCGGGACAGGTCCTTATACACTGGGTGTCCTTTCTACCCTTGTTCTCCCTTCAAAGTTTTACTTGAGAAATTGGAATGATGAGATCTTTAGTTGACATCCTTGTTCAGCTGCTCGGAATTGTCCGTAACCAGGGACACGGCTATGATCATAGTTTTGACACTCTCGAGAGGTTGTGCACTTTCACCACAAAACTTCATCAACCCATTCTGTCCTTGACCTTCTTGAAGTGAAAAGGAAAGGTGAAGATGAAGACGAGACCTTTGGGAACCAGTCCCTTGTTCGTCAGGCAGACCCATACAAGACATTCATCCGCTAAGAATTGCCGGAATTAGGTTCCTAGAACTTACTTAGTCAAGGCAGAGCCATAGTACCAAGTGGCTGCACTGGAAGCAATCTAAACTTGGAGCGACTTAAATCTCTTTGTTCTTGGGTGGCCGTTCACAAGTGCACATACTCAGGTATAACCATGGAAATTGCCCTGAGCGGCCACTCAACTTTGTACCACCAATAGAGCAAAATCAATTGCCACCCAGGTAGTTGTTTAACTTAGTAGAAATTAGCTTTTCGTAACAAAACACATAGCATAGCATTTCAATACTTCTACTAAGTTATCATATAGGTACTAGACACTTAGGAATATTTGGAGTATTACTAAACAGGTCTAGCATAGAAATACTAATAACACCTATCATGCTTTACTAAAATAAAACACTAAAATGCATATAGGAGAAATAATAGGTAATTTATGCAGGAGCATCACTTGCCTTTGAAAACTTTTCGTTGCTCACACTCTCTTTTCAACGTAACTTGGAGCACTCCGTTCAATCTAATAATATAACAAACAACAATAAACAACAATACAACAATCACAAATAAGGCAATACAAAAATATATGCATGAAATGCAATCTAACACACAACAATATTAACAATAATACATCTAGTTAGTTTTCTGTTATGTAGCATATGCATGATGCTTACGAACACATTTTTAAAGTGTTTATCAATTTAGTAATATGCCGTAGGGCTATAATACCTTATTTATGTTCTGTAAAAAAACATTTACAATGCAGGATGCAAAGGTGCAAAATGAACATCCCACTGGATAGAATATATTTTTCCAAGCATTTTGATATAAAGTTTGTAATTTTTGGATGCATAGATCTCAAGATATGAATTTTTGAAGTTGGACAAGTCTAGTGTCTTTTAAATAAAAACTGGATGAATTTTATTATAACAATACAAGTGGAGCTCTATGATTCTCGGTACCGACTTGTTGGTAGGATCTAATCTAAGCCGTTGATTGATTGTACGGACGTGAACGGAACATCCATGGCGGCGGTGCTCACCGGAGAACGGCGATGGCGACTCGGACGTGGATGTTGGTGGCGTTCCCGCGGTCCTCCGGCTCAACGAAGATGTCCAGTAAGCTCCTCCCTTCACGACTAAGATGATGGAGTCCGCAGCAGTGGCTCACGGTGTCTCAAACGACGGCGACGACGGCTTCCCGAGCAGCGGCTCCGGTGGCGCTCCGGCGACGAGCACGAGCTCTATGGTTTGCCAAAAACAAAGTAAAAGTTTAGGTGGATGCAGAATTTTTTAGGAGAGTTTAATAGACAAGGATAGAGGTCCTCTGATTGTCCGAGACGACGTAGACAACCTTCGAAGCTCGAGAATGGCGACGGCGACGGCGGTGATGCGGGAAAAGACTTAGCCTTGAGGTATAGCCATGTCCTGTAGGTAGAAGGGAATTAGAACAGCACTCTAGTAAAAGGAATCGAAGGAAGCTTCACCGTACGCGACGTACCAGTCCAATGAACTCGCCGAGATCCAAAGTAAGACGGCGATGCCACGGGATAAACAGAGCTCCCCTCGAGAATATGTGTTTAGCAAAGTGGTGGAGGAAGCCAAGAGGCGCAAAGTGACGCGGTCGGGTTGTACTTATATGGCCTGAGGAGGGAGATCGGGTGGTGTATGCCAACGAGTGGCATTCGGTTCACCGAGTGGTTTTGGATAATTAAGTACACGAAGTGGAGAAATAATTGTCTGAATGGAAGCTCTATTGAATTTGCACCAAGTTTCGTGTTGGAGTCGAAGAGAACCGTCGCTTGAATTGATGGGAAGAGGAGGGGAGAGATACAGCCATGGCGGCTGTAACGTACGTACGAGCGAGGAGGAAGACGACCAGTCCGAGCGTGTCAATTCGGCTGGATGGGCTGTGGTGGTTTTCCTCTTGTTGGGCAAAAGATATGGGAAAAGGAAGTGGGTTGGCTGCCTCCGGTCAGGACCGGCCCATGTTAGGATCGGTTCCCTTTTTTTTTTGCTTCTTCTCTTTTTGTTTTTATTATTTGAACTCACTTTTGTATTGAGTTTTGATTCAAGTGTTTTTAGAAAAAAAAATATGAATACATGCCTTTCGGAAATATTTTTATAAATTAAACATTTTGGATATTTCATAATTCAAAACAAAATAATGAAATTCAAAATATTCATATTGACATATTTGGCACCTTTATGTCAAATTTCAATATGGTTTTAGAAATTTATTTTAATACCCTTTTATTTTAAGTAAAAACCAGAATAATAAAAGTAATCATTTTGATATATAGCTTAGAAAGATCATTTAATTTTAAGATAAAATTGGAAATCCGTTTTACAAAACAATATAGTAATAAGTGCAAAAATACTTTTAGGTTTTATATTTTCCCAAAGTATTATTTTAACTTCAGAACTTTAAAATAGAAATAGATAATTTGTCTGAAACATTTGAAAACTCAAAATACTTTTTAATAGGTCATCAAACCTTATATCTTTTGGGATTTTCTTTTATTTGAGATTTTCTATCGAACAGTTCTCAAAAGTTCTTTCTTTGTCGAAAAGTCTTAATTTCTTGTGATTTTTAACATTCCAAAGTTTTGTGATGTTACACTTTGCCCCCAACGGCGGAAAGGTTGTCAACCTTTCCGGTCTCGCAGAAAACAAAGCGGTTAATTGTATAGTGAAATAGATGAAAATATGAAAATGGACCAGTGGAGTAATGATGATGAAAAGTGATGGATAAAGGTTGAAATCAATGTAAAAAGATGGACCGGGGGCCATGGGTTCACTAGTGGAGTCTCTCAAGTAAATAAAACACTCATATGATGGGTAATAAAATTACAGCTGGGCAATTGATAAGATTATAACACAAACTTAATCTAGCTATGACAAAAATAACATGATACTCCCTCCGTTTCATTATATAATGCCTATTGTTTTTCGCATTTGTTTCAAATTGTAAGAGTAAAGCTCTATTTATTTGCAAGACCCCCTTCCACCATTGCTACCCATTCGAAGTTGAATTGCTTGGATCTTTGGCGCCATGTACTTCCCTCCATTGCTGAAATTTTTTGAAGAAATTTTCAATTTTGGGAGAGGTGCTGTGGCTGTGCGAGCGTGGGAGAGAGGAAAAGAAGGCGGGCAGGGAGAAAAGGATGGCGCGCGTCGGAGAGAGAGGAAACGAAGGCGATCGGAGAAAATCATGGGATAATAACGGCAGAAAGATTTCAGCGATCTGTTTGTTGGGTTTCCATGTTTGTCTCCTATTTCTGAGATCGTGGAGGGCCTTCGTAGGGGTTTTTTTGTGAAATAATCGACTGCGCTAATTACCGTGCAGGAAAACAATAGGCATTATATAATGGAACGGAGGGAGTAATATTTATGCAGGCATCACGACAATGAACAAAGACCGTTGAGTCCAACTGCGTCTTTGTCTGTAAAGATTGAATTTTTCGAGACACTTCTGTAGCTCAAATCAGAAAAAATCAAAACTAACGAAAGATAGATAAAAGTATCAGGCTTGCTGTCTAAAAATATCAGAAAAAGATAAAATTCAGAGATTTTCTGGAATTTCGAACATTGAAGGATAGAAATCTGTTTCTGGACAGCAAAACAATACCTCGCACTTTCGATGTATTAGAGGCTAAACTTGGCACAAAAACCAAAAGAAAAAGATACAATTAAATTTCTAAAGAGGCAACAACTTCATGACTCAAGAAAAACAAAAACAAACTGAAAGTAAAAGATGGGTTGCCTCCAACAAGCGTTTTTCTTTAACGCCTTTTAGCTAGGCGCAATGCCAAATATTAAGTTTTTCGGAGGCCTTTGCAACATCAAGAGCATAGCTTGATGATGCATGTAAAATGCATACATGAACTTAGCATTATAATACTCATATTTCAATCATATTTGCATCATATAAGGGTTATATCATTGTTTTATAAGGATTTAGGAAGATTTCATAGTTTTCCTATTTTTCTGGAATTAACCCTGCACTGGCAGAAAACCCTATTTTCTATATTTTGATGTTTCAGGTACCCAAACGACGTCCAAATGACCTAATATTTTGCGGGGATCATTTTTTGGAAGGAACAAAGCGTAGGAGCGAAGGAAACGAACAAACGGAGACCCGAAGGCCACCGACGGCTTTCACGAGGAGGCGGCGGAGAAACACAAAACCAAGAAACAGGAGACAGAAGAATGTCGCCGGAGAAGATCGGAGGGGGGAAACGCTGCCGGAATCACTTCCGGAAGGCTTCTCCATCCCCCTCCGAGTCTCCATCACACCACTGTCAAGACCAGCACCATCTCCATCACCATCTTCGTGATCCACTTCATCCCTCTCATAGTTTGAGATAGTTCGAACCCTAGCTATTGTCTAAGTACTATTCTACATGCTTGTGAATTGCTACTTGCCATTGTTTTGTGGGGAGATTATATTTTAAGATTGTGTTGTATCACTTATACCATTGAATCACATGTCTTCGCGTCGTGAGTAGTTCTCTCATGTTCCTGGGGGCATAGGATGGATTGGCAATAATTTTCACTTAACTTGTGTTGAGTATTTGGTCAAGTTTTATCTTTTATGATTGTCTTGATGTACAATGTATGAAGTGCACCATATATTGAGTAATGCATGAAGGTGCTATCACACTAGTGTGATGGAATGGGTAGGACCTAGGAGGACACGTAAACCTCGGTCTAATACATGAAGTTACATTAGGAGGGGATTTATATCGGGGACCTTAGAGTGTAATGCTATGGTGGGACTTTATGTCTTAATAATTCTTGTGCAGTCATTTACTTGGCCACATGATCCAACATAAGGGGTTTAGTTTATTTATTTAACTACACCTAATTATGGCTCTGTCCAAAGAAGATTAAAACTTGACAAAATGTTTACCTTGTTGTTCTAGAAATATTTATGCCATGAAATCCATGTAACCCTTGGGAACGTTTTCCACCTATAAGAAACACACCACTCAACCTTGTCCTCTTGCTGCGTAGAGGATTGGGCTTTCTCTCTTTGAGAGCTTTCACTTGTCATATTTTATTTACAGCTTTTTACTTTATTGCAAACTCTACACCAAAAACCCAAAAACACTTGCATCATTTAATCATTTTAGTTTGTCTAGTGCATAGATAATAAGAGAAGTGACACTCTTATTTGAGAGGATAAATACTTATACCTTATACTCCTCGTGGGATCGATACTAATACTTACACATCGAAGATTTCAACGATCCCCTATACTTGTGGGTATCAAGACATTTTCTGGCGATGTTGCCGGGGAGTGCAGCGCTTAAGTTTTATTCTTGTTTGCACTAGATATTTATTTTCAGTTCTGCATTTCTTTTGTTTGCTTTACATCTAGCAATCATCTAAGCTTGGGGAGGTTTTCCTCTTTAACTTGTTTGGTTGTGAGTTTTTCTTATATTTACTTTCAGTTTTGCATTTAGTTTAGTTTTATTTTCAGTTTTATATATCAAAACACAAAAAAAAGATGGAGAAACTTTCTGGAATGTCTATGCCTAATGGTTATGTTAAAAATATGGAAGCCTACTTTGAATATGAATCAACCGAAGAGGGAACAAAAATGCGTAAATTGCTTGAAGCTCTTCACAAAATGGCTATTTAGTTTTGTGAATTACATGATGTAACTTGTTGCAATAGAAGAGTTGTTAAACATTCCCACTATCAATGCAAGTATAATAGTGATCCTATAATTGCTTGTTACCATGAAGATAAATTTTCATGCCCTGATATAGAACAAGTTGAGAAATATATTGCTTATGTTGGAGCCCATGAGATAGACTCTCTTATTGATAAATTTCTTACAACTAGTCATGAAGCTCGGGTAATGAAAGTACAAATTTCTATTCTTATCCAACTTTGCAAAAAAGAATTTAGTGACAATGTTTATGTTAAAGAAAGAATTCTTGCTTCCATGGAAAGTACTAATGTTTTGCAGGAAGAGGATGATGAAAACATAAGCTTGGAAGAGGAAGAATGTGAAGAGGAGGATGAAAACCTAAGCTTGGGGATGCCCGTGCAACCCCAAGAAGATGATGAAAATGTTGAACAACTAGAGAATGAAGAGAGGAAACTTCCACCTTCACCACCTATGGATGAGGGTAACACTCAAGACTTTATTTATGATAAACTTTACTTTTATGATTCTGATGATGAGGAGGACTATCAACCTATAACTAATGATAACATTATTGATAATAATTTTGATGATGATGAGGAGTATGGTTTAGACATGTTTTATGATAGTACTCTAAATGATGGTCCTATTTTGCTTGATAATCCTCCATGTTTAGAACTTGTTACTAAATTATGTGAGGATAAAAATGATATATTTGCTGCTTGTGACAACACTCTCATTTATGAGAGTCCTACTTTATTTTTGAATTCTCCTATTCACACCATGGAGAAGAAGCTTTTATATGTTGAAAAGTACATATGTGGGCTGAAATTATCTTGCACTAATAACCATTCCACCCACAACCATCATGTTTATGATGTTTCTTGCAATTATTTTGAGAGAGGAAAACATGCTAATATCTTACATGATAGTTTTAATAATCCTTTATATGTTCCTAAGTTTGCAAAGTTGCACCAATCTAATAGTTGTTTTATCAAATTTGGTTCCACTACTTGTAACTATTATGAGAGAGGAAGAAAGACTTATATTTATGTTTCTATGTTAATTAAAATGCAACCTACTGATCATTACATGCATTGGTTACCACAAAATTGCTGCTATTTATTCATATATAAAATTCCAATGCATAGGAAGTGGGTTAGACTTAAATGTGTTTCATATTTTTCTCTTGATGCTCTCTTTTGCATTTCAATTCTTATTCCTATGTGAGCATCATTAAAACTATCATGCCTAGCTATATGGCTATAAAGAAAGCGCTTTACGGGAGGCAACCCGGTTGTTTTTATTTTTTGATTTTCTTTGTGTCCTCTTGCTGTAACAAGAGACTTAGTTTTTAGTTTTGTTTCTGGAATTTTTAATAAAGTGCCAAGTTTTACCCATTTTGGATTGAAAAAGTTGCTTATTGTATTCGGAGATTTTATTCCAGCACGAATCTGTGCACGGTATGATTTTTCACTCCTATTCTGTAACTCCGAATGAGCTGATATTTCAACTGTAGTTGCAAATTTTCATCCTCTGTAAGAATGAATTGTTTCAGAATTTTTCGACATATTTAAGTAGGGTAGAAAAATGCGTTTTGCTGCTGCTATTTTTCTGGACAGATTCTGTCCCATTTTGTTTGATGCATTCTTTGAACTTTTAACTTGAATCTTTTTTATCCAATTGAGTTTATAAGTAGGCATAAAACATTATACACTTTCTGGACATTCATATGAATTTTTGTTTAAGGATTTTATGCATCAAGCAGTTCATTTGTCTATCACTACTAATGTCACCCCACATAAAAGAAATGGGAGAAACGGTGTTTTGAAGTTTTTTTCACATGGATTAGAGTAGATGCACCAAGATCTATCCAAGGATGGTGAAGACCATAAGCTTGGGGATGTGAAGACAACCCCACTGGACCAATACACTCTCGGTTTGCACACGTCTAACTTCTGTTTTTCGATCAATGCACTTTATCGCATAAACTTGGAGTGTCTTTTATTTTGGTTTGATTTTTATTTTGAGACCACCACTATCATTTTTATATGAAAGAGCTACTGGAAATGTGGGTTGAATTAAGTTGGATGCTATTAAAAAGATTGGGAAAGGGATGTTTGAGTTGATTTAAAAAGATACATATAGTTGCATGATTCATGTGCTTTTTAATGAGTGTTAATTTGCAAGTGTTTTATCAAGAGCTATCTCTTATTCATGTTATGCTGAATGCTACTTTACTTTGTTTAACATGGATTGGTTAGTTCTATGGACACTTGTGCATGCATTTAGACGGTCAACTTTCTCCCTCTTGCTAGCCCAAAATTCCAACAAGTAAAAACTTGTTTTCCAACACCTTCAACAAAAGTTTTTCCAGTGAGTCCACCATATCTACCTATTAGCTTTATGCTATTACGAGTATGTTTATCATGTTATTTTGTATTATCTATACCTCTGAATTAAAATGCTTATGTTATTGATTGTCATGGGAAAAGTTGGTTTAAAAGCTCTCACACCTTACTTTTATTGCACTTAATAAATATGAACCATTGTGATTAAAATTATGAAGTTGTGAGCTTGACAAGAGTCTTGGTTGGGAGTTATCCCATATGTGCTGTCACATGGCAAGCTTTCAACATGTTCTTAATTATATTTAGTTGATATCATGTACTTTTGTTTAAGGATGCCTATCATAGTGCCAAATAAATGTGGAAACTAAGTAAGTTTAAGTAGTTTGTACAAATGGCTAGAGAGACACCTGGGCCGCTAATCTAAGCCATGCATCATTCATGGTGGAAATTTAATTACATGCTATTGTGAACCTTCAATGATGCACCTCATAATAAAAAGCTATATCAATAGTAAATAAAAAGGGTGTTGAGATTGTTCATTATGTTTGTTTGTCTTGTCATTTTGACATGGGCTTGTTCCATGTCCTGGGACAAGAGGTACCCCAGTTGACCCTCTTGATGACGCTATTTTTACAATGACTTTAACTTGAACTTGCTTGGTAGCCCAAATTGAGTAACACCATGGTGTAGGTACTCGTATTCACGGGGCATGAAGCATTCAACCCATACTTTGTCAAGCACACTACTCATATTTTGCTTTCACTTTAAACTTTAACCATTCAAGATGTTATGATGGGGGTAATGAGAGCTTGACATCAATGAATACCACATTGCAAACATTAACTTAAGTAGAAGCATTTGGAAGTTAGATGAAACTTATTCATGTTTTACCTCTACTCATTTATATATCTTTCCAAAGTGTCCACTTTTATATTCATATTTACAAGAGTACTCTATGACCATCATAGGATGTTTTTACTTTTCATTATGCATACATTTGGTCCATAGTTCTTTCTTCTATGTTGCACTTTGTGAATTATCATTGAACATCCTTACATTGAATATTTAATATCACTTCATAATCTATCTTGCATATTGCTACTCCTTTGAAAAATGAATCATTTGACTTTATGTAGCAATAATAATCATCTTTGATATCCATTGATAGTATTAAAATGCAAAGTCCATGTTGGTTTTATCACCTTCATACTCGAGGACGAGTATAGGTTAAGCTTGGGGATGCTGATGCATGTAAAATGCATACATGAACTTTGCATTATAATACTCATATTTCAATCATATTTGCATCATATAAGGGTTGTATCATTGTTTATAAGGATTTTGGGAAGATTTCACAGTTTTCCTATTTTTATGGAATTAACCCTACACTGGCAGAAAACCCTATTTTCTATATTTTGATGTTTCAGGGACCCAAACGACGTCCAAATGACCTAATATTTTGCGGGGATCATTTTTTTGGAAGGAACGAAGCGTAGGAGCGAAGGAAGCGAACAAACGGAGACCCGAGGGCCAAAAGAGGTGGGCCCACGCAGCCAGATTCCTTGGCCGCATGGGACCCCCCATCTTGGGCCTCGTGGCTCCGATGCCGTCCGTTTTCGTCTCCGTGGCTTCGTCTTGACCTAAAACCGACTATAAAAATAGTCCCCCGACGGCTTTCGCGAGGAGGCGGCGGAGAAACACAAAACCAAGAAACAGGAGACAGAAGGTTGCCGCCGGAGAAGATCGGAGGGGGGAAACGCCGCCGGAATCACCTCTGGAAGGCTCCTCCATATCCCCTCCGGAGTCTCCTGTTGGGAATATGCCCTAGAGGCAATAATAAAATGGTTTATTAGCATATTCATGTTTATGATAATAGTTTATTATCCATGCTATAATTGTATTAAATGGAAACATAATACATGTATTGAATATAAACACCAGGAGTCCCTAGTGAGCCTCTACAGGACTAGTTCGTTCATCAAGAGATAGTTAGAGTTTCCAAACTATGGACTTGTTATAGTCACTTGATAACGGAGTCACGTCATTGGGAGAATGACTTGATGGACATGACCCAAATAATAAAGAGTTGCAATTGATCGTGTCACAAAAGTTTCATTGTCAACACTTTAGTATATGCCAAGTATAGTTTCCTTAGACCATGAGATTATATCACTCCCGTCTACCGGAGGAATACTTTGTGGACATCAAACGTCACTTTGTAACTGGGTGATTATAAAGGTGGCTTTCAGGTATCTCCGACGGTAGGTTGTTGGGTGATATGAATCAAGAGTGGGATTTGTCCCTCCATGTGACAGAGAAGATATCTCCAGGCCTTCTCGATAATATAGCATCAAAAGTCTGCAGACATGTGATTAGGTTGTAATCACGGAGATCCTATGTTATGGACGAGTAAAGAGAACTTGCCGGTAACGAGATTAAACTAGACATAGGGATGTCAACGATTAAATCTCGGGCAAGTAAAATATCGTGAGACAAAGGGAATCGTATATGAGATTAATTGAATCTCCGGCATCGTGGTTCAATCGAGAAAGAGTTTTGTTGAGTTTATAGGAATTAATATGGGCATCCCGGTCCCGCTATTAATTATTGATGTGATCATGTCTATGCATTCCCGAACCCGTAGGGTCACACACTTACCGCTCCGATGTAATTAGGTTTTGCGATGAGATAAATGATGAAATGAACGAATGGTGATTCGGAGTCTCTGATGGGATCACAGACATCATGAGGAGTTCCGGAGGAGTCCGGAGAATAAGATTCATATAAGGAAAGTGGTTTCTGGAGGTATCGAAAAAGTTCGGATAATATTATGGAGGTACCGGAAGTTTCTGGAATGTTCTAGAAGAGTCTAGAAGTGGGGTCCATATTGTATGGAGGCCCACATGGACTAAAGGGGGTGCAGCAGCCACATGGGCTAGCCGCACCACCCTAAAGCCCACATGGGCCGAATAGGAAAGGGAGAAGGGGGCCGAGTCCACTTAGGACTCGGTTTGCTTGAAGGTCAAGCAAGCCCTAGGGCCGGCCGGCCCTAGGCCTGCCCCTGCCGCCTCCTATATAAGGGGCACAAGGGGAGGGTGCGGCAGACCACAAGAAGGCCTCCCCAAGCCCTAGCCGCACCCCACCCTAAAACCCTAGCCGCCAACCCTCCTCCTAACCCTAGCCGCACCCCTCTCCTTGGAGGGGCTGCGCCACCACCTCCACCTTGAGCCGCCGCACCCTCTAGCCCTAGGGGCTGCGCCACCTCTCTCCTCCTCTCCCTCTCCTCTTGCTTGGCTTGCCGAAGCCCTGCTCGTGGAGATCGTCATCATCACCAACACAACCATCGTGTTGCTGAGATCATCAAGGCCACGACTACCTTGCTTGCGGGATCAAGGAGTGGACGTCTACATCGAGCTGTACGTGTGGATACCGCGGAGGTGCTGCCCGTTGCGGCACTTCGACGGATTGGATCTCGAGGATAATACATCTCCTCGCGACTAGACGAGTCTAGTTGCGGGGATCGACAGACCAACCCCTGCACCGACAAAACGCGTTTGTTCGATCTTCAAGGGTAAGAGATTGGATCTCACCTTCGCTACCTTCGTCTAATAGATCTAGATCATGGGGTTTCTTCCGCTTGTTTCGTAGGAATTTTTTTTTTGTTTTCTATGCAACGACCCCTTCAGTGGTATCAGAGCCTAGATCTATTCGTAGATGTTGGTGCGATTAGAACACAAGGAGTTGTGGGCGTTGATATTTTATGTTGCTACCTTCTCGCGTGCACTTTGCGTCTTTGCGGTATTGTGAGATTGAAGCGGCCCGGACCAACCTTACTCGTCCGCGCATGAGAGACCGGTTCCACGATTGACATGCAACTTGTATTGCATAAGTGGCTGGCGGGTGTCTGTTTCTCTTGCTCTAGTGAAGATGCAATTTTCAATGGAAGGCCTTTCAAAAGGATATAAAATAAGTGACTATTATATCACTGTTGTGGTTTTGCGTAGATTAGAACGGTTCTATCTTTTGACCCAAGCCACGTAAAAATTGCATAAACAAAGTAGAGGACGTCTAACTTGTTTTTGCAGGGGTCATGTGATGTGGTATGGACAATGTGTGATTTGTGATAATGTATGCAATGATCATGTTTGTAATCTTTCACGACTTGCATGTCGATGAGTACGGCAACCGGCAGGAGCCATATGGTTGTCTATTATTTTATGTGACCTGCGTGTCATTGATTCACCATGTAATTGCTTTACTTTATCGCTAAGAGTAGCAATAGTCGTAGTTGCAATAGTTGGTGGACACAACCATGATGATGGCGCCAAAATGATGGAGATCATGCCAGTGTTTAGATGATGGAGATCATGTCGGTGCTTTGGAGATGGAGATCAAAGGCACAAGAAGAAAGGCCATATCATATCACAATTTTGAATTGCATGTGATGTTAATCCTTTATGCACCTTATTGCTTGCTTAGATATGATCGCGACGGTAGCATGATAAGGTGATCTCTCACGTTAATATCAAGATAATTAAGTGTTCTCCCCTAGTATGCGCCGTTGCAAAAGTTCGTCGTTTTGAAGCACCACGTGATGATCGGGTGTGATAGATTCTACATCCACATAGAAGAAGTTGTTAAATCTCATCATCTTACTGGTGTTTCCCAATCAAGACTCAGTTGTGCTTCCTTGCTTGAAGTTCATGCTGGATCAAAATTTTCTCTTCATAGTTGTGACCCCATGGGTTTCCACTCTCGATCGTGTTCTGGAGCTTGACATTGCATCTCAGGGCTGGAGAATCTAGTTACCCTATCTATCTGTTAACTTCAGCAAACTCCTTCCTCGGACATGTCAAGTCTGAATTGTCTATACACCTAACCAACTCGGAACCTCAAGCAGAAATGATGCTTGGTGTTTATCAAGAGTATGACCTGGTCCTACTTGTAATCCCGACAAATCCGATGTTGTGATTCCCGCACCTCACTTAAAGGTCATTCGACGAAATCTCTTGAATCTTTAAAATCAACCACTATCCATGAGAACCATGTGTAACTTATTCTAGGAGTTAACCATATGGTCTTTTCTCTATCTTCAAGTACGATCTTCGCTTGAGGATTGATTGAAGGCTATTCCGAAGCCTGAGTGTGATATCTAGAATCTCAAGGCGAACCTTACAACGGAGTTACTAATTGTCCCTCGATCAATCCTCCCACTCCATCTCTCTCGTGGCAATAGCTCGATATCCGGTTCTACCTCTCTAACTAAATGTGGGGCAGTGCTATATCTATCCCTCCTAGGTGAACCCAAAGCTTTTCCCCATCACACGGACAGTGTGTGAATCCATCAGTCGCGTTAGGGTCCGAGCTTTCAACCTTATGGAAATGTTTGGTATGTCAAAAGCGTGGAGTCCAGAAGTTGCCCTATCTTCTGCTCGACCTTGTTTGGTCAAGTTGTTCCTAGTTTTTCCTCAATGACTTGTGGTTTTGGGCAAAGTTCCTTTTGTCTGTCACCTTAAGCTAACTTCTGTCCTTTACGCCAATTTGGCATGTCGTGTTGGTGAGCCCAATCTCTGCAACGAGGAAGATCATCGTGGGATCGAGAAGATCGCGGGAGATACGTGTAGTCATGTGTCCCTCCTCTCTACTTCTACTCTAGAATCTCGGGACGAGATTCTAGTAAGGGGGGCAAAATTGTAACAACCCCAGTTTGGCACCCAAAAATATGGGCCAAATTTTCACTTTTTGCTTTGCAACATTGCATCATGGCATATATTTAAATTGCTAAGTAATAAAACAACACTTGGAAAACAATAAAAAGGGAAGCGAATCCTTCCCAAAATTTTCAACCAAATACATTACTCAAATTGGCAAAACCAATTGTCCTTGAGTCTCCAAATTGTCCAGGAAGCTCAAGGATATATTTTATAAATAATTGTCAAAGGAATTTTCTTGTCAAACAAAGAAATAAATTTGAGACTTCAAAATTGGTTCAAATCAAATTCTAATTTTGAAACCAAGTTAAACTTACAAAAAATTCAAAATAAAATTATGGGGAGCTTCATTAATATATTACGAGCCTCCATAAATATTTTTATAATTTGTTGAAATGTTTAAGTGCTCCAAATAAATACATTTTGGTAATTATCAAAAATGACCATAATTAAACCCTATGAACAAATGTTGCTCAAAACTTTTTATTTTGAAACACCAATTTTTGTAGAGGTGCTAAATGATAAATGGAGCCTACTTAAATTTTTGCAGATTTTATAAAAATGTTCCAATGCCTTAATTAAATCCCTAAACCCTACTGGTTTTAATTGAAAAGGAAAACAAAGGGAAAAAGTTCAAAACCCTGACGTGTGGACCCCTCCTGTCAGCCTCTCTCCTCTCCTTCTTCCTCTCCCTGTAGCGACCGCACGGGTCGGCCGCACTGGCGCCATGCCGCCATGCTCAAACTGCTCCCACGCGCTGCGGCCTTCCCCCTGCTGGATAAGGACACCGACGCCCACCTGCTCTCCCTCTCTCCCTCACCTGCTCCCTCCCCCGCTTCCTCCCTCTCTCTGCTCGCGCCGTAACGTCCGCGCCCGAGCTCGCTCCGTTGTGCATCACCGTCGATTGCGAGCTCCAAGAGCAGATCGGAGTGGGGCAAAAGATGAGCCTCGTCTCCCTCTCCATCGTGGCCCAAGCAATCGTTCGGGGGTCGCCCAAATCGACCGTGCCGTCCTCGACTTCCCCGACACCAGCCGGAGCATCCCCTCACCGCCGCCGCCGATTCCGACCACCTCCGCCTTCTCCGAGCACAACCATGAGTCGAGGGTGAGTGTGACGTCCTCTGGGACACCTCCGTACCTTTCCTCCCCCCTAGGTTGTAGGTGCCCCGTAGGCCGACGCCGACCGCGGCTCGTCGCCGAGGTACACTCCGCTCCGGCGACCGTTAGGTGACGGCGCCGCCGTCTTTTAGTTGCACGTGACACAGCGCACCGAATGTGACCCTCCCCGCCCCCCCATGCGTGCTCGCCCGCGCCTGCCCCATGCCCGCTCACCGTCGGCCCGCGCGTGGTCACCGCGTCGGCCACGCCGGTCATGGCTTTGACCGGCCATGCTGGCTTTGCTCGCCGGCCTGGCGACTGATTGGGCTGGCCTGAGGCCGGAAGCCTCGGGCAGGTGCTCGGCCTAGTTGCCCAGCCTGGGCCGGCCAAAGGCCAGAGGCTTCGGGCCTCTGCCTGGCCTGTGGCCCGGCCTGGCCGACCTAAGGCCGGCCTGTCTGCACTTTAGGTTTTTCCTTTTTGGAAATAAAATGAAATTAAAATAATTGATATCTTTTTAAATAATGCTCCAAATTTGACAAATCAAATATCAAATTGTTCAGAAAAACAATCTCTACATGTTAGAACAATTTTAATGGTCTTTTGAATTTGTAATATTGTTGTTTATTTAAGAATTCCTAAAATGGCTTAAATAATACCAAAATTGGGAAAATCATAACTTGTTAAATAATTAACCAAAAATTATGAATAAATATCCAAGTGATCAGCATGTAAAATGCTATCAAACCATGCTAATATCACATCATGATCACAAATATTTAATTGATGTTATTCTTTAAATGATTAAACGAATTAAATTCAAATAATTATTTAATTCACTATTTATTCATCGAAACTCGGAGAATTACAAATAAGGTACCAAAATGATCAGAAGAACAATACCTAATCAATCATGTCGTGTTCATGCATATTTAAGACACTTCTTTAGTAATGTAATAAATTATAAACTATGTGGCCATTAAGTTAAATATGGGGTTGCTTCCAAATAATTGCACTAATTATTTGGCACCCTATTTAATTGTGTTAGTTAAGTTATATGATGTTATCATTGCATGAAATTGACATACCATCATGATTGTGCATTGCACTTGTCTTCATGTTATTTATTTGTTCCTCTATGATTGTTTGGGTATCGATAGATTCCGGAGTCGAGGGTTCCCCTACCTACCCCGTCGAGCCGTACTACACGCCCCGGCAGCAAGGCAAGAGATAACCTAACCTTCTTGGCATCTAGCATCCTACTGTTTTATAAACTTATTTTATCCACCATAATATTGCATTCGATTCTATGACAATTTTTGGTCAATACTAGAGTATCCTATGAATGCATGTTTTTCCCGAACCATCATGTGTTCCCCACCTATGAACCATAGGCTTGTTGTGTTGGCCGGTGACAAAGTTATAATAGTTGTTTACATATGCTTAGCTATGCTTAGTCAAATGTTATTTTTTTGTCCGGTGATTTAATTCCATTGTTATGATGTTGATGGAATGTTTCGGACATGGTGGTTACTATTGGTACTTAATTAAATTGCTAAAAGGCTTGGATGAGTTGCCATCGGGGATGGTGTTTTGCCTCATTCTTGCCGCCTAGAATGAGAGTGCTTTTAGCTAGAACCAAGAACCGAGCGTGCTGCCATTGGTGGGGGTATGGGCTCCTTACTAACTGAATAACTTGTGCGGGCGTATCCAAGGGTCCTCTAGTTTGCTATTTCCATTTGCGTGTGGGTGTGTGAGTGGAAAAGAGAAACGATGAGGATGATGGTGTTTAGGACGTGGCGATGGGGGCAGGGGCTGAAATAGGCTGGGTAAACTTGTCCTGTCGCCACAGATGACTCATGGATAGTCTCATGCGAGGTAAAGGTTTAACCGCGCCCACTCGCCGGCCTTCCCCGGAAGAGGGCCAATCAGGTGCATGAGCCGGACGGTACCAATGGGTAAATTAGTACACCCCTGCAGGGTAAATCTTTTCGAAAAGCCATGTCCATGGTTATGGAAAACTCTTGGGAAAGGCAGATTAGCTCATAGAGAACCTGAACCTAATTAATAAATTTGGCAGCTAGAGGTTGCAATCCAACGTGTGATAAAAGGTTCATTTCCTCGAGGGTGATTCGAGGGAGTGCCTTGGTGGATATGAGATGTTTCTTCTTACTAATGGTTTGATGAGAACCAAAGATGAAAAGTTACTATCTTATCCCCTTTCGAAAAACATTCTGAGTAGACGATGCCATTGAGTCACTTGTGTCTTTTATAAAGGAAAACTAGCTTTATGCAAATAAATACTATACAGCTTTAGAGCCTCCGTCATCATTGAGCCTATATCGCCCTACTAAACTTGCGAGTACGTCGTACTCAGACTCTCTTTGCTGCTTTTATAACTTGTTTTAGAGGAGGACGACACCGAGCAGACAGGTGGTTTCTTCTTGGACATCGACGAGTAGTTCGGGGTTCCCAGGTGGCAGCTTGGGACGTCGGAACAAGCTGGCATGGGTTTATGTTTATGTGTAGGCCTCTTAGGCCATATATTTGGATCTTGTTGTATTAGACAACTACCTCGCTTCCGCATGATGTACTGTTGGGTCGGTGACCCCTTTTGTGTGTAATTTGTATCTTCCTCATATATGAGTTGCTATATGATCTCTTTGTGTCGTAGAGTCTGTGATGTGCCAGTTGTTCCGCAGTCTTGATCTCTCTACTATACATGATAGCTATGTCTGAGCTTATGGCATGATCGAAGTGTTGCGTTGCCGATGATCCATTCCGAGCACGCCTGCCAAAGGTTTTGGCCTGGATTTGGTAACCCCAGTAACCTTCGATTGTGTAGCATGACCGGTTGCACAAAGCTTCATGGTATAGTTCTGGGGTCGGGGCGCTACAGAGTTCATGTAGTAATTTGACTAATATGAACTAAAATTATCATAAACAAATGTCATAAGAAAATGTCTTTGCAAAAATCCTTGTAGATCATGGGTGACTACGGAAAGATGTTCCTCTCTGAGGAGCTGCGTATGGATGGGTTGAACTTTGCTACTTGGTACATGCATCTGAGAGAAACCCTTTATGAAAATCATGAGCTCTACGTGATAGATGAACCTTTAGAAGAATGCCCAGATGTTACTGCAGACTATGAAGGGTACATGGAATGGTACGAGCAACAGACCATCTACTTGAAAGTCTAGTGGTTGGTGCGCACCTTCATGAACATTGACCTTGGCAACCAATTTGAGAACTTGAGCGCAATGGAGATTGTCAATGAGCTTAAGAGTAGGTTCATAGCGCAAGTTAGAGTTGCAAGGTTCGAGGTTCTGGATGAATTTCTTTCAACTAAGATGGAAGAAAACACTTGGTTGGAACAACACCTGAGGAAGATGCATAGGCTGTATTATACTCTGGTGGATGTTTGGAACTACGAGATGACTGACAAATTGGCGATAGATGGGGTGTTGCGCTCGCTTCCTCCCAGCTTCAAGAATTATGTCGGAGACTATGTCATGAAAGGAGATTCGATCACCTTCTGTGAGTTTGCGTCTCGACTGCGTCATGTCAAAGTAGAACCCATAGCAGGAGAAGTAGTCAATGCAGAAGGTATATTTTGATAGACAAGTTATAAGTTTAATGTCCCAGTTACACTTGTGGTGAGCTAAGTATTTGATACTTGTGCTGTTTTGTGAAAACAGGGCATGCCGTTTGAGAAGTAATGGAGGGACTGAGTAGAATCTCGCGAAAAGATGGCAATCAAGGAGTTGATGCTAGTGATGTTCTACTTATACATTTATCATTTTAATTAGAGGATTTGAATAAGTTTTGTAATCGAATTAAGTGTGATCTTAAATTAGTGTGTCTCGGTTTATGAGACGGTCATTCATGTTAAAGACAAATGGTTGTTCTATTATCATGAGTAATCCTATTTGGTGATCACGTTTCGATTATGAGATTATTGTCCTTTGTTTGATTTAAACGATGATTAGTTAAACATTTGTAAAAATTGTGATGCATACTAAAATATCCAAAACTTGATGATGAGATTTGTTTTAGTTATGCTATAGTGTTGAAGGGCATTTTGATGCGCATCACTAAGTAGTATGATTAAAATGTCATTTTCTGAAAATGCCATGAACAGCTGAAAATAAACACAAGTGTTGGTTGTATTTTTCAGTGAATAAGAGACATCATTATTTTATGTGCTTCATTGTGAATGAGTAAATAGATGTATTTATTCGAGTTATGATGAGACCATATAAATTTTGGAAGTTAAGGATATTGAGTTAACAAGATAGTTGAGTCTTTTCGATTTGATCAAAAGAGACGAAATATTTGAGTTATTGTTTAGTATACAGACTTGTGACAAAGTGTTTTCACAAATTGCAATATTTAGGATTCATCCAAAAGTGTTTTTTGATGCGCCCTAAGTATTGTAGTCACATCATATTTGATATTATGTGGTCATAGAGAAGGGATTCAAAAATAAGGGTTTATTTAAATCATTTAGATTTATTTGATAACACTCTGTTTAGAAATAAGGATCTATTTAATGATTCGCATATATTTTCATATGAGTTATGAGAAAAGGTGGTTTCATTAATTATGAGATAATTAGAGACTATTGCGAATAATGTTGTAGTATATTCATAAGTATGACTATGAATGTGATTCCACAATATGAGACTAAAAGGGGCAAATCAATTTGTTGGTTGTGCTAAGAGTTTTAGTGGTTTATCGTGAAAAGGTTTCAATGATAAAAGAAATGATGGAATAAATTGAGAAGCTAAAACTTTGCCTGTTTATGTATCAAGTGGCACATGTGTAAAGTGCTATGTTGGTTAAAACTTGACACATAAAGGAATTAATGATGGTGATCATTGATTTACGGTTTAGCTTGTCTAAAGAAAAGTAGGATTCAGGAATATTAAATTTTGTTAGGTTACAAAATGATATTCATGAATTACTTGTCATGTTTGAGAAACAAGACATACCTACGAAACTACAAAGAGGAAATAGAAGCCTTAAATACGAAAGTGACTAAGAGTCATCCTATATTAAGTTTAAATCACAAAGTAATTGTTGCTTGATTGTGTGAAAGAGATGTTTCACATATTTATTCCTCAAAAGGGGTTTTGCAGAGAATAAATAAAACTTAAAGCTAGCAAAGTACTAGCGTTTTGTATATGAGTTCTTGAATTTTAAATTGAGAATTTGGAGGTGTCCAAAATATCGAGAAAGTGCATAAAGGACTGAGTGGGATCTAATTGAAATATGTGGTGACATATATCAAGTGAGAGCATAAGCTAATTTCCATAATCAAAATATGTGGTGACATATGTTTGAGTGGGAGCTAGTTAATTTTGGTCAAATATAAAGATAACATATTTCTGAGTGGGAGCCAAAGTGGTTTCACAATTCAATATGTGTATGGAATATATTTGAGTGGGAGTTTACAACATCTTGTTTGTGTGAAATGGTGATTTCATAAATGTTGTAAATGAGTCATGAACCAGCATATAACTTATGAAGTTAGGTTTTGTTTGAACGTCAAATATCTATGGAGATAGATGTAAGCATTATATCAAGATGTTTAACTTAAGTAAGAATTTTTGAAGGAGTTCAAAATAGAACAAGAAAATAAATGTTCATTTGCTTGTAAGAATTAAGTAAACATTGAGTGGATGACTCAGTACAAAACAGTGGTTGATGATATGTTAGCTATGAATTGTTCATAGGACCAAACATATAAAACCCATATTTTTGTATTTGATAAAATATGACCCAAGTTCTTGGTCAGAAGAACGTGTTAGGAATGAGGAGTCATTTCAACATGAAGATGAGATAAGTTGAATCTAGAAGTGTGGTAGACTTGGTTGAAGTCATAAAACCAAACTAGATTGCGATCTCATAATATCAGAGTAGCGCAGCGAAAGCATGATCGAAAATATCGAAGTGACTTGGATTGCACTGTCGATTTGTTGAGTCTACAACATATAGGAGTATATGATTAATTCAAGGATTGAAAGGTATAATATTTTGGTTTGAGAATTTTTGTTTCAAGATTGAGTGAGTTCCGGATGCACATGCTATGTGAAAGTTCTTTTGACTAATCATACGTCATGTAGGCATAGAGGGAAACAAATGTCTCACTCTATAACCAAATATATTATATTCATCATATGATGATGAGTTTTATCATGGGATGATAGGAGTTTTTATCATGTGATGATAAAGTAATGTCAAATTAGGTGACAGTTACAATTTTGCAAAGGACATAAAGAATTGTATGGTACAAGCATGGACAGAACCTCTTCCATAAGCAAACATGATCAGCACAGAGACTTCATGAGTGTTAGACACCATGAGTGTTGGATCGAGAGAAATGTAAACTAGATTATTGACTCTAGTGCAAGTGGGAGACTGTTGGGAATATGCCCTAGAGGCAATAATAAAATGGTTTATTAGCATATTCATGTTTATGATAATAGTTTATTATCCATGCTATAATTATATTAAATGGAAACATAATACATGTGTGGAATATAAACACCAGGAGTCCCTAGTGAGCCTCTACAGGACTAGTTCGTTGATCAAGAGATAGTTAGAGTTTCCTAACTATGGACTTGTTATAGTCACTTGATAACGGAGTCACGTCATTGGGAGAATGACTTGATGGACATGACCCAAATAATAAAGAGTTGCAATTGATCGTGTCACAAAAGTTTCATTGTCAACACTTTAGTATATGCCAAGTATAGTTTCCTTAGACCATGAGATTATATCACTCCCGTCTACCGCAGGAATACTTTGTGGACATCAAACGTCACTTTGTAACTGGGTGATTATAAATGTGGATTTCAGGTATCTCCGACGGTAGGTTGTTGGGTGATATGAATCAAGAGTGGGATTTGTCCCTCCATGTGACAGAAGATATCTCCAGGCCTTCTCGATAATATAGCATCAAAAGTCTGCAGACATGTGATTAGGTTGTAATCACGGAGATCCTATGTTATGGACGAGTAAAGAGAACTTACCGGTAACGAGATTAAACTAGACATAGAGATGTCAACGATTAAATCTCGGGCAAGTAAAATATCGTGAGACAAAGGGAATCGTATATGAGATTAATCTAATCTCCGGCATCGTGGTTCAATCGAGAAAGAGTTTCGTTGAGTGTATAGGAATTAATATGGGCATCCCGGTCCCGCTATTAATTATTGATGTGATCATGCCTATGCATTCCCGAACCCGTAGGGTCACACACTTACCGCTCCGATGTAATTAGGTTTTGCGATGATATAAATGCTGAAATGAACGAATGGTGATTCGGAGTCTCTGATGGGATCACAGACATCACGAGGAGTTCCGGAGGAGTCCGAAGAATAAGATTCAGATAAGAAAAGTGGTTTCTGGAGGTATCGGAAAAGTTCGGATAATATTATGGAGGTACCGGAAGTTTCCGGAATGTTCTAGAAGAGTCTAGAAGTGGGGTCCATGTTGTATGGAGGCCCACATGGACTAAAGGGGGTGCAGCAGCCACATGGCTAGCCGCACCACCCTAAAGCCCACATGGGCTGAATAGGAAAGGGAGAAAGGGGCCGAGTCCACTTAGGACTCGGTTTGCTTGAGGGTCAAGCAATCCCTAGGTCCGGCCAGCCCTAGGCCTGCCCCTGCCGCCTCCTATATAAGGGGCACAAGGGGAGGGTGCGGCACACCACAAGAAGGCCTCCCCAAGCCCTAGCTGCACGCCACCCTAAAACCCTAGCCGCCGACCCTCCTCCTAACCCTAGCCGCACCCCTCTCCTTGGAGGGGATGCGCCACCACCGCCACCTCCACCTTGAGCCGCCGCACCCTCTAGCCCTAGGGGCTGCGCCGCCTCTCTCCTCCTCTCCCTCTCCTCTTGCTTGGCTTACCGAAGCCCTGCTCGTGGAGATCATCATCATCACAAATACAACCATCGTGTTGCTGAGATCATCAAGGCCACGACTACCTTGCTTGCGGGATCAAGGAGTGGACGTCTACATCGAGCTGTACGTGTGGGTACCGCGGAGGTGCTGCCCGTTGTGGCACTTCGACGGATTGGATCTCAAGGATAATACATCTCCTCGCGACTAGACGAGTCTAGTTGCGGGGATCGACAGACCAACCCCTGCACCGACAAAACGCATTTGTTCGATCTTCAAGGGTAAGAGATTGGATCTCACTTTCGCTAGCTTCGTCTAATAGATCTAGATCATGGGGTTTCTTCCGCTTGTTTCGTAGGGTTTTTTTTGTTTTCTATGCAAAGACCCCTTCATCTCCATCAACACCATCGTCAAGACCAGCACCATCTCCATCACCATCTTCGTGATCCACTTCATCCCCCTCATAGTTTGAGATAGTTCGAACCCTAGCTATTGTCTAAGTACTATTCTACATGCTTGTGAATTGCTACTTGTCATTGTTTTGTGGGGAGATTATATTTTCAGATTGTGTTGTATCACTTATACCATTGAATCATATCATGTCTTCGCGTCGTGAGTAGTTCTCTCATGTTCCTGGGGGCATAGGATGGATTGGCAATAATTTTCACTTAACTTGTGTTGAGTATTTGGTCAAGTTTTTATCTTTTATGATTGTCTTGATGTACAATGTATGAAGTGCACCATATATTGAGTAATGCATGAAGGTGCTATCACACTAGTGTGATGGAATGGGTAGGACCTAGGAGGACACGTAAACCTTGGTCTAATACATGAAGTTACATTAAGAGGGGATTTATATCGGGGACCTTAGAGTGTAATGCTATGGTGGGACTTTATGTCTTAATAATTCTTGTGCAGTCATTTACTTGGCCACATCATCCATCATAAGGGGTTTAGTTTATTTATTTAACACCACCTAATTATGGCTCCGTCCAAAGAAGATTAAAACTTGACAAAACGTTTACCTTGTTGTTCTAGAAATATTTATGCCATGAAATCCATGTAGCCCTTGGGAATGTTTTCCACCTATAAGAAACACATCACTCAAGCTTGTCCTCTTGCTGCATAGAGGTTTGGGCTTTCTCTCTTTGAGAGCTTTCACTTGTCATATTTTATTTTCAGCTTTTTACTTTATTGCAAACTCTACACCAAAAACCCAAAAACACTTGCATCATTTAATCATTTTAGTTTGTCTAGTGCATAGATAATAAGAGAAGTGACACTCTTATTTGAGAGGATAAATACTTATACCTTCTACTCCACGTGGGATCGATGCTAATACTTACACATCGAAGATTTCAACGATCCCCTATACTTGTGGGTATCAATTGACCTTATGATTGATTCAAAAGGAAGATTCTTTCTCTTTCTAGGGAAGTGTTCCATCCCTCTTTTAAGGGGGAACTGAAATCTTATATTTCCCTCTTTCATATCAATAATAGCACCAACGGTTCTCAGAAACGGTCTCCCCAAAATAATAGGACAAGAAGCATTACACTCAATGTCCATAACAATAAAATCAATGGGAACATAATTATCATTAACAACAATAAGGACATCATAAACTCTACCCAAAGGTTTCTTTTTAGAAGAATCGACAAGATGAACATTTAAATAGCATTCCTCCAAAGGATTTAAATTAAGCATTTCATAGAAACTTTTAGGCATAACAGAGATACTAGTACCAAGATCACACAAAGCATTGCAATCAAAGTCATTTATTTTCATCTTAATAGTGGGTTCCCATCCATCTTCTAATTTTCAAGGAATAGAAGTTTCTAGCTTAAGCTTTTCTTCCCTAGCCTTGATAGGAGCATCGGTAATATGTTTGGTGAAGGCAATATTTAATTTACTAGCATCCGGTGACTTAGCAATTTTTTGTAGGAACTTTATGACTTCAGTAAGATTGCAATTATCAAAATCAACTTCACCATCTTTAAATAGGCTAGGAGGTTCCTCATTAGTAGTTTGGATAGTATAAACTTTAACAGTTTTCCTATTCATTTCAGCAATTCTAGCTTCTTCTTTCTCCCTAGCCCACCTAGCTTTCAAGCGAGCCATCATCCTTTCATTCTCATTAATTTGAATAGAAATAGCATTTAAAGATTCAGTAGGCTTGTCTTGAAGAGGAGTGGTTCTAATTTTTAAAATTTCAACATCATGAGCAAGATCTTCCACTTTAGAGACAAGTCTATCAAGTTTTTCAAGTTTCTCTTCAACAGTTTTGTTGAAAGCTTTTTGCGAGGTGATAAATTCCTTTAAAACATTTTCAAGATCAGAGGACACATTCTTATTAGGATTATAAGAATTACCATAGGAATTACCATATGAGTTGCCATTATTGGGAGGATAAGGCTTATAGTTGTTACTACCAAAATTATTTCGATAAGCATTATTGTTGAAGTTATTTCTATTAAGAAAATTAACATCAACTTGATACTTTTCTTGGGCAATTAATGAAGCAAGTGGGACATTATTAGGATCAATAGGGGACTGATTGGTAGCAAGCATAGATATAATCATATCAACCTTATCACTCAAAGAGGAAATTTCCTCGACGGAATTTACCTTCTTACCACTTGGAGTTCTTTCGGTATGCCATTGTGAATAATTTGTCATCATCTCATCCAAGAGTTTAGTTGCTGCACCTAATGTGGTGGACATAAAGGTGCCTCCCGCGGCCGAGTCATAGAGGTTCCTTGAAGAAAAATTCAAACTTGCATAAAAGTTTGGATAACCATCCACATAGTTAATCCATGCGTGGGACAATTTTTAACCATAAATTTCATTCTCTCCCAAGCTTGAGCAACATGTTCATTATCAAATTGTCTAAAGTTCATAATTTTACTCCTCAATTGTATGATTTTAGCAGGTGGATAATATTTTCCAATAAAAGCATCTTTGCATTTAGTCCAAGAATCAATGCTATTTCTAGGCAAAGACAATAACCATTCTTTTGCTCTCCCTCTCAAAGAGAAAGGGAAAAGCTTCAGTTTTATGATGTCACTTTCTACCTCTTTATACTTTTGCATATCACATAACTCAACAAAGTTATTTAAATGAGAGGCGGCATCATCAGTACTAGCACCAGAAAATTGCTCTTTCATAACAAGATTTAGCAAGGCAAGCTTAATTTTATAAGATTCCGCTTTAGTAGCGGGTGGAGCAATTGGAGAGCATATGAAATCTTTGTTATTAGTGCTAGTAAAGTCACACAACTTGGTGTTTTCAGTGGAAGACATAATGATAAGATAAAATAACAAAACAGGAATAAAGACTACACTAATTTTTTTGGGTTTTAAAATTTTGCAACAAGAAAAATAAGCTAAACAAGAAATAAAGCAAGAAAGACAAAAACAAAGTAAAGTGATTGAGAGTATGAGACTCCCCTTGCTTTATATCCAAAGTCCCCGGCAACAGCGCCAGAAAGAGATTGCTAGCATGTTGAATGATGCTTTGGGTGGTGCCCCAAGCGAAGGCGTGGATGTAGCAAGTAGCAGTTTTCCCTCGTTAACGAACCGAGATTTATCGAACCAATAGGACTTTGAAATCAACAACAAAGTGAATATTGAAGATCTCTGGCGCTTAATCTTCAACAGACGTGGACCTGCACACAATCAACCAAAATACTTTGCTCCCAACGGCTGAAAGGTTGTCAATCTTTCCGGTCTCACAGAAAACAAAGCGGTTAATTGTATAGTGAAATAGATGAATATATGAAAATGGACCAGTGGAGTAATGATGATGAAAAGTGATGGATAAAGGTTGCAATCAATGTAAAAAGATGGACCGGGGGTCATGGGTTCACTAGTAGAGTCTCTCAAGTAAATAAAACACTCATATGATGGGTAAACAAATTACAGCTAGGCAATTGACAAGATTATAACACAAACTTAATCTAGCTATGACGAAAAGAACATGATAATATTTATGTAGGCATCACGACAATGAACAAAGACAGTTGAGTCCAATTGCATCTTTGTCTAAAAAGTCCACCGCGGGATCTATCCAGCCTGTCACCCAACGATATTAAGTTGCAAGCAACAGACAATTGCATTAAGTAAAGCACATGAAGTAAGAAATACTAATATCAAAAGAGACATTAACACCGTTGTTTTACCCTTAGTAGCAACATCACACCCTCGCCCTTGGACGTTTCTGTCACTCGTGACCAGGAACAAAAGGGGGCATGAACCCACTATCTAGCATAAATACTCCCTCTTGGAGATACACACAATCACTTGGCCAAAGTAACTACGCACATCGGAGAGCATGCAAGAACATAAATCAACATATAAGAATCATGCACAATCTGATCATAACTTCATAATCCATCGGATCCCAGCAAACACATCACATAGCATTACAATAGTCGATCTTGATCAAGTTAGGCAGCTCACAAGATCATAAGACATGAAGCACAAGAGAGAGAGACTACCATCTAGCTACTGCCATGGACCCATGGTCCAAGGTGGGACTACTCACAAATCATCCCGGAGGAAGGCATGGCGATGAAGAGCCCTCCGGGATCGATCTCCCCTCCGGCAGGGTGCCGGGATCAGCTTCAGAATCACCCCCGAACTAGGGTTTACGGTGACGGCGCGTTGGGGTGACTTCTCTGGAAAATAATGGCCGCCTCGACGTTTTTACGTTTAATGGGATTTTATAGGCGTCGGAGGGGGCCGAGGGGGTGCCCCACGGGCAAGGGTGGGTCCCACCCGCGGGTGGCCTTGGGGCCGTGGCAGGGGGCCGCCCATGGCCTGTCGGTGCCCCCCCAGGCTCCCCGTTGGTGTCCTGGTGCCTTTCGTCGAGTAAAAATTCCCTGTAAATTTTCATCCAGTTCCGAGAATATTTCCAGAAGTAAATTTTTTGAAAAACAAAAACAGCAAAAATAGGAAACTGGCACTAGGCATCTTGTCAATAGGTTAGTCCGACAAAATGCATAAAAATGATGTAATATGATAATAGAAACATGTGACAATATCACAAAACTAGCATGGATCAATAAAAAATTATAGATACGTTTGACACGTATCACCCCTCCTTATATAGGCTAAGGGAGGAGGCCACCCTCCTTGGCTTTGCCATGTGGGACTAAACCCCACATGGTTGTCTGGCCAAGGGGGGCAGCCGCCACCCTAGTTCTGCCCATGTGGGCAGCCCACTAGTGTCTCGGCCGACCCCCTCCTCTTTGGGGTGCGCCCCCACTTGGGCCTCCCCTTTCGGGTGAGGCCCATTTAGGTGGGCTGCTCCTTTTAAATTAAATTAAATATTTATTTAATTATTAATTACCTTAATTAATATTAAATACATACCATTTAATTTATCTCGCATCGAAACTCCTTTCGTTGCCCTCCGATCTCCATCGGATATTTCTCCCTTAGTTCCGACACTCCTTCGGAACCCCTCCAATCTTCATCGGATAATTCTCTCTTATTCCAAGACACTTCGGAACCTCTCCAATCACCATCGGATAATTCTTGGAACCATTCCGGAGTTTGTCTCTCTTATTTCTTCGGTACCAAAACTATTCCTAAGCGTCGTCTACCCTTAAGTGTGCCACCCTACGGTTCGGGATCACTCCAGACATGATCGAGACTCCTCTCCAATCAATGACCAACAACGGGATCTGGAAACCCATGATGGCCCATGTGTGTTCCACGAAGTTCTTTATCGCTTGAACCTTATCATTGTTCACCAATTCCTTTTGTCACACGATATCAAGTTTGTCCGAGATCCCATCTCGTTACTCGACAAACTTATTTACTCATCTCCATGATATTACATCTCCGTGACCTGGTCACAAGCTTGCAAGACTTGATGTAATATCACCGAGTGGGCCCAGTGATATCTGTTCGTCACGCGGATGGACAAATCCTGCTTCTTGATACATACTTCTCAACATATCACCTTTGCATACCTGAGCTGCACCTTTATGATCACCCTGTTACGGTGTGACGGTTGATACAGTCAAGGCATCCTCCGATGATAGTGATAGGATTATTATCTCACGGTCTAAGGATTCGGTTACTACTACGTTTCTATTAAGTTATCGCAATGCCGATATTCGTGACATATCTTATTGCAGTAACTTACTTTGGGTGGATGTCCATCACGTCATTCCCCAATGACACGACTCCATTGTCAATTGACATAAATGTCCATGATCAGGAAACCTTGATCATCGGTTGACCAATGGACTAGTCAAGTAGAGGCTACTAGGGACCTAGTTGTTTATATACCACACCTGTATTAATGTTTCCGCTTAATACAATTATAGCATGGTATAAAACTTGTTATGAACATATGAGTTATGCTAATAAAACTCATTTATTATTTGCCTATAGGGCATAACTCCTACAACAAGGCCGGTGCATCTACCGCCCTACACGAGGAAATTGCCACGTTCATAGCCAAATCCACCATTCTCAAAGAGAAGATGCACGAAGACAACAACCAAAGGTGGAATATGTACTACACCGTGCAAGGCCACAAGATGAAGGAGATGCAAGAAATAAGGGGGGTGAAAGAGATGAAGGTGAAGGAGATGCAAGAAGCCCGGGAGCTCAAGATCATGGCCACGGACACGTCAAACATGCCGGCGGATCGCCAAGAGTACTTTGCCCAGGAGGTGGCGCGCATCATGAATGTGAGGAAACAAATGGCCGAGGACGCCGACACCCAGGAGGGATGATTTGGTCGCGGTGCCGAGGTCTAGTCATATTTTGTTGGCCGTGCCTGTGTTGGCCGGTTTGAACTATTTGGCCGTGCCTGTGTTGGCCGGTGAGAAACTGCCTGGCCGTGCCTGTGTTGGCCGGCCGATGCAACTACATGGCCGTACCTGTGTTGGCCGGCCGGTGAAACTACATGGCCTGTGTTGGCCGATTGGCAATTGTATATTTTGGGTTGATGGTAATTTGTGTTTGGAGATTCCTTTAGGGGTGCCGGTGGGGAAGGGGAAAATAAAAACGCCGGTGTCCGGCACCCCGTAATTGGCCTCCAAACAGGTGGTGCCGGGTACCACACATCACTCCACCTACTATCCTTCAAAGCTAAGTTTGTGATTCCCACTCAATGTTATATGGTGATGGGAGGTATTTATCAAATGAGATATAAAAGGCGAGGGATTGCTAGGTCCTTGAATAAGCTGAATGTGTGATTGATAGCCTTTTCAGTTCGTGAGATTACGTAAGACATATTTAGAACCATCTCTGATTCACGCATTAACCCTAAAAGGAGTAGGGGATTTCCAAAGATCTCTAGCTCTTAAATCACTTGACTAAAAATTAAACTTAATATATGATTGTGATTCATGCAAGGATGTGTCACCCCTTCGTAAAAGTACCAAAGGCCTAGGCGAGATTCTATTTAGTTAAAGAAAACGGACCTTCTCCACGTCTAACGGCGGAACCCGCAGATCCTCTTGTTTCTTTCCAAATGGACTAAACATTTTTTTTGTCACTTTGTTCCATTGGAAAAGGATCGTGTCGAGCAAACAGGGATGGAAAGCTGGGCTCTTAGGCACCCTGGTGGAGATGCTCTTACTAGCTAAGTCTTGCGAACATGTAAACTCCTTATGTTCCGGATTGCATCCGACCTTTGTATTGATGCGCCTTTTTCTTTCAAAAAAAAAGCGACTGCCCATGGGAACGAATATCCTCCTGAAAGAAGTCTATATCACCCCCCAAGTATCAGGTTTCGGCCATTTACCACCCACATCTTTAAACTAGAGCAAATCACCCCCTCCCCCCCAACTATCCAATACCGGGCAATTGACCCCCTGGCTTACCATAAGCTGTTTTGCGTAGTTGTTTTGGTGACGTGGCATGGTCCAATACCAGTCAACTTACTCTCTCTACTTCCCATCGCTCTACCCGCACGCGCTCCTCTTCCACAACGCTCCCGCCGCCGCCCTTCGGGCCGAACAGGCCACCGGCCGCCTGTGCTCCTCCGCCGGTTGCCGTCCCCGGCCGCGCCAGTCCTCCTTGGTAGCGTGGGGCGCCGGCCCCTCGGCAGAGCCAACTATGGTGCTCCTCCTGTGTCGGTCGCTATCTACGGCCGCGCCCGCTGGCGCGCGGGTCTCCCGGCCGCGCAGTCCCGTCCGGCTGTCGTCTCCGGCTCATCCGCGTGTGTGAGCATAGCTGCAGCAGCCAGGGTGCCGCCACGGTCATCCGGCCGTTGCCGCGCGTGCCTGCGAGCTCCGGAGCGCCGTGATGGAAGACCGCCACGGCACCGACGCCATGGACGGCCCCATGCTGTACTGAGCAGTTAAAAAGCTTCGCCTCGATGTCCTCTTCCTCCTCGTATCAGTGATTCACTCCGGGAGCTCAAAAATCAACCTCACGGCCCACTTCTTCCCCGCCTCCGACCGAGCTCCGCCCTGTCCGATTCGTCGCCGTTGTTCCTCCTCCGTCCTCGCCGTCCACTCCATCATCATCAAGGTGAGCTTGCGGTCCTTCCCGACCAAACCATGGTCGTTTTCGTGCACCGAAGCGTCCGGGGCTGCCATGCGCCTCCGCTCTGGTGGTCACCGGCACCGCGCCCAGTGACCATCTGGTTCGTCCCGCCGCCCAAAGGCCTCCCCACGTCGCCTCACTCCCGATCAGCGGCCCCACGAACTCACGAGCGCACCCACCGCCACTTCCATCCTGGTACGTGCGCACTTCGGCGCCGGCGAGGCTGGACAGGGAGCTAGCGTCCATGTCAGACAGCGGCTCCCCGATGTTGAGCAGCTGGCCCGTCAGCCTGTGCTAGCGTGCGTGTGCGTCAAGCGCTCTGGAACCCGTCGCTGTCCTGGTCCTCCGAGCATACTGCTTCGTCGACCTCGCCGGCAACCAGCCACCCCATCACGCGGTCATCCTCTCGTGGTTCGTTTCTCTGTGTGTTGACCTTTGCGAATGATATAATGCCACGTGTAAAAACCGGTGTGCAAAACAGCTTACAAGCTCTAGGGGGGTCAATTGCCCGGTATTGGATAGTTGGGGGGGGGGGGGTGATTTGCTCTAGTTTAAAGATGTGGGTGGTAAAAGCAACTCCAGCCGTTGGCCCCCCCCAGGCCGAATTGCCGGCGTTTTTTTGGGCATGCTGGGGGGGGGGCGTCGGCGGAAAAAAACGGCTCGGGGGCGGGCCGATTCCCAGCCGCGGCCCCCAGGCTGATCGATAGAAGTATTTACAGAAAAATGTGTTCGACGAACTTACGCGAAATTTGTTCAAACATAGACGATATTTGTTCAAACTTAACGATATTTGTTCGAACAAGATTAAAAAAAACAGAAAAAAATTAAAAAACAGCGGCGCGGCGTCTACATGCCGAAGTGGCGATATAACCGCGTGTAGTCCCCGCCGTCGGAGTCGTCGGAGTCGCCACCGGTCGGAGGAGGAGCAGGAGCACTGCACCCAGCGCCGTCGCCGCCGGTGCCGGGCTCATCCTTCGGCGTCAGCAGGCGGGAGGAGCTCCCGCCGGTGCCGGTGCCAGTGCCATCCTCGTCGCTGCCGTCCAGCACGACGTAAGCAGGCCCGGCGTCAGCAGGCGGGAGGAGCGTCCGACGACGGCGGCGGCGCTCGTAGCGCGCAAGGAGCTCCTTCTCCTCGGCCTCAATGCGCCATTGGCGCTTCTCCTCCCGCTCATGCTCGCGGGCCGACCATTGCAGCGCGAAGTCCACCGGCGCCGGAGGGACGTCGTTGAGGCTGGCCGCCATGGCGGCCCGCATGGCCTCCTCCTCGTCGTAGGCCTCCTCCTTCACGACGGCCTTCTTCTTGAAGGCCTTCTTGAAGGCGCGGCCGCCGGTGTCGGGCTCCTTCTTCGGCGTCATCAGGCGGGAGGAGCTCCCGCCGGTGCCGGCGTCGGGCTCCCTGATGACGATGCCGCGGGAGCCGCTCCTTCACGGCGGCTCGTCCGCCGGCTCCTCCTTGACGCAGGAGAACGGCGTCGAGCCGGCGGCGTCCGAAGAGGAGCGGGCGGCGTCGGAGGAGGAGGACGACGAGAAGGAAATCCTCCGCGGCGTCCATCCTTGGCGCGCCGCCGACGGGCCCTGAAGGCGCGACTCGTTGCCGTCCTCGATGTAATCGAGGACGTACGCCAGCGAGCGGCCGGGCATGCCCCACCATTTCTTCCGGCCCTCGCTGTTGTTGCGCTTGGGCGCGTAGGCCGCCGGGCCGGGGTAGTCGTTGAGCTGGCGCTGGCGGCGGTCGGAGAAGAACGTGTTCCAGGTCACGTTGTTCTCCGGATCCCAGACGGGATCCGCCTGCTCCTCCTCCGTCAGCCGCTCGTGGGCGGCGTAGATCTCCGCCAGCCGCTCATCGCCGGTGGGGGTGGGGGGGGGGGGGGACCGGGAACCCCATCTGGCTGAGCCGCCAGGCTCCGGGGAGCCTCATGCCGGGCGGGCATGGGTAGCCCGCCTCGTGCAGCAGGCGCGCCTCCCGGTCCTGGAGCCAGTTCCGGCCGAAACCGTTGGCCGCCGCGCTGCTTGCTGGATCCATTCCGGTGTGTGTGCGAGGGGTTTGGGTGTTCATGCTCGGCGAGGATGTGTTCGTGCTCGGCGGGGGTGTGCTCGCTGTGAGAGGAGGGGCAGTAAATAAATACCGGCGGGGAGAGGGCGGGGCAGTAACTGCGGCGCGCCTAACTCCGCCGCGTGGCCGATTTGACACGACGGCGGCTCGCCTGACCGACGGGCGGAGCAGTAATGCGACGCGGAAGGCGAGGCGATGAGGACGACGAAGCGGTTGTGCCGCTGACCAGGGCGGGCCCGCCGGAGCTTCGCGCGATTTCCCTCGGTTTCGGGCCGTTTCGCGCCATTTTCCCTTTCGCCGGCGTCCCCAGGCCAAACCCGGCGCCCTGGGTTCGGCCTGGGACGCCGGATAAAAATTGGGCCAAATCCGGCGAAAAAAGAGGACGGGGGGCGCTGGGGGGGGCGACTACGGGAAAAATGGACCGCCGGCGTCAAAAAGGGGGTCCTGGGGGTTCTCGGGAGGACGGCTGGAGTTGCTCTAAATGGCCGAAACCTGATACTTGGGGGTGATATAGACTTCTTTCTATCCTCCGCTTTGTTAATTGCCTATTACCGGCTCAAACTAATGATCTTCCGTTCATCATCGATCGAACGGCCGCAAACGTTCCTAATTTAAAAGCCACAAACCCCACAACAATACAACATCACTCCCCACCCCCCAGGTCTCCGGCGAAGTCTCTTTGCCCCTCGCGCTCCGCATCTCGTCGGCGACGAACCAAAACCCCTCACAAAATCCCTTCTGATGCGGGGTCCATAGTCCGGCACCTCTGCCGTGTAGCAACTCGGATCGAAGCGGCGGCCCGCGGGAGGGCTTTGGGTCTAGCTTCGGGTCGAAGCGCGTGTTCACCCATGGCGGCGGCACGAGGGTCCCGATCTGGGGTTTCCCAGGCGGCGTTAGCGCTGGTCGCGGCGGTGATCGTGGGGTGCATCGCTGGGGGCGTCTCGGCTGCCGAGATCCGGCGGCAGAAGAACGTGCAGGTGGCGCTCCGGGCCAAGTGGGCCGGCACGCCACTGCTGCTCGAAGCCAAGTGAGTGGTTTCTGGCTCCATGTGCTGGTACATGTGTCAGTTTGTTCGAGAATCTTGGTATAGTGGTTTGAAATAAGTTTCTTAGTGATTTGAAATTTTGTTGGGGAATTTTCTTAGTGATTTGAAGTAAGTTGTATATGCTCTTTTTTTTGTCGTTGGGATGCAATTCTGGAATCTGGTTAGCTAGCCATTCTGTGGATGCGTAGCGTACGTTTAGCTAATTGTGCTAAGCAGGATTGTTCGAAAATGGTTTCGGAAGAAACCCTGGAAACCGGCAACCCCGGCGCTAGTTCATTCTGCTTCAGTAACCACGCCAGCGAGCTTAGTAAAAAAAATAAAGGCTACGGGTTTGCCGGGTTGAAAACAGAGCCCATGAATAAACATCCCTATTGCTAAGATTCTAGGATTTTCCTTCTAATTGCTACCAGTATGTTGTACAACAGTTATATGTACCGTGGAACACAAAAGGATTCATCCGACATCAATGTGCGTTTGTGGTTCAGCAGCACACATTCGCTATGGTCAAATCCATTGATTTTTACTGAACCGGATCCTACTAAATTACATAATCGATTTAGAGAGAGGTTCCTGGTTTATGAGGTTTTCTGTATCACATCTCAGTTCACTGTTAGTTTGAAATGTTTGCATTCGTTGCGACTTGATGGCAGTAATTTTTTTTACATAAAACTATATTTGCTTGTATTGTAGCCAAATCTCTACATGAGCTTAAATTTTATTATATGTAGCCAAATGCTGTGCTGCTACAGATCTCATCTATGCCTTGAAAACAAATGGATGGTGCCAAAATTGTACAAAGTTCATATGTTGGTCTGATGGAGAAACTTAAATTAATGGAATACAACATGTTGTCCCATTTTGCTTTTTTTTTTTCCTAGGCAATACCTAATTTGTTTTTACTACTTCCATTAGTGAACTACTTTCAAAAGAGCGGAAAGACTATTTTTGGGATTTTGTTGGCCATTGGAAGGAATTGGACAAAGGATCTGAATGTCTGACTGCCAAATGTTGTGTTCAAAAGATTGTTGAAGATGTCCGCTCACTTCTCAGCAAGCCACTGGCTTCAATTTTTGAGTTCTCTCTTACCCTTAGATCAGCATCACCAAGATTAGTGCTGTATAGACAGCTCGCAGAGGAGTCTTTATCTTCAGTTTCTATTAAGGATGATGCACTGGAGCAAATTCCTGGCAACAGGCCTGTGGAAGAAACGTGCTGCTGGGTAGATACTGGAAGCACATTGTTGTTCAATTCAGTTGATCTACATAAATGGATAGAGGGATCGGGCAAAGGGTAAGCATCTTCATTTCTTATCTGTTTGTCACTTTGTTTAGGCTTCAGACCATAGGGTGGGAAACTCAGAACTTTTGCTGAACAGAACTACAGACTCCACTGGACAACCTGAACTCTTTGACTTTGACCATGTGTATCCTCGCTCAAATATTACTGCTCCAGTTGCTATCTTTTATGGGGCTGTTGGGACAAAATGTTTCAAAGAGCTGCATGTTCATTTGGCAGAAGCGTCAAAGCAGGTAACATACTTTTGATTGTCTTTCGGTGTAGTTCAGGGCAGGTCCCGAGAAAACAATGAACTCTGGAAAGTAGAGATCTAAAAGGTCTTACACAGGGGCATATCTGCTATAAAGCAACTGCCATTATTTTGGCGTGGCAGTGCTCAAGCTGAATAATTTAGTTGCATGTAGCTTCAGTTAATCAGTGAACTTTGCGAAATACATCAAAGTACCAAATATTTGTATTGGATATTTTGAGTGGAAGCTTTGGTGCACAAACCAAACATCCATGGTTTTTGAGTCGCCGTATAGTCGATGTATAGTCACCGAGTCGTCTTCTCAAAATCAGGGCGACTCGCGACTAATCAGGCGACTTGGGCACTATACAATGACTTTTGTCGACTATACATCGAGTCGCAGGGTCAGCGACTCACTTTTTTGAGTCCCGACTCAAAAACCTTGCAAATAGCCCCATATCACTTATAGCCTATTGCTTCTTGTGGTTTCCAGTCGATAGTACTACTAACTGGGAGGTCATCCTCCACATGGTAAAAGAACTTGGATGAATTTTAGTAATATTGATAGCAATATTTGTGAACAGTTGAACTTATTTTGTTTAATTAATCCTGCCAAACTTCTTGGTTATTCTACTACTTGTATCCTATATAGTTCCATCTACATTAACCTTTTCCTGGACAAGAACCACATGTGCAAGTGTTTGAGCTGTGAACAAGGTCGATATTTGTAGATAGTTAAATGTGTCTTATTCCGAATCTGCCTTTATTATATGTCTTTGTAACTTCAAATGGTGAAACAAATTTACCTAATCACGACTACATCTATTCTCTATGAAAACAACAACTGCTGACGGTATTCAGCTTTCTTGTTATTGTATCACACTTTACTTCTTTCTTTTGCCTCACCAGTTTTGCTGTATTACATATCTTTTCCTTGGCTTTAAGCTGTAAATGTCTAATATACAGTATGTGTTGTGTATAGGGAAAAGTCAGATATGCTCTGCGTCCTGTTCTGCCATCTGGATGTCAGGCTTCATCTAGCTTTTGTGGTTCCATTGGTGCTGCAGATGCGGTCACTTTGAGTGGTTATGGGGTGGAACTCGCCCTAAAAAACATGGAATACAAGGCCATGGATGACACTGCTATAAAGAAGGGTAACTCTACTAGGTGTTCTATTTGCACCAGAGCATGCTCTCATCACCAGTCAGCTCCTAATAAGAAATATTTATTATATAACTTTCAAGTATAGATCCCATTGGAAACGAGCAAGTGAAAAACCTTGTGCACCTCTTTATATATGAGACATGGGTGCAAGTGTAACTACACCCCGCTGTAAGATGCATTTTCCCTTATATGCTTGCACATAGAAAGGAGTATGTCCAAAACATGCATACCACCTAAAGAAAAGTTATATACTACCCAGGTGGTCTTAATACTTCTCTCTATATTGTTAGAACTGCCATGTGGGAGTAGCTAGACCTTGTTGTTGGAAAAATGTTTTCTGTACATGTTTATATATTTCAAAATCCTATTGAAGCTTATTATGTTGTTGCAGGTGTTGTTCTGGAAGATCCTAAAACTGAGGACCTCAGTCAAGAAGTCAGAGGATTCATATTTTCCAAGATTCTGGTTCGTTCAGTTCAGTCATAACAATAACTATGGTGACTTTTAATTGCATAGATAGAGGTATTCATATTTTTTCTTCCTCGTCCATCGTTCTCTAGGAACGCAAGCCAGAGCTAAATGCCGAGATAATGGCCTTTAGGGATTCTCTGTTGTCATCAACAGTATCTGACACACTTGAAGTCTGGGAACTCAAAGGTATTGTTGGCCATAGTTTTGTGATTCTATTTGTCTTACAAGTTACAACAGTGCATAACGTGATGGTATAGAAGCACCTCTTTTATGTCTGTTCTGCTCCTCACTACAGACTTGGGTCATCAGACAGCACAGAGGATCCTTCATGCATCAGATCCTTTACAGTCAATGCAGGAAATCAATCAAAATTTTCCCAGTATAGTGTCTTCACTATCAAGAATGAAGGTAGATGTTCTATCTGGAGCTCCCTTTATATGTTCAGCATTTCAGCTATGCACATAAGTAATGCCAATAAAATATGTTAATACGAGTTTATTAAGATTTTGTTTTTGAGGATGTTCATATGAACTACTTCCACTGTTTCACATTCATATTATTAACAACAATGTTTTTGATTGTACAGCTTGACGATTCCATCAAAGATGAAATTATAGCAAATCAGCGGATGGTGCCACCTGGCAAGTCGTTAATGGCTTTGAACGGTGCTTTGATTAATATTGAGGACCTTGATCTCTACCTGTATGTTTCACTATACTTCCTGGATAACGATGTTTCTGATTATTTACTTTGTTATTGCGAACTAATTTACTTCTTATGTTATGCCCAAAGTGGACTTTAATCAGTGTATCCTGTAACAAATAGCGGCTAATTCTTCTCTGCTACTTGTCATGAGAAACTGTGCACCAGAAGATGCATGCTCACAAGTGACAATATCGAATTTATAATGAAAGAAATTCCACAAATAATAGTTTGTTGGCACTTTTCAAGCTACATGGCAAGAAAAATGTCATATTTTCTCCCAAAGCGTGCCATACACCACTTGTCCATACATCTTCTCTCATTAAGCTCGGGCATTGTCCTGTGTCTGGCAAGCCCCTCACCCACTGCAACCACACACTCACCTACAATCAAACTAAAAAGTAAGAACAAACCGACAACCATTCAACGGGAAATAATTTTGGTCAAGAAAGTCATAACATAAATATGGCTTTTAATTCTATAAAATATTGGAAGCATATGAAGATAATTATGAATAGGTGTTTTGCTAGATGGAATTGCTGTTCAATATTCAGGACAATTGGATTTGCTTGGTTCTGCAGTGGGGTTGGCATAAACGCATACCAGTTCTTACAGTTGGAACAGATCAACTGGACATCCATTTCATATTTCATTTCTTCACTTGTTTTCTTCTTTTCCCTCAGTATCTTGTGTTTCTTAACTCTGCATTCCTTTTTCCTGTTTTTTTGTGTGTGATGTTTTTTGGGCTCTACCTGACATTACTTCACTAACTTTAAAAGTTTTTGCTAAGATACTCATCAGTTTTGCCATCTAACCTTTAAATATATCATACTCGGCTAGCAAAATAGACATTTAATTATGGTTATCTGGCAGGTTAATGGACATGGTCCGTGAAGAGTTATCTCTGGCTGATCAGTTCATCCGATTAAAGGTGAAGTTCATTTAAGTGCTATTGAGTGCGTGCAGTTTCGCCAGTCCTTTCTATATCAAGAGAATTACTTTGGTGCTTCCTAGAAGTTTTAGTAATAGGGAACACATCAACACCTACCTATATATTATTAGAGAAACTGGTTAAATGTTGCTGTTGAAAAATGAAAATTAGTTTGGGAAACCTGATTATATTTTTATTGTGACTTGTGAAGCCATAACATAAATGCTGAGTAGAAATGCAGAATGGGATTTGTGGGTCATATTACAGCCTCCATTGCTCATTCGAAAACCTTTATACCACAATACTATTCAGCGTTGCTTGTTTATATACTATATTAGTGTTTTCTTATCACAGCTTACGACACCTTATATCCTTAATTTGGCTAATTTTGGTGATACGTCAAGCACAGGAATTATCTTGGAGCTTGAACGTTTAATAGTAGTATAGTGAAATGTATGTCTAAAAGGCCACACAGAGCATTTTTGTTCCGCAGTTAGGATGTATGGATTATTTCCCGGCTTTATTCGAATAACATGTTCATTTTGGCATTTGTACTTTTATGACCAATATATTGTGAAAATGCTAATACATTGGATGTTTAGAATGTTTGGTATTTATGCTGGGAATTACCATGTTATAAATTAATATAATCACACTATTTTTCTCGAAAAATGTTATCACGGTATCTAGTTAATAATGAATTAATGTGCCATATCTCTATTCTTAACATGTGATTACCTGATTCCTATTTTTCTCTTGTTCCATTCGAGTATGTACTTTTTTTTTCGAAATGGGGGTATTCCCCGGCCTCTGCATCAATCGATGCACACAGCCATTTATTGCAGAGTATGTACTTTCTTACCAATTGACAACTCATTTCGTACTTGTTGTCAAATGACTACCAGTTGCCTCAAAGTGCTGTACACAAGATCCTGTCAGCAGCGCCACCAGCAGAATCTAATTCTTTCCGTGTTGACTTCCGGGGTTCTCATGTTCACTATCTTAATAACTTGGAAGAAGATGCCTTGTATAAAAGGTGGAGAAGCAACCTCAATGAGGTTTGTTCACCTCTCTGTTTACCAGCATTAGTGAACGGAGATTTCATTTGAATGTTGCTTTCTTGTGGCAAGTCAAATGACAACTTCAATCTTTTTTTTGTGTGGCTTTAGGGGCATAAGAGTGTATGTTCTTTAATTGTTGTCAATAAAATATCTTAACTGACAATTTCTGCAATAGTATTGCCTTGTTCTGATGCCATGGTTTTACTTATCATTTTTTTTTCTTTCATGGTTGGTATTGATTAGTGTCTTTCCAAAAACATTATCTTGCTATATCATCTGTGAATAAGTTCATTGACTATCCCTGCTAGGTGTCCAAGGATAAGCAGTTTATTATATGCACCATCTATTTGGTGTTTCTTTCTCCACAGCCTAGTTAAATTGTATTGCATAGCTATTTCCAATATTTAATGGTTATCTCCTTTTTATTTCTTTCTTTATAGCTGTTGATGCCAGTGTACCCGGGTCAGATGCGCTACATCCGCAAAAATTTATTCCACGCTGTTTATGTGTTCGATCCTGCTTCAGCCTGTGGTGCAGAGGCTAGTTTCTTACTTAACTTTTTTTCAATATGTGTTTGTTTTTTCTGCACTTTTTACGCAGTACTCTTATGTTGACTTGTAGTCTGGTGCCTCCCGTTTCACTTAATCTTTACAGACCATTGACATGATCCTGTCTCTGCACCAAGATAATGTTCCTGTAAGGTTTGGTATCATAATGTACTCTTCAAGACTCATAAACGCTATTGAAGAAAATGATGGATCTAAAAGCGAGGAGGACACTTCTACTTTGGTAATTGCGTTTCCAGTATTTCATTACTGTGATTTCTTAGGAGCTCTTTGATTTGATGTATAGAACAGTGAACTGGTTTGACATCATTACTACCTAAGTCTGGGACCTTTTTAGCTCTCTCTTTTCTAGCCCTTGTCATTTACTAGTGCTTCTTAGGTACATGGAATAATAAAGAATATAGTTACGCTCAGTTCCATTTTATCATCATGATGTCCAGCCTTTTCGTAGTAAGGAATTTTTATCATACAATATTGGAGCAACATTAATATGGTCCTCCAGCTGCACATAGACTCGTTCCTTACACTAACAGGGTGATACTGTTATAAAGCTTGATATCTGGGATAACTACCATGCAGTGGATAGCCAGTCGCCAGCTTAAATAGGATTAGGGCATAGGAATGACGAGATAGACTGAACTGCGATGATAGACTTTAGATAGGATCTGATTATTTCTTCTTGCTTGATCTCATAAGTTACAGTAGACTTTATAGGACTGTTTTCAGTTAATCCAACTCAAAACTCTCAAGGATAACTTTGTAACTAACTAATAACCTATCCCGTCAAACTATCAATGATAAACTTTCTTATCAACTTCTAATCTATCCTCGTTTCTTGTGCATACTATTTCACATGTGCAAGCTGCACATGACACATGCTAGTTGATCTCTGTCCTTTACGCAGGCTGCTGCCATTGTGCAAAACGCCCAGTTGTCCTTCCCGACACAAATCCTCATGAACGCCCTCTTCCTAGAGCACCTTGTCCACAACAGATACCATGCATGACAGATACACATCATAGAATAACCTAGGTGACTACCCCCATAAAGATGGCCGAATGGCACGGTATAGGGGATTGGGCAGTAGATCATAGGTTATGGAGGACGAATGAGACAATAGATTGATAAGCTATTTTCTTACCGCTTGATAGGTTAAGTTTACATATGCTGCCCCTTATATATGAATACTTACCTGACCCTTAAGTAATAACTTAAAGGATAAAAATCTGATCTCTAACTCTAATCTTATCTCTTCCCTATTTGAATAAATTTTCTTTCATATGTAAAGAAGGTATTGACTAATGCTATACCCATGCATATAACTACCGACCCCTTGATAAGCAGCTCGTCCTCGAGCTGCTCAGGTGGAGGCCACACTTGCCAGCCAAGGTGGCCCCACATTGATGAAGTGTAATGCCTCCAGCTCCATGTATTCTCGGATGTGCTGAATAATAATTTCCTCCATGCATGTAGCAGAACACAAGGTTTTATTAAGTGCTAGGCGCTGATTGAGCATTTTGCCTCCGCCTTTTCCCTTTTCTGAAGGATTCAAGTGCACGTGTTATGGTCGGGCTCCAGTACTCACGGAAGAGGCCCAATAGGGGACCGAATTAGGGGCTTAGCCCAAGTTATCTAGGGTTTCGAGGAGCTGTCCTCCTATATAAACACGTGTACCCCTTCGATTGTAATCAGACAATAAACATATTCTGTTGTCGTCTCCCTCAGGAGACGGGAGCCCTAAACCCTAGCCGCACTCTGCCCTAGCCGCCGTCTCTCTCTCTCTCTCTCTCTCTCTCTCTCTCTCTCTCTCTCTCTCTCTCTCTCTCTCTCTCGCAGCGACGGCGCCCTGCCGCCGGCGACTGCGCCTCCAGCCGCATCTCTCTCTCTCCCACCCTTACAATCTACGTCCGAGACCTGGTAGAACCCTAGCCTCTACCAATTTGGTATCAGATTGCTTTGGTTCGATGAGTTCTTCGGGACTTCCCACCACCACCGCCGCCGTCACCACCGCCTTCCCCGCCACCGCGTCACAGCCGCCGCCGCACCAGCCGCCGCCGCCGGCCACCTCAGGTCCGGTCGCCGCCGGTACTGCGGCCCTGGGGGCCGAAGCCGCCCCCGTTCTCTCCCCGGCGGAGATGTCCTCGGCGATCCGCGACCTCACCATCGCGGTCACGAACCTCCGGACCTTCCTCCAGGCTCCGTACGCGACCCCGACACCACCACCGCCGCCGGCGGCACCTTTCGCGCCACCGCCCCCGGCCACCGTCGCGCCCCAGGGCCTGCCGATCAACCAGGTCCGGTGGCCGTCGTCGCCGTCCCCACTACCGACGTGGATCGACACGCCGACCTACACGACGGCGCCGCTACAGCCGACGGTGTTGCAGCCGCCCGCCACCACCCTCGGGGGGTTCGGCGGGTATACTGACCCGTACGCCGGGAGCTCCGTGGTGCCACAACACTCTCCTTCCGCCGCGCTGGGTCGCCACGAGGGCGCCTACGTGGCCTCGCCACACGTGCCGCAGCCGCCCCGCTTCACCAAGCTGGAGTTCACCACCTACGACGGCACCGTCGACCCCCTGAACTGGCTCAATCAGTGCGACCAGTTTTTCAGGGGGCAGCGGACTATGGCGTCCGACCGCACGTGGATCGCCTCCTACCACCTCCGTGGCGCCGCGCAGACGTGGTACTACGCCCTCGAGCAGGACGAGGGCGGGATGCCGCCATGGGAGCGCTTCCGCAACCTATGTCTCCTCCGGTTCGGGCCCCCCATCCGTGGGAGCCGCCTGGCCGAGCTCGGTCGCCTGTCCTTCACCACCTCCGTGCAGGACTTCGCCGACCGCTTCCAGGCGTTGGCCTGCCACGCGCCTGGCGTCACGGCTCGCCAGCGCGCCGAGCTCTTCGTCGGCGGCCTTCCCGACCACATCCGCGTCGACGTCGAGATGCGCGACCCCCAGGACCTGCAGACGGCCATGTACTACGCGCGCGCGTACGAGCAGCGCGCCAACGCCATCCAGCAGGCGTTCCCGGCCCGCAGCACATGTCCCCCTACCCTCCCCGCCCCGGCAGCCGCCACCCCGCCACGGCCCGCTTTGCCGGCCACCACTGCGGCTGCCCCAGCGCCGACGCGTACCTTCCGACGCTTGACGTCGGCCGAGCAGCTCGAGCGGCGCCACAAGGGCCTGTGCTTCAACTGCGACGAGCCGTATGCGCCGGGTCATACGTGCGCCCGCCTGTTCTACTTGGAGACCGTCGACGACGCGGAGGTGGAGGTCCTCACCGCGGAGCTCGACGCCACCACACTCTCCGAGGCCGGCGTCACGACCTACGGGCCGGTCGATGCAACCGCCTTCGTCGTCTCCCTTCATGCCATGGCGGGCATCAAGACGGCGAAGACGATGCTGCTTCCGGTGACGATCAACGGGGAGCGTCTCACCGCGCTCGTGGACACGGGCTCGACGCACAACTTCCTGTCCCGGGACGCCATGCGCCGCCTCGCACTCCAGCCGGCGGGCTCGGAGAAGTTCAGCGTCACCGTCGCCAACGGGGACCGCCTTGCTTGCCAGGGCGTGGCGCGGCAGGTTCCCGTCCTCATCGGCGACGAGCTGTTCTCCATCGACTGCGTCGGCATCGACCTGGGCTGTTACGACTTCATCCTCGGCGTCGACTTCCTGTCCACTCTCGGCCCCATCCTTTGGGACCTCGACGTGCTGTCCCTCATCTTCTGGCGCGAGGGCGGCCGTCGCGTTCAGTGGACGGGCATCGGCGGCTCCGGCGCCGCGACTCCGCAACTCCAGTTGATGGCGGCCGCACTGGACGAGGCGCATCCCCTCCTGGCCGACCTCCTGCAGCAGCACAGCGACATCTTCGACGAGCCACAGGGCCTCCCTCCCGCGCGGCCCTGTGACCACCGCATCCACCTGCTGCCGGACACGGCGCCTGTCGCCGTGCGCCCGTACCGGTACCCTCAGCTGCAGAAGGACGAGCTCGAGCGTCAGGTGGCGGTCATGCTCGCACAGGGCATCATCCGGATTTCGACGTCGCCATTTTCCGCTCCGGTGCTCCTTGTGCGCAAGGCCGACGGCACATGGCGCTTCTGCATCGACTACCGCGCCCTCAACGCCATGACGTCCAAGGACAAGTTCCCCATCCCCGTCGTGGATGAGCTCTTGGACGAGCTCCACGGAGCGCGCTTCTTCACCAAGCTCGACCTACGCTCGGGCTACCACCAGGTGCGCATGCACCCTGACGACATCGAGAAGACGGCGTTCCGCACCCACCATGGCCACTTCGAGTTCCTGGTGATGCCGTTTGGTCTCTCCAACGCGCCGGCGACCTTCCAGGCCCTGATGAACGACGTGCTCAGCCCATACTTGCGCCGCTTTGTGCTTGTTTTCTTTGATGATATTCTTATCTACAGTGCATCTTGGGCAGAGCACCTACAACACGTGGCCATCATCTTCAACGAGCTTCGAGCGCATCGTCTTCACCTCAAGCGCTCGAAGTGCTCGTTCGGCACGACCTCCGTCGCGTACCTTGGGCATGTCATCTCGGCGGACGGGGTCGCGATGGACGCGGACAAGGTCGCCGCCATTGCCGCGTGGCCGATCCCGCGGTCACCGCGGGCTCTCCGCGGCTTCTTGGGCCTCGCCGGCTACTACCGGAAGTACATCCGGGACTTCGGCCTCATCGCCGCGCCACTGACGCGTCTTCTTCGACGCGACGCCTTCTCCTGGGACGAGGAGGCGACTACGGCATTCGAGGCTCTCCAGCGGGCGCTCATGACGGGACCCGTCCTCTAGATGCCGGACTTCGATATGCCGTTCGTGGTGGACTGCGACGCCTCTGGCATCAGTTTCGGCGCCGTCCTCCACCAGGGCGAGGGACCGCTCGCCTTCTTCAGCCGACCCTTCGCCGCTCGCCATCACAAGCTCGCGGCCTACGAGCGCGAGCTTATTGGGCTGGTCCAGGCGGTGCGCCACTGGCGGCCTTATCTTTGGGGCCGGTCGTTCCGTGTGCGCACGGACCACTACAGTCTCAAGTTCTTACTGGACCAGCACCTCTCGACCGTTCCGCAACACCAGTGGATCAGCAAGCTCTTCGGCTTCGACTTCACCGTCGAGTACCGCCCCGGCCGTCTCAACACGGTCGCCGACGCCTTGTCCCGCCGCGACACTGAGGATGTCACGGACGACGTCGCCACGGCTGGTACTATCATGTGCATCCGGTCCGGGCCATCTTTCGCATTCATCGACGACATCCGCCGGGCAACTTCGACGGCCGCGGACGCGCAGGGCTTGCGCCAGTGCCTTGACGCCGGCGAGCTGGCAGCGCCCTGGCGCTTGGATGAGGGGCTGCTCCTCCATGGCCGCCGCATCTTCGTGCCCGACCATGGCGACCTGCGACACCAGGTCCTGACCTTGGCACACTCTGCAGGGCACGAGGGCGTGCAGAAGACTCTCCATCGTCTCCGTGCTGATTTTTACATCCCCGGTGATGGCGCGCTAGTCCGCGACTGGGTCCGGTCGTGCGTGACATGCCAGCGGAACAAGACGGAGACACTACGACCCGCGGGTCTACTGCAGCCGCTGGACGTACCCTCCCAGGTGTGGGCGGATATTTCCATGGACTTCATCGAGGGCCTTCCCAAGGTGGGCGGCAAGTCTGTCATCCTCACGGTGGTTGACCGCTTCTCCAAGTACGCGCACTTCATCGCCCTCGGTCATCCATATACAGCCGCCTCCGTGGCGCGGGCCTTCTTCGACGGCATCGTCCGCCTCCACGGCTTTCCTTCGTCCATCGTCAGCGATCGTGATCCCGTGTTCACGGGACATGTCTGGCGGGATCTCTTTCGGCTGGCGGGTGTTAAGCTCCGCATGAGCACGGCTTTCCACCCTCAGACGGACGACCAATCAGAGGTGGTCAACAAGGTGATCACCATGTACCTGCGCTGTGTTACTGGTGATCATCCACGAGCTTGGGTGGACTGGTTGGCATGGGCGGAGTACTGCTACAACACCTCCTATCACTCCGCCCTGCGCACCACGCCTTTCGAGGTGGTCTACGGGCGCCCACCTCCAGCGATGCTCCCTTACGAGCCTGGGACGGCTCGGTCCGAGGTGGCGGGCGACTTACTCCGCACCCGCGACGACATTCTGGCTGAGGCGCGCCAGCATCTTCTCCAAGCACAGCAGCTGGACAGGAAGTACTATGATGCTCATCATCGCGAGGCGGAGTTCGCGGTGGGCGATTGGGTGTGGCTGCGCCTCCTTCACAGGACCACACAGTCCCTGGACCCGCGCTCCAAGCGCAAATTGGGACCTCGCTACGCCGGTCCTTTTCGTGTGCTGGAGCGTGTGGGCACGCTCGCCTACCGCCTTGAGCTGCCAGCTGGCTCTCGCCTCCACGACGTCTTCCATGTCGGCTTACTAAAGGCATACCGGGGGGACCCTCCTGCGGCGACCCCGGCCCTTCCTCCTACTTCGGATGGGCGACTTCTGCCAGCCCCCGCGACGGTGGCGAAGGTGATGCAGGCACAGCAGCGTCGCGGCGTGTGGTATGTCTTGGTGCAGTGGGCAGGCCTGCCCGAGGAGGAGGCGACTTGGGAGAAGCTCGACGATTTCCGCCGGCAATTTCAGAAGGCGGGGAGAGATGTTATGGTCGGGCTCCAGTACTCACGGAAGAGGCCCAATAGGGGACCGAATTAGGGGCTTAGCCCAAGTTATCTAGGGTTTCGAGGAGCTGTCCTCCTATATAAACACGTGTACCCCTTCGATTGTAATCAGACAATAAACATATTCTGTTGTCGTCTCCCTCAGGAGACGGGAGCCCTAAACCCTAGCCGCACTCTGCCCTAGCCGCCGTCTCTCTCTCTCTCGCAGCGACGGCGCCCTGCCGCCGGCGACTGCGCCTCCAGCCGCATCTCTCTCTCTCCCACCCTTACAATCTACGTCCGAGACCTGGTAGAACCCTAGCCTCTACCAGCACGTTTAAGCACAGTTAAGCTCTAGGCGTTTTGCCTCCGCTCAGCGCCTAAGCGAGCTTAAGCGTGTGCCTAGGCGCACTTTCTATAACCTTGGCAGACATGTCTTGTCTAATTCTGGGCCTGTGTTTTTGGACCTGACTGAAGTGGCCGGAGCCACAAATCTAACCTTTTGATGAACAGCCCCCCAGAAAAACCTTTTTCATATTTTAGCTGGTTCTGAACCTTTTTCTTACCACCAAACAGGCCGGCGGTAAGGTTGTGAGGTACTACCGGAGCTGTTGGCAGTACCACAGCATACCACCAAAGCCCTTGGCGGTATCATGGTCATACCGCCAAAGCCCTTGGCAGTAGTCCATTCAACCCTACCATAAAAGAATGTGGCAGTAACAAAAAGGGTTAGGTCCGATATTTTTTTTTTTGGGAGAGTTCATTTTGTGTTGAAATTTCCAAGAAATACCAGATTTTCAAAATGGCCGACTGAATGCCACTTTTGCTGACTTGTTTGTCTCGTTGGGTGTATGACGCAAAAGCCCATGTGGCCTGGTTGTAACATAAGGTCCCAACACATCAGGGTTTGGTGAAGGCTCAGTGTTGCACAAAACTGCTACCAGGTGTGCCTCAACCTTCCATGCTGTCGAAAGCAGCCTCTAACTGCGTCGTATCCATTCTTAGCTGCGTCTCCATTGTTGTCAATCTGTTTGTTGAGTGCACAGTTGCTGGAGGAGATGGCACTACTCCTGCCGCTCCTTGTAGTTTTCTCTGCTCCCACTGCTTCAGGCTGCATCCCTGCTGGAGATGTCGTTAGCTGCACCACTGCGGTTGCTGTGTCTGGTTGTGCGGCCTCCAAAGATGTATCCGTCAGAGCTGTCGCCTCAGCGATTTGGTGCAACACCGCTGTCGAAGGAGGAGCTCATGCTGTTGCCATTCGAGGCAGCGGCGGCTCAATTCCTTACTCCTCCAAGCGAGTAATTCGCATCTCTAACTTGTCGGCTTCCACCTTCGAAACCCTCACCTTATCGTAGAACGTTGCCTCCTTTGGATGTACTGCAGTCAACAAGAGAGATGTCGTCGCTGGTGGGGGAGGCCTCGGTGTTTCCACTATTTGCAGCTTCACCACCTGTTCTCTTGATGCACCATGACAGGCCAAGCTGTTACCAGCCATGGCCAAGGGCAGCGTGCCATCATCACACCTGGGTATATCTCTGCTGGATACGCCATGCCTGGGCATGCCATGACTGTGATACCAACAGACCAGGTAACTACCGGTCTACTGCCATGAGGAGGGCCAGACGGCACAGCTTAGGGAGGAAGTAGAACATTGGTTAGGGAGGACAAATGAGGATGATCAATTGATAAACTAGTATCTTGTTACTTGATTAAATCTATTACACGCTAGTCCTTTATATAGGATGACCTACAAGTTAGATCTCAAATTCAAACTCAAGACGGAACCATAACTCTACCTTCCTAGTTCAATTGGACTCTTCCAAATTTATCTAGACCCGGTCTTATAGACCCAACCGTGTCCAACAATGATACTTCTGGATCTGCCTACCTCGTGCCACCTTGTGCACCCATGATCATAAAAAACAGCAGCATAAGGTTTTAAGTAGCAAGCCCATATGTAGTTATTTTGTAAATTAGTAGGCCTGTGTGTCATTTTGAACTAGAAGAGAAGAGCATGGCGCTGAATGTAAAACTAGAAATCTACGTAATATGCCCTTTATCCTATAATGTAATATGCCCTTTATCCTATAATATGGTGATTTAATTTTGTAAAACTCACACTCTTAATGATGTGGAACTGTCAATGTGCGCATTTTCTAATATTTTTCCACTTTTACAGATAATGAGGCTTTTCTTGTACATCAAGGAGACATACTCGACACAGTTGGCATTCCAATTCCTAAGCGATGTGAGTGTAATTGCCAAATTTGATTCATCAGGAAGTTTTGCAATGGATGATTGAATTATGTTCTGGCATAGCTTCTTAAAAACTAGAATATAAGGGCATTAGGTAGGGTTATGTTAGATATTTAGTTGTTCCAACCTATTCTGTCTGTAGATGTTCTGAGTTTTATATAGCTGTAGTCTAGTGACATTTTTCGTGCTCAGATACATAGTTCGAGGAATGGTGGCGATGACTACAGTGAAGAGCCCGTGGAAGCTCATCATGTGGAAGAAGCATTTGTTGGTTCCTTATTGTAAGCATATTCATTGAAATTTATATATTGTTGGATTAATGCCCAAATAGAATTAGTGAAGTTTCCTTATCTTACTTGTATTTCTAATGCACAGGTCAGGTGCTAAATCTCACCCTCAAGATGTGCTCCTGAAGTTGCAAAAAGAGAACTTGTACAAGCAAGAGACTGAAGAAAATTCTCGTTTTGTTCACAAACTTGGATTGTATAAGCTCCAGTGTTGTTTATTGATGAATGGACTCGTTCATGAATCAAATGAGGTAATAATTCGCTATCCAACTTAAAAGTTGATAAAATGGGAGAAGCATCAAACCTCCATAATATTTAAATTGAAGAATAGTAAATTTATCTTTTTCTACATTTTATAATGTTTCTTCTACCAGCAGTAAATTCAACATTACCAAGGAAATTACACAAAAACTGCTAAAACAATAGATAGTAGCTAATATGGTGCCATTTTTCTACTCTTATATTCCAAAGGATGCGACCATGAATGCTATGAACGATGAGCTTCCTAGGATACAAGAACAAGTCTACTATGGGCATATCCAGTCCCATACAGATGTTTTGGAGAAATTTTTGTCAGAAAGTAGCTACAAGCGGTACAATCCATCAGTAAGTACGAAAATTTCTGAAAATTATGGCAGCATTGGCTCTTGATCCATTTAATAACGTTATATTTTACCCTCAGATTACTGGAAAGAGCACAGAGAAGAAGAGATTTGTCTCATTATTTGCATCGTATCATCAAGAAGATTCTGCACTTCATGAAATTAACTACTTACATTCTCATGGAAGTATGCTTCCTACTAATTTTTTCCCTGTACCTTGTCATCCATCATCAAAGATCGCTGGTGTTAACATATTGTGTTAAATCTGTCTGCAGCTACAGATGATGTGAAATCTGTAACTCATCTATTTGCCCTTGATCTTTCTTCGAAGACCGGGATAAAGTTGCTTAATGAGGCCATACGTTACCTGGTAGATGCAGCGATTGTTAACATGCCTATTATGATATGCTCTGTACATTGTTTTCTCCTGATACTTGCCCTTCAACACTATGCAGATGGATGGGCCTAATAGAGCTCGTGTTGGTCTACTACTATATGCTCGCAGTGATAGTGTTTCTACCATTTTATTTATGAAGGATATCATTGATAGAACCATTTCGTCTTTTAGGTTTGCTCCTCTCTCTTTCCCCACCAGCAGATATTTAGAATGATACAGCCATATGGCTTTTCTTTCCTGTCACCGTTGAATATATCAAGCTTTCTCTTGTTGTAGCAACACGGAAAAGGCATTGAACTTCCTACATGGGCTCTGCAAATTTTATGAAGGTCAACATATGGGGGCCTCTTCCGCAGTTGGTGATAGCATTGGCACTATAACGGACAAGGTGTATAGCTTAGCTGCTGAAACTGCCTTGCCCGTTGATGATTATAAAGCGTGGCTTACAAGTTTTTCTGCGGATACAGTTCTCAAAGGGATTGATAAGGTCAGCATCTGAGGCCTGAGCTTTCTTGCCCCCATGTGAAATTCTCTTTCTAAATTGTTAGTATGTGTACTTGTGTAGTTTTAACTTTCATAAGTGATTTGAAACTTGGCATAAATTAAGGATTTAAGGGCTGTAACTGAGCTGGGTTCAGGCATACCCTAGCAGGACTTGACTTTTCTCTTGTTCGTTTGGTAGCTTAGTTTGTAGAGTTTGCTTATTTGATTAGCTTAATTTATAGTGTTTGGCTGGACGGGCATAACAGCTGCAGAAATTCCAGAAGCTCTAGCCATCATGGCTCAGTCTAGCTTGGCCAGTATAGAAATATTGTGCTTGGTTTAGATTAAGAGCCCCTAGAAGCTGCAATACTTATGTACTTGTAGGCTGTATGTTTTTTTTTTTTTTTTTGAGGAAGCTTGAGCTGAAGTTGGGCCTAGTATTAGGTCAATTTCTGTAGCTGAGCCCAAATTCTGGTATTTATCCTGTTTGCATAGCATGCTCTCAGGACGTGTGACACAAAGAGCATACTAGGTGATCACTGTGGCACTACCTGCTTCTTGCCTATTCCCTACTGGCTCACTCCTTGTTCAAGACTAGTTTAGCCTTTCAAGCCAAAACTGGTGTTTAAATTCCTTCTGTTTTGGCAAAACGGTATGGGTAACCTAATGTAAGTAAACCCTTGTTTAACTTGCCGACCACATGCCATTTTTCGGCAAAAACTGAGTCGTGAGTCTTTCTTATGTTTAACTTGCAAGTCATGTTTTTCTGTCAGTCTCCAATAAAAAACTGATACATATTTCTTTGATTGTGCAGCTGTCAGACTTCTTGTTTGGGCAATTGGGGCTTGAATTTGGTAGCAATGCTGTGATCACCAATGGACGGGTAAGATTTATGTTCCCTTCATTTCTCTCTTCATGTCCAAACTGGTTACATTGTTCGTTGCTATTTGGGTGTCTTGCAAATACTCCCTCTGTCTCACTGTAAGTCCTTTAGGACATTGTCAGTCTCCAACGTGACACTTTGACCATCACATTTTATTTTATTTTGATAAGAACAGTTCCGAGAAAGCAGAAAACGATTTTTTTGATGGTAAACAGAAGGTTAGAGCCCAACAGAGCATATTAAATAAGGAAAAAAGAAACATAATAAAAAATTATACATTATGGAAGTGTATTTTATGATGGACCGTACTGTCAATTTGATGTTGTCGGCGCTGCTACTTATTTTCATATGAATAGCTAATCCTAAAAATGTTTAAAGAGATTTAAAAAAGACTTGTACTGTGATATGTGGGGGGGGGGGGGGGGGGGGGGGGGGGTTACTATTACGTTCCTGGACTATTGTACCCATGATAACAATTATTGTGGCTGCAAGGTTATTCCACCTGATTCCTAAGCAGCTCTGTAGTTCATGACTGTTATTCCTACCTTGCAGATTTTTGTTGTGAGTGAAGGCGACTCGTTTTTAGCCGATGATATAGGTCTCCTTGAGTCTATGGAGTATGAGTTACGAACGAAATACATACATGAAATAATTGAAGAGGTTGAATGGGCAGGTGTTGACCCTGATTACCTGACAAGGTAAGATATATCATGTAGTAGTCTCAGCGGCTTTTCTACAGGGGTTTAATTAGCTACGCTTGAATGCTTGTAGTGTGAGGTACATATTTTTACCAGCACCTTTGCATCCTAACCGATGCTCCCTGTTTTCAGCAAATTCTACAGTGATATTACCATGTTGGTTTCCTCATCGATGTCTGTCCGTGAAAGACCACCTGAAAGAGCCCATTTTGAAATTTTAAATGCGGAACACAGGTAACTACCTCTTCTTCTGCACGGATAAACATTCAGCTCTAATATATGTTATGATGCGGTACTAGGCATGTTCATGTTGTGTTTACTGGTCAGCACTATAATTGACCTTTTGTTGGCTACAAACTCAAAACGATCACTCACTAGGCTCAAGCGCATGTTGCTTCCTTGTTTAGCTAAGCATAAATTTCATGCACTGAGTTATAACTTGAACCTAAATAAAATTTGGAGTATACTTGGATTTATTTACTTCAGACAGTTTGATCTCATTTCCTTCTCTATCTTGCAGTGCAATTAAACTGAATATTATGAATTCGAGTATTCACATTGATGCTGTCATTGATCCACTAAGTCCTGCTGGACAAAAACTTTCTCCACTTCTTCGCATACTTTCGAGACAGATTCAGCCCAGCATGAGAATTATCCTTAATCCAATTGTATGTATCTTTTATCCTTATCAGTTAGCTTATGATTCTGCATCCAAAATAGTTGAAATCTGTATTGCTGTTTAGTTTTTGTTTTGAAGTTCTGAATAACAAGCCAAAGAAATGAACCAGTTAGCATCTGATTATGCATCTAAAATCAATTGAAGTCTCTTTACTATATCGTATTATAGTCACTTAACTGGCCCAGTTGTTGCCAATGTTAGGTGATGCACCTTGATAGTCTCGAGGCTCATCTCTTATCTTGAGCTTGTAAAAGTATATATGTGGATTGCCCACCTTCTGTCACATCAGTTCGGGCTTTTGGTTCTCCTGGTCGGTGCATGAAACTTAATATGGTATCAGAGCCAAGAGGTCTTCAAAACCCGGCCAACACTATTAAATCTATTTTCATCGACCCCGCGTATAGGCCTTATCGAGTCATACGTGTGATTCACCTGTAGGCATTGCCCACCTTCTCATGTCTAGGGATTGCCCATCTTTTCTCCATCAGTTCAGACTTATGGTTCTACTGGTTGGTGCATGAAAGTTAATAGAGCTATTTGGTCAATTTTTTGTTCGTACTTACAATCAGTTCATTACATTCAACAACTGGAACATTTTAAATGACTTCACTAGCTTGAGAATTGTTGGCATAATTCATTTACGATTTTGTGCAATAATATTTTTCATTAGATCCACAATCTCATTAAGACTGATAAGGTGGCTTACATGCTGTATTGTTATTGCAATGGCATGCCTCAACTCTAGCAAAAAGTAGTATAGTTCTGTCATGAACCTGGTTCACGACAGAGGGGATAATGGCCCTAGGGCCTCTATGAGGTTGCCCTGGACCCAAGAGGCTCAACAGCTACATGAAGGCAGCCGCACCTCAGGGGCAGGGAGACAAGAGATGCGATGACTAGATTGATTTATTTCTTGACTCCTCATAATGAATACAGGGGGTCGCTTTTATAGGGAAGACTCAACTTGGTACCCAAGAAACCTATCTCTACTTTCCTAACAAACCATATCTTATTATTTCCTATTTAAATAAAGTTTCCCTGATTTAAACAATAGAAATCCTAACTCATGGATATTTCCTAATTGAAACCAGCTAGGACCATCTGTCTTCATCTGCCCATATGACAAGTTCACTCACAATATGCATCTGTATTGACTATAGTCCTGTAAAAAAATGCTTTTGTTCTATCAAACTATTTGTGCATCTTGACTTAAGTAAACCATCCTCAGTTTTTCATCTCCATGAGCAATTGGTTCATGATTTGTCTGTCCTATATATAGTAAGAACGTAAGATGCATTTTAAACCATATCTCTTTGAAATTGAAGTCTCTCTCTCTGAGAGAGAGAGAAAGAGAGGAGAGAGAGGAGAGAGAGAGAGAGAGAGAGAGAGGAGGAGAGAGAGAGAGGAGAGAGAGAGAGACTTCAATTTAGTGTAGGGGGTTCATGTCTGAGCTTGCAGTAGCTGCAACGCTACCTATTTAGTGCTAACATTTCAAATTATTTTCAGAGTTCCCTCGCAGATCTTCCTTTAAAGAACTACTACAGATTTGTTCTTCCCTCTCTGGTAAGACCATACATATTTACTGGCCTGCACATCCCCACTGCCTAAAATAATGCTTAACCATTTCATGTGCAGGATGATTTTAGCAGTACAGATTATTCTGTACATGGGCCTAAAGCTTTCTTCTCAAATATGCCACTATCTAAAACACTTACAATGAACATCGATGTTCCTGAACCATGGCTTGTCGAGCCTGTCGTTGCCATGTAAGCTAGCCACCAAGTAGTAAGCAAACATTATAAGTTATTTTATAGTTAAGTATCATCACCTTATAGTGGTTGTTTTTCTGTGTGTCAGCCATGATTTGGATAACATCCTATTGGAGAATCTCGGGGATGTTAGAACATTGCAAGCTGTATTTGAACTTGAAGCGCTCCTACTTACAGGTATGATTATGTCGTAATAATCTCTTTGGTCAAGGTAGGTTATTGAGTGAATATGATTGGGTTTTCAGGTCACTGCATGGAGAAAGATCGAGAAGCTCCCCGTGGACTACAGTTTATCCTTGGCACCAAACAAAGACCGCACTTGGTAGACACACTTGTCATGGCCAACTTGGGTTACTGGCAGATGAAAGTCTCCCCAGGGGTGTGGCACCTACAACTCGCTCCTGGGCGCAGTGCTGATTTGTATGAGTTACCTTCGAAACTCGTTGCCATTGATAGCTTGAGGGGCAAACTTATACACGTTGAAGTGCACAAGAAAAAGGGCAAGGAGCACGAGAACTTACTGAATGCTGCGGATGGCAATCAGTTCCAGGAAAAGACGGTAATGTTATTATTAATTTAGTTGTTAAAATATCAATTCTGAATATCATTCCTTCTAAATGCTTTTTAATGCAGGATAACAAAGGCTGGAATACCAACCTTTTGAAATGGGCTTCTAGTTTCATTAGTGGCGATGCATCATTAAAAAAGAAAGCTGAGAAAAACACTGTTAGTATTTCTTCTGTCGGTTATTTAATTCCACTGAATGTTATTGCAGACAGGGTATAGAAAAAAAACGAAAAACCAAGTTTGATCGCCCAAATTTGCATGATTATCTTTCTGGAGTGCTTCCAGTACTTACAGGAATTTTTAATGGACAATTACTCTAGTGTTATCTATGGAAGAACTATACAAAGGAATGTCTAGATCAGCCTATCACAAGTGTGGTGATTTTTTTATTTTTGTATGTTAAGTGGTGATTCCTTGGGAAACAACACACAACTGTTAAAGATTGAGACAGATTCAGAAAAAATATAGATTATGTTAGCTCATTTTGTTTACTGAAAGGAAATTACATTACGAGTACAAAAATCTAGAATACTTGGAGTACTGAACTTTGTTAGGCAGTTTGACAACCTGTTTGATGAAAGATATCATTGAACTGTTACAGTTACACCTTTGCTTTTGTTGTTACTGATGAAGATATTTGCTGTAATATGTATTTATAGGAATGCTAGTAGAATAACGATGCCACATATAAAGGTTACAGGCTAGTGTCATGCATGCTTGTATCTCGTGTTACTGGTTATACTCCACATTTGGTGCTCAGAGATAATCCAACAGTTTTGCTTTGCACCTTTATTCAGGCCCTTAAGGATGCAAGGCAAGGGGAGACGATTAACATTTTTTCTGTTGCTTCTGGACATCTGTAAGTTTCCATTTCGAGCACTTCTTTAGCTATGTTGTCTAAATATGAATAGCATTCTCTGTGTAGGTTAATGCTGTATTGCTGTCCAGTGTGAGTTGTAGTTTATTGTGCCGACACTTGCACATATGCGATTCATCCTGAAAGTCATGTTCTGAGTTAGCTGCTAGCACTGTTAACTTTTTACTTAGACTAGTTACTGGCATTATTAGATCTTGCACTCGTAGTCTAATTTTGCTGGAGCAAATTTGAGTTACACATCATACAGCATATTACCCCTGAAAGAATATCATACTGAGAAATTGTGAATTGAGTATGATTTAGCTTAAAATTTATCTGTTGCAGGTATGAGCGTTTCCTCAAAATAATGATCTTGAGTGTTTTAAAGAACACTCAAAGGCCAGTGAAATTTTGGTTCATAAAGAATTATTTATCTCCACAATTTAAGGTAGATGAGCTGCTTTTGAGTTGATTGATACTGGGCAGATCTTAGGTTTTCTTTGTTGTTGTCTAACCAGTAATCCTGCCAGGACGTCATACCCCACATGGCTCAGGAATATGGATTCGAGTATGAGCTTATCACATACAAATGGCCAACGTGGCTGCACAAACAGAAAGAGAAGCAACGGATTATATGGGCGTATAAGATTTTGTTTTTGGATGTCATATTTCCACTTTCCCTGAGGAAGGTACTTTTCTCTATATTACGATCTACTTACAATCACGCTTCATGCTCTTCAATAGTGGAAGCAATTCTAGTATCATTGCCTCATAATGATATTCTTTCACTGGTACTTTCAAATAGGTTATTTTTGTCGATGCTGATCAAATTGTGAGAACAGACATGGGAGAGCTGTATGACATGGATCTGAAGGGCCGTCCCCTTGCATATACTCCATTCTGTGATAACAACAAGGAGATGGATGGCTACCGATTCTGGAAACAAGTTAGTTACCAACTTAGCAAAAACTATATTACTGCTGTAGATCAAATTATTTATGTTAACTTCAAAATAAATACGGTTTTCTCTACTGTCTGCTGACTTATTTTGGTTTTTTACCCTTTGGTGAAGGGTTTCTGGAAAGATCATCTGCGAGGAAGGCCATACCATATCAGGTGGGTGACCTGTTCCATGAAGTACACTTCAATTGATTATTGCTATTATTGTGTAAATGATTGTTGTTGTTGTTGTTTCAGTGCTCTTTATGTTGTTGATTTGGCCAAATTTCGACAAACCGCTGCTGGGGATAATCTACGGGTTGTTTATGAAACACTCAGCAAGGACCCCAATAGTCTATCAAATCTTGATCAGGTACATATATGTTACCCCCTTACACATAATGTTTGGTGGAACTTTCCGGTAAAGAATAATCTTTGGTGGACCTGGCCGGTACTGCATGATTAGTGGCTGTAGCCTACATACCAGGGTTAAAGTTGCTGATGACGCTAATGAACCGAATGTCTTTGGAAGGCCCAAACTATTGGGGAAATATACTTACTAATTTGAATGCAAACATGATTTCGCACAATATATATGTTGCATTCAAACATCATTTAAATATTATATTTAATTTGAAGTTAAAAAGCTGTACAGAATGGCAGCACGGATCACTTCTTTCTATTCACAAAAGCTCAAAAACTTCCATAGCAGGTGCAATCATTGTTGAGTGTCTATCTCTACCAGTTTCAGTTTGCATTGGGATTAGCTAGTTTCTGGCAGTAAAACCCTGCATCTAGAACCAGGCCCCAGAGTGCAAATATCATAAAAGTGAACATGAGTGCAATGCTTACTTGTAGCACTTCTTACCCAGGATCTCCCGAATTATGCTCAACATACTGTGCCCATATTCTCACTCCCTCAAGAATGGCTATGGTGTGAATCGTGGTGTGGAAATGCCACAAAGGCAAGAGCAAAGACCATTGATCTCTGCAACAATCCGATGACAAAGGAACCAAAGCTTCAGGTAAAATCGTGATTTGTCATAATTCGTTCGCTATTGCAATATAGTACTACTAATTTGTTGGCTAATCATAAGAGTTTACTCTCACTCTCTAGGGTGCTAAAAGGATAGTTCCAGAGTGGGTTGATTTTGACAGTGAAGCAAGGCAGTTCACGGCACGAATCTTGGGGGAGAATGTAGAGATTGCCGAGTCCACTTCCCCACCTTCTGATGCACCGAAGCCTGATGATGAGGATTCAAGCCAAGATGTGAAAGATGAGCTATGAGCAACCACTGTAACCTTCGCTTGATCATCTTCAAAGCAAGACTGCTGGTCTGGTGCCCCGGCAGAAAACATAGTTGGTGCACATGATAACAAAGTGCAGGTACCATAGCAACTGTAAAAGCATTATACCAGGAGCACATTGATCATGTCCCTGAAAATCTTGTCAGCATCATCCATGTACTGCAACAACATAGCATTTTTGTACACCCTAATTCTGTAGGCCACCAGACCATGTTGTCCCCGAAAAAGGTTGATGATGGATCTAATAGTATCTAGGTGGTAGATGTGGAGAACGTTTCTGCAGGAAACATTGTAACTGTGAACGGTTTTTTACATACCAAAGGATGTTGCTAGCTCTGTAAAATTTATTGGAATCTACTAGTAGTTGCAAGACAACAGCAAAACTGACGGATGAAGCCCGACTGTTCTGCGAGAGTAGACGCTCAGCAATGTGTACTCGCGTGTACTTGGAAGGTTTTGACGTGCTTTGAGCCATTCTCCCCAGAATCCTGGTGGTTTCCAACTTACCACGGTGCGTGTTTTTTCAATCTTTACAGCATAAATATGTTGATTTCACCAACCGGGAAAAGCATATGAAAAACAACATTGAATTAGCAGGTTCATCATGAAATGAACTTTCAGAACGTGCAGACTGGCGACCACACATTTCTAAACCTAACTTCTGAATCCGTGGGTTAAGATGAACATTCAGACGGATTGAAGATTAGAATTTCAGCAAATTAGACTGGTACCCCGTATTAATACAGTCATATTACATGGAAGCAGATAGCAACGTGCCTGATTGCCTGGTGCCCTGTTTTTCTTATCTGTCAAATCCATGGTACTAAAACCGGTAAATCTGAAACACGCAGAGGCGAAGCTCCATGCTAGTGCCACTCCATGCCTCCGAGGGTGATGGATCCCATGCCTTCCCACATGTCTTCGCTCCAGCCGACCTCCTCGCCGTCGACGCCCTCCTGCTCGCCCTGCCACAACCCGCCGCCGCTCGCGTCTGCCAACCAAAACCACCACGCAGCTCAGCTCAATGGCAGCACCACCATTTTACTCGAGATTCAGAGCGCGTTGGCGAGAGATCTTACAGTGGTTGTACAGGCCATTGTCGCCCTGGCCACGGCCGCCGCGCCTCCCGTGCCTTCCCCTCCTCGTGGACGGCGGCGGCCTCGGCCTCGGGTCGTCGCCCAGCACCACCACGTGCCTGGCGTTGCTGCCATTCCGCCCGTCGTCGCCTACTAGAGAGATGGGATCAGCAGCATGATGTGTGAGCGAGGAAGGAGAAGAGGAACTCGACAATGGAGAGAGGCGCACGCACCGAGGGGGCTCTTCCGCTTCCTCGACTCCCGGCCGCGGCTCCCTGCTGCCGCGATGTCGTCCACGTCGAGCCGGACGCCGCTGCCGCTTCCGCCGTCGTCGTCCGCCGCGTCAACCCCAGCCTCCGCAGAGCATTCCGCTCTCGTCGCGGGGGGTGACGAGCCGTTGAACCGCCTGAACACCGCCGCGTTCAGAGCGCTCGCGCCCTCGGCCTCGCCGACCCCGTTCTTGGCCGGGGAGCCCACCGACGAGAACGCGCTCATCTTCTCCTGCCAGATCACCGAACCGAATCACCCCTTATCGGGTCGTCTCAATCAACAACGGAGAAAGGGGAAGGGGAAAAATGAGCGCAGATCGGTTTGGTACCTTGATGGTCTTGTTGGTGACTCTGACGATCCCCCGCTTCGGTGGTGCCGGCGGGGAGTTCGGAATCTCGTCCGCATCCTCCGGCGGCGGCGGCGGATTCAATTTCCCACCGACAACTCTGAAGGATCAAGAAACAAACGCGAGGGTTAGAGAACGAGAGATCCAAGATGGAGCAAACTATGGGGGGAAGAAGAGATTCTTTCGTGGTTTTCCTCCTCTACCTGGTGTTGAAGATGAAAGATTGCAGGGTGGTTTGGCCGCGGGACGATCGGATTCTGCTCAGGTAAGCCTTCTCTTTCTGATTCTGCTTCCTCATTCTTTCTCCCACAACTTTTCGCTCTCTTTCGGTCTTTCCCTTTCTCCTCTCCTCTCTGCACTACTCTACTAGTCCGCCCAAATTCCTTGGCGCCAAAGGTCTTTAAAATGCTAGCCTCCCGCCAGAAAATTTGGGACAATTCTCAATGAACAATTGCATTGCGAGAGGCCAGTTATTACCAGTTAAGCCTAACAATACATGGCGCGGCGACAGTTAGTCATATTCTAGATCTTAATACACAAATTCGATGCAAAATTGCAAGAGCGCAAGATAGTATTAGCATTTCTCGGCAAAAATGTTACAAGTTCAAAACTGAAGTTCCATCGTTGGTCGCCTACTTTTGGTTCAGGAGCCTGCGGTACAGCCAGACAATGAACAGCAGCTGCGCCACGGAGACGACCAGGACGACGACCACCAACACTGCGCCCATGCTCCACGTGTTCCTGGAGCCGTGCTTCTTCATGCGGCGGCGACGACGGCGTGATGCCATCTTACGGTAGTACTGCCTCGAGCTGTGGAACCGAGCTCGCAGGGTGTCCGTGTCGGTGTCAGCCCAAATGGCGGTGTACACCTTTGGAGCCTGAGGCGGCGAGTCCTCCTCGGCCTTGACGTCGATGGAGCAATGCGCATCATCATCCGCGTGGCGGTTGGTGGGGTGTCTGTTTAACATGGTGGCTTCTGCTTCCGTGGTTGCTTCGGCGGTACCAATGATGGAAGACGGGGTGCACGCGGGCTTCCCCTGTGGATTAGTGTTCTTTGATGCTTCAGTGGATGGATGCTCCCCTGATTCAACCTTGCATGTGTCCAAGGTTTTGCTTGCATTGCCAGGAATTTTCTTGATGGATGCGCCTATGCCATCGCCTGGATCTGCGGAGCTAGCTTCTTGCTTCTTCGGTGCCCGTTGTTTGCGCCAGACTAAACTTGCAGGCAACCTGCAAGGCTCTGAATCACACGTGGTTTCACTAACACTGATTGCTTTAGATTCCTCATGATTTGTTTTTGGATGAGCTGGCAAACTGATGCTCTTGCCTTCCGCACTACAAGAAGGATCTTTGTCAGTGTTGGCAACTTCTTTTCCTTCACTGGATAACAGTTGTTCGCCAAGGCGTAAACCCAAATCAGGAGAAGCTTTATTAATACTTGCTGTGTGATGACCTTCAAGGTTTAAGCTGCTATCAGAAGTGCCAGTAGAGTTTTGTGCTACTTCTCCATCTGGTGGAATTTGTGGCACAATTGTTGCATTCGTACTAGCAGTTGTAGAAGTTACTACCTCGTTTATCTTGTCGACATTCTTCAGATTGGCCGTGTTCGGTGAATGAATATTGGCATCGGCATGATGATCTTTATTTATGTTGAATGTTACTCTCCTGGAGAGAGCCTTCATAGCAGGTGAAACATTTTCAGTTTTATCATCGCCTGATTCTTTAGTGTCATTGTTGACTGCTTCTGTTTGCACCTTACTTGCAGTGTCATGAACTCTCTTGGGCTGTTCACTGACATTAGCAAAGTTCTTATGACCAACTGCAGCAGCAGATTTGTTAACGGAAGTACCTCCAGCGGTGCCAGCATCAGTAGGAACATCCTTTCCAATCGATGACCCTTGCCTGGTAAGGACTGAAGTGATGGCATCAGCACCAGTTTCATGAGGGGTCACTTTTGACAACAAATCTATATCAATGTCGTCAATATGATCATCAGTAACAACATGATGCGGTTTCTCCACCCGTGCATGAGCTTTAGTTGGATGAGCAGGAAACACCACAACTGAATCGGCATCTTCCTCAGCTTCATCGTCTTCAGGGATAACTTCTGCCAGCTTATGGGTGCGACGTCGGCTATTCCTCTGCGCCGTCATATTGTCTTCAGTCTTGATAGCTCCTTTTTGTACTGCTTTCGAGTCAAATAAGCCACTGGTTCCCAGATAACCAGTACCTGAAGCTGAAACCAGAACATCTTGATTGGCATTCATGTTTTCTGCTGACGCATCATCAGCATTATCAGAATCAACAGTTTTTCCTTCCATGTCAAGGTTCACATTGCTCTCAAATATGTAAGGGCTCTTGGTATAGTATACATAACTGGAACCGACCGTCAGCCCGTGCACATGTGCAATGTCCTTGATCAGGGGCCAGTCTTGGCCATCAACCAGGCACCTTTTCAGCATCTTGATCGTGCTCGTGACATCCAGCGACCTCAGCTTTGCCGCAAGAGGCTTGATCCATCTTGGAATCTCCTGCAGTTGATGATCAAAGATGTGCACGTCTTGCAGCCTGTCGACATTCTCCACAATCTGCAGCACTGGGCAGTGCGAAATGCTAAGGTCCTCAAGGGAAGGCATGCTCGATATCCTCTTCAGATTAGGGGTGTTCCAAACGGTTAATTCCCTCAATGCAGCAATGTCCTCCACAGCCCCGAGGCTCGCCATGTCCACTATGCGCAGCTCCATCAGGGATGTCACATCTTTGAGGCCACCAGGTAGGCATTGCAGCTCGGGGCAGCTCTCTAACTGCATCGCCTGCAAATAAGGCAATGCCCCTGCCTCGATCTCCATCCATTTCTGGAGCTTATGCAACCCTTGCAAGTGCAGGTTCTGGAGCTTTGGAAAAGGTACCTGGTGGTGATTGTATGCGCCCATGAACTCTGCATCAATGAACTTGACAGCTGAAGAATCGGCAATATACAACGATCTCAGCTCTGGCAGCTGGCCTAGTGGAGGAAGGGGGACGTTGCACCCAATGATTTCGAGACGGCAGAGATTCGGAAGCAAGATCGCTGACAGCCATGTAGGGAACTTTGCCCCAAAATAGTTGGCAATCCTGAGCGACTCCAGGCATTCTGGAGGATTCAGCTCTTGGAAAACAGCCTCAATCTTCGTGACCACCGTTGGTGTCTGCAACATTTTGACAGTGCCGCTGCATGATAGTGCGAGCTCCCTAAGGCTTGTCTTGCCAGCGAATGACGCCTCAGCTGCCTCGGCCGGACCGGCAGCCTTCTCTAGCTTCTGTATATGGAGTGTCCTCAGCCGGTACAAATGCTTGAGCTCAGCCAGAGGCCACTCGCCCCTATCTCGTGTGGCGCGTGCTTCTGTGCTTGTAACGGCGAAGCACCGGAGCGACGTGAGGCTTGTCAGGTGACCTAGCCTGAACGCGCCAGCATTGATCACCGTTCCAACAAGATCAAGGTCTCTGAGTCCTCTCAGATGCTCTATGCTTTTCGGCAGAGCATGCAGTGACTTGCACTCTCTCAGCAGCAAGAACTTGAGGCTCCTCAGGTTGCCGATGGACGCCGGAACTGCCTGTATCTTTGTCCCGGACAGGTTCAGGAACCTCAGGTGAACTATTTTCCCCAAAGTCTCTGGAACGAGCTCAATTGCTGTTTCACTCAGGTCCAGGACTCTCAGATGATGCATCCTGTCGAAGATGTCTCCTGCAGTTGCCAGTGGGTTCTTGGGAAGCAGCAGTGTTCTCATCACATCTGATTTCGGAGTCCCCTCAGGTATTGCAGTCATGTTTCTTCCCGGAAGTGAGACACGCCGTGGGACAATGGACTCAGCGACGTTGTGGAGCAGCCGGTGGGAATCGCCCGTGAAGCCCTCCCCCTGCGAGAGCAGCTGCGCCAGAGGATGCAGCATTTCGTGCATCGTGCAACTCTCCGTGCTGCCGTCCACGTCTTCCTCCGTCGTCTGGAGAAGGTTCCTTCCGACAAGCTCATCGTAGTACTCCTCGGCGACCTCCTCGATGGTGGCACCGATCCTGGCCTGCACTAAGCGTTCGGCTATCCAGAGCTGCACGAGCAGTCGCCTGTCCACGGGGAATCCCGGGGGAAACAGCGAGCAGTACAGGAAGCATTGCTTCAGGTGTTGTGGCAGGTCGGCGATGCACAGGTATAGTGGCGTCATGGCGTCGTCCGGCAGCCCCTTCACCGACCATGCCGGACTCCTGAGAATCTCTTCCCACTCGCCAGCGGTTGCCTCCCGTGTCCGCAGCATGCCGGCGATCCCCTCGATGGCTAGCGGGATGCCGCGGCACTTCTCGACGAGCCTCTCACCGACGCCCTTCAGCTGGCCGGCGTCGATCTCGTCGTCAGCTACGCACGCCGCCGCGCGGAGCAGCAGCCAGCCGTCGTCGGCGTTCAGCCTATTCACCCGGTGGATGTTGCTGGCTGTGGCGCCCATCTCCCGCGCGATGCTGCTGTGCCGTGTGGTGACCAGCACCTTGCTGCCGCGGCCGCCGCTCTCCAGTGGAGTCTGCAGCACGTCCTCCCACACCCCGCCGTAGAACACGTCGTCGGCCACGAGCAAGAACCTCTTGTTCGCCACCAGGCCGGCCAGCATTGCTCTGAGGCCGGCGACGCTCTCGTCACCCGTCGCGTCGCCGCCCATGGCGTGGATGATCTGCGAGAGCAGGCCAGCTTCGGTGTATCCCCTGCGGAGGCGAATCCATAACCTCGTCTCGAAGCTGCAGCGCACCCTCGCGCTGTCGTATACCGCCTTGGCGAGCGTGGTCTTGCCAATGCCGTCGGTCCCGATGATGGCCATGACCTCGCACGCGGCTTGCCCCCGCGTCTGCGTCAGCCGATCAACGAGCTGGCGTGCGTCGTCCTCGATCCTCGTGCCGAATATGTCAGGGTCAGTTGTCTGGCGATTCCGGCGCCTGAGCACTGTCCGTGTATGGACGGTGAGATGATCGTCGGCGTATGATTCGTGAAGCTGCAGCCGGCGCTGCTCATTCAGAACCGCCCGCAGCTTCTTGTTCACTTTCTTGAGGTCGGCGGCGACCTCGCGGCCTGGGTCGGCGTCGTCGGCGTCGCAGCAGGAGGAGAGCAGCCGAGGCATTGCCTGCACGTACGCCATAGAAGATCGAGCAGAAGCTAATTAGCAAAACCTGCAACGCAATGCAAATACGTAGTTTCGTTCGAAGTCAGAGATAGCAATCTCGCCTGCTGCTGCTGCTGCTGCTGCTTCTTCTGCGGCGGTTCCCTGCCCCTGTGCCGGCGCACCGCGACCATGAAACGGTCGGCGGCGCCGTCGGACTCGTAGGCCGCGGCGCGGACCATGGCTAGCCACCCGGCGGCGGCCTCGTCGTCGTGCGCTGCCCGCATCTGGGCGTCGCCAAGCGCCGCAGCCATTGCCTCCAGTCTCGCCGCCTGCTTCCTTGCCGCCGTCGCCACGCCCAGCTCCCGCGTCACGTCTTCCTTGGCCAGGCTGCGCCACCGCGCCGCGGTGTCCGGCACAAACGCGCCGAGCACCACGGCCATGTCGATCGCCTCCGGTAAAGATCGATATCGTCTCGCCGAGAGGATCGATTCGTTTCTATTTTATGGAATTGATGATTTGTTGTTTGGTACAGAATAAGGAGGATCATCAACTAAGAATTTATCTACGCACGGAGTCAACTAGGGAAAGCATAATTCAGAAAAAAAAAAAAAAGTAATCACGTCGTCCCGGACATCGCGTCATGATGAGCATACACCTGCCGTGGTTGGGCTAAAACTACTCTGAATTGGTCTGGCCTTCCATGATCAGGAGCGCCATGTATTAGGTAATGATCTTTATATTTGGAATTATACACCTTGAGTTCATATCGAATATGTCTATGTATATGTTATTACAAGTTGAATATACAGATGTTTTTAAAAGGAAACACCAAATTTTCCATTATAACCAAACAAAGCATGAAAAAAGACCAAAGCGGACGATTTTTTTTTTTGTTTCCACACAGAATTATAGATGGCGTGTTGTCACGTGAGGAGCGGACAGAGAAGAGCATATTATAGCCGCACCACATTAAACCATGAGTCAGACCTGAAATCCATCAATTGTCGTTGTAGCCCCCAAAAGGCGTAAGGATGGCCCCTCGTAGGGTTTTGGTACGGGTTGAGACACCACGTACCCTTACCCGTTCCTCCCGAGTTTACATGCCACCCAACTCATATCTCTTAATGCTTAACTTTTTCCCATACCCGATTTCAAAAACAAAAAAAAAATTCCCATACCCATCAATCTATACCTACCTAATAATAAAAGCAATAAGTCTTCCGCGGTTTGGTTTGGTACGTCATCCGAATTATCCTTTAAGATTGTGAATAATTACCCACCTATGCCACTGGTAAGTTAAATCAGAAAAACGGTTCAAATATTTCGTTGGTACGTTGTGTTTGTGTTTCGATCGTTGGGTTCGTTTCGTCCGTGCGTGTGTCCTGATCATCCTGAGGTCGAATCCGGCCCAAACTCCTCCCCACCCCGCACACCACCCCTCATCTACTTATACACGTGTAATCTTTCCTCTGTTCTACTTCTTTCTTTCTTCCCCACGATTTCGATCGGAATTTTTCCTGTGCTGTTGACTAGCCAGCACTAGCCGGAATCTTCTATGGGCGTCGGCGGCAGAGGTGCGAGGACGGGATGGACTTCCACGAGCGAGGGCTGCAGACCACCTTGGCTCGCCGATGGCCGCCTGGGACGGAGCATCTATGGAGGTTCCGCGCCGCGCTGACCGAAGACACACGGTTCATGCCTTCACCCAACTGAATCCATGGCAACCTGGTTCCCGCATCAATCTCGGAGGAAGTGGAACAGAGCCACGGCCTGGAACTCCCGCCGTCTGCTCCATGGCGCGTCACAGGTTCCCCTCGAAGATCCTCTCATGTCCCTGTCCTCCTCGTGCATAGAGCACGATGCTGCCACATGGACGTTGGCAGGACGAGCGACGTGCTGCAATGGCGGCGTTGGCGCGGGAGCCGGCAACGTGGGCCATCCACGGTCGAGCACCAAACCCCGACGCCTCGCGATTTGGATGTGTCCTGAGTCCTGACCTGCTATCGTTCTCCACCCCGACTAGCTCGCCTGAAGCCACTTCTTGTGTCGTTGCCGCCTCAGAGGAAGGAAAGCATGTGCCCAGGTGCCTGGACCTCAACCTATACCTCTGCATCAGCCTTCCCTTCGAAGAGGGAGAACCTGCAGGGCAGTGCCGCCCTATGCTTCCGCTGCAGTCTGGGCCTCCGCAAGGGAGCGACGCACGCGATTTCCCTGAAGACAGTCTTCTTCTTTGCTGCCCTGGGTGTGGACCATGAATTCACAACGATGCATGCCTCTGAAACCCTGAAGATTTTCCCATATCTACATCTGCAATGTCCCCATTATGGTAGAAGATTCCAGCAATGCATCTCCACCTGCTGCTGTTGTTGCTCCCAAAAATCGTGAAACTGCCCAGGTATAGATACCGATACATGGATGTAAATAGAGATGAAATGGATTGCCGAATTCAGGTCGTAGTGTTACGCTTTCCATATTCTTATTCACCTGGTTGAAGGTTGAAATTTATTGGGACCTAAAGAGTTTGCAATTTGTAGCTGTTGTTTTAATAAACAAAATACTATTATCATGCACTTGTAGTGTCAAATTAGTGGACTGAAATATAGAGTTTATGTATGATCTTAGCTTCTATATGACTGTTTTCTTCTTTTTTCTCTCCAAAGAGGATGTACCATATGTTAGCTGTATCTTTGATGCTCATTTCGCTGATCAAATGGACAAGTTTTCTTATGGCCTAAATCCTGAATCTATGGATAGACTTCAATCTCAAGGCCATGAAGCGCAAGTACAAGTAGCAGGGCTAGCTGCTTCTACAAATTTATGTGATGCTCCAATGATCTTGTTGGTTCTGAATCTGAACTACTTCACGAAGAGGTCATGAAAGGCGTCTTTGAAACAGAAGAAGGTCACGGCCGGGGTTAACCCCCACAAGAACTTGGCTTTCCTTTACTGGAGCTACTCATTGTATTAAATAGCAAGCTATGAGAAAGCACGCATCACACTTATAAGGTACAATTTGAATCATTGGATAGCTTGTACGTATGGCCAATTAGCTAAATATTAAAGTTTGTTGTACATATATAATAACTACAGCTACAACTATGTTGTCCTCAGTTAATGTGCATATTTCTGCATTTCATGAGCACTCTATCAGGAGCCTCAAATATGTTTGCTACTTCTAAGAAATATTAAAACTTCTTCTGATTATGAAGTGTTTCTTTGATTAAACCATTACATGTGTACCGAGGAATCCTGTTTCTCATTTTTTTTCTCCAGCTAGGTTAAGTTGTTTTCTTGGTATAATAGTATAAAATATGAGGTTATGCTATATGCTAATGTAAAGAAGATATTGTCAAGCAGTTTTGCTGCTTGCTAAATTTATCTTAATCACTAGCAACAAGCAAGTTAATCCTTTCCATCTCAACCCAAGATGCAAAAAGAGCAGATATGGGCAAATTATGCTACAAACTCTTCACAATGTTCATCAAATAAATAGACATAATGATTAACACCCACATATCTCTTGTCGATCCGTTGCAGCGCGGAAAAAGACTAGCGACAAACTGTGTGAGATAGCAAGTGTTATAGATTATGTTTGATTTTTTTCAGGTTTATGAGACAGTTTTTTTATTTGGATCCGTTGCAACGCACGGGCAGTTTGCTAGTGATTACCCATAGGCAAACATACCCATGTCCATGATTGCGACACATCAACTTGAGCATCAAATAGTCATAGTAATAGATAATCACCGAGTTTATAACACATAATAATAATAATCATAATAGTAATAAGCACATTCTCATAAAGAACACTACATCATAGTCAGCAACACATCATAAATGACAACATATAGTCATAAACAACAGCACAACAGCACACCGTCATAGCCAACAACACATAGTCATATGAAACACGTTAAGTTAACAAATTCACGACAAAAGTATAGAGGTAATTTGACTTTACATAACGCCACAACATAAGCATTGCCATAAAGTTTTGACACCGCCTGTACTTGGGTATGGAATACGTAATTCCGTACCCGTGCCCGCTCTAAACCATGGGTTTTAGATTTTTCCATGTACATACCCATGAGTACTTTTTTTGTGCCAAACCTTACCCTAATAGGGATTTTACCCGCCGGGTATGCGGATAAGGGATACCCATTGCCATCCCTACAAAAGTGAGAGCATCATTGTCGTGTGTCGAAATGCGGACACCGGAGAGTTCGGTGTGCTCCCGTGTCGATTGTTCGGAGGCGGGCGCGGGGAGTTCGTTCACGGACGACGGGTGTACCGATTGCACGCAACAGAAAGCACATGAGGATTTTAGCCAGGTTCAGGCCATCCGGAGATGAAACCCTACGTCCTGCATGTCTAATCTGGTATTGGCTTGGTGATGGCAGAGTACAAGTGGTGGAACCCTCTTCTCCCACGGTTGGCTCTCCTTCCCGGGGACTACCTCTCTTGTTTGGCTCTTCTTCTCTCTTGGAATCTGACCTCTTCTCTCTTTCTTCCTCTACCTTCCATCCTCCTCTCCTGAGTGATTTGACCCTCTTTTATATCGGTGAAGTCTTCTCTAGCTCCGGCGCCTGCATGGATGACACCTTGCGGAGGGGTCGCCACCTCAGGGGACGGGTCTCACCGCCAGGAGGCAACCGGATGACAGCTCGTCTTTGTACTTTCCACGCGTCGTGCCTCTCCTCTGAACCAATCAGGAGAGACGTCTTGTCCACCCCTGCCCAGCCGACCAGCCTGCCGGCCGGACTGGCACGCTGCAGGTGGTTCGCGCCAAGTGTCACCACAATGCCTGCTTTCTCTTCCCGGGCGGAGCCCCCGGGCTGGGCTGTCATCCTGTTACTCTCCCCCGGAGCTCCCGGGAGCCTTGATATGTCTTGTGGCGGCCCACACTTTCGACGATCGTGACACCCTCGGAGGGCGGGGTATCGACAGTAACCCCCGGGCATGGCCCGGCAGCGACGGCTCCTTGGCTGCCGAGTCGCGCCCTATCAAAGTGTGGGGCCGCCTTGAAGAGCCGCCATGCTGCACGCGGACTTGACCTGTCACGGCACAGGCACTCGAGTAGTTTTGCCCCGTGGAGCATGTTCCCACCCTGATGGCCGTCTTGACCGTTGGGGTGCCCGAGACGCAGAACGACGCGACGTGGGTGGGGCCAACCGTGCGGGGGATCGTGCGGTAGTAAATGTGCTTAGGGAAAAGGAACCGTCCGCGCAGTTACTTCTCCTAGCACATATATATCGTGCTCACAACCCCTGGCGCCCACCGGAGTCCTCATCTCCTTTCTTGCCTCCTTGAGTCTCTTCACCCTCCCCCCTCTCATCCCCATTAGCGAGGAGGAGAAGTGTACCTCCGCCTATCTTCGTCAGTTTCTCTTTCGACGGAGCCGATGGACGAGCCGCTACCACCTCCGCCCTCAGGCCCGGTCCTCGTGACCGCGGTGAGGGTACGTAGAGGCAGACTCGTCCGTAGATGGGGGCCCAGCCGGCGACCGTCCTGCGCGTCGTCGCACCCTGAGGCAGGCCAGGCAGTCCCCAGCCAATGCTTCTCCCCCGCCGGAAGCGGGTCTTCCTCCTTCCCGCCCGAAACGCCGCCTTGTCTCGGGAGGTGACGAAGATGGGGAGGCGGAACGGCCAACTGAAGGGGGCAGGGGAGCTACTCTGTCGCCGGTTAGCTCCTCCGCCTCTCCCCTCGGCGGGCTGCTCGCCCGGACTGGCGGCTGGTATGTCGCCTTGGGGCCTGTGAGTCGCGGCCTCCCTGCGGATCCGGGAGCGGGATCCTCCCAGGCGGGATGGTCTTTGGAACCGCCAACCAAGAGATCCCGGGCGAGCGGACTCCTTGCCCCAGAAACCAGCCTGCCTGGCTCGCTGCTCCCGCCGGGGGTGAATAGCGTTCCTGCCGGTGAGTTTCCTTTTATTTGTCTTTCGTATTTCTTCCCTTGTAGCGATCTCCGGCCTTGTTACCGGGAGGCCTCTTCATCGTAGGCTCTGCCGACCCGACCTCCTCAAGCCAGGCCGCTAGTGGATCGGCGTCGGAGCCGGCGCCGTTGCCACTGGTCCCTGCCGAGTCCTCGACGCGGGGGCTGTCTCAAGGGAATGCTGGAGAGGAAGGCACCACGAGGCCGACAACCCTGGGGTCCCAGGGATCGGACCTTTCCCGGTTTTAAGGCCAGGTCCTCCTAGCATCCGAGGGACCGTAGATGTCGGCCCTGGCGGTGGTGGGTTCCGCCCTAGCCGTGGCTCGGCTGGCAGCCCCGGCCGTCGGGACGGGGCCTTTGGGGGTGCTGAATCCTGCAGCTTAGCCGACCTGGTGGGCAAGGTAAGAGCATTACCTGAGCTGGTCATCCAGAAGATGCAGAGCGAGGCTCAGGCGATTGCTGAGGTGGTCTCTACTGCTATCGTGCCCCGCGTCCGCTTCCTCTCGCACGACTTCCCCTTCGGCGAGCTCTTCAAGCCCTTCTATTCTGACGACGATTGTGTGGTGGCCGAGGAAGCCATGAAGGATCTTATTGCAACCACGAAGGCTCGAGTCCACCGCCCCACGGAGGCTGTCGTGGTGGCATCAACGACATATCCATCAGAGATGGAAAAGGAGTGTGGGACAAGGCAACGATGGCGTTCGCGCGGGATTGGGTAGCAAGCACGCAAACACACGCGATGTACCCAGGTTCAGGGCCCTCATGGTGAGGTAACACCCCTACGTCCTGCTCTTCTTGATTCTTATAGCTTGATCACAGAGTATGGGTTACAGAGTGCTCCTGGAGCTGTTTCAGGTGGCGACCGGCTGGAAGTCCAGGCCGGCTGAAGGTTGATTATGATCTTCTACTACTGTCTCCTGTCTCCTGCTACTTGCCTCCCGCAGGAGGCTCTAGCCCGCCTTATATAGGCAACGGGCTAGGGCTTTGGGTTACAAGGAAATTACAGGATTACCCTATGACATCAACTACTCTTTGGTCCGGCTGGAGCTCGTTGTCATGATTCTGTACAGATAACTCCCGACAGGAAGTACTGTTCACTAAGAGCGGTTACGCGGGGCTGGCCCACTGGTACGGAGCTGTCGGTTGGTTGGTCCGGCTTCAGTCCAGATGGACGTCCGCGTCCGGGTAGACGCAGGCGGCCTGATCCAGCCGGCGTGACCCAGCCGGCATAGTGCAGGCGGTGTCGCTCAGCCGACATAAGGAGTTTGAAGGAGTGAGCTTCTTTGGGGTATCCGGGGTTCATCCCCCCAACACTAGCCCCCGAGATCGTGGAGTCTTGCTAGCTTGCTGGGAAGACTTCGCGATCTTCCCCTTGTCTTGGTTGTCGCGGTTGAGGCGTTGAAGTTAGAGATAGTGCCGGCTGAAACTGGAGCCGAGTGGAGCTGAAGGCGGATGAAGTTGAAACTCATGTGCAGGAGAAAACCCCGCGGGCTCCCTTGATCTTGGCTACATACTGTTGAAGTTGACGATGGCTTGTTCGGCTGCGTGGAGCCGGAACTGGAGATCTCGGCGACCTCGCATGGCTGGCTTGAGGACTCGGGTCGTGGCTTACGTCAGCCACGCTCCCACGTCTTGTCCGTCTGGAGGCTTTTTCCGGGAATCGAGGCAGAGCGCTTCGGCTTCGTCGCTGGGATCTTCTGTGGCAACTGCTTGTTAGTGGGGTCCTTTGCGGGCGGTTCGTCCGTAACTGCGCGCCACGCGGCGTGCGGTGGCACGATTTCGCCCATGGCTCCTTGCTTTAAAAGAGGAGGATGGGGGGAACGGCTCTGGTTACCGTTCCCCATTCTCGCGCTTGTGCCCTAGCTTCGGCCTTCCTCGAGCGCATCGCATTTCCTCGCATTATTCCAGCGCCCTCTTCTTCTTCGCCGGCGGCGCCCATTCTCCAACGGGGAATCGAACTTCGATGGAGAGTTCCGGAGCCTGGATGGGGTCCAGTGTTGATGGTGCGGAGCTCAAGAAGATCCGCAGCGGGATGCACGAGCAGGTGGAGATGGCGGCACGAGGAGGCATCGACATGGCATTGGCCCTGGTGAAGTCTTGGTATCTGAACGTGAAGATGGATATGCTGGTGGGTGGCTTCCGCACAGGCACGTCCCTTGCGAGCTTGCGCTCGGAGATCCTCATGGCTTCAGGGCGGATTGCCAAGGCGGTGGACTTGACGCAACTGGTGCCTGCTGAGCCCTCCATGACTGTGCAGCCGACTGAAGGTGCCGAAGCCGGCGACGCTGCTGCCACGCCTCCCCGATTTGCCTTCTCCCCGGGATGCCGGGCGTATTTGTAGGAATTGTTGTTTTGACTAGTTTGATCTGCCACTCGCCGTAATGTGGATCTGTTCCTTTGTTATTAATTGATGTCTTTTGGAGCGTTGTCTTTGCACTTGTCGGGCCTTCGTGCCAGAATTTGTGTTCGTCTTGGTGATGATAGTCACCATGTCTAGCCCCCGAATTTTGGGCCGGGTTGAGTATCGAGCCGGGTTGAAATTTTATGTCTTTTGTTCATCTTGCGCTTTCTTCCGTCGTCTTGATGACGTGCAGCCCCCGAGTCTCTGACTTGGGGTGTAGTAGTTGTTCGTCCGGGTCTGCGGAGCCGGCTCGGCGGCTGCGTAGCCCCCGGGTATATTTCTTTGCCGGCTGACGGCGTGCAGCCCCCGAGTCCATGACTTTGGGTGTTTGGTTCGTCCGGGATTGCGGAGCCGGCTCGGCGGCTGCGCAGCCCCTGGGTATGGTTTTCAACGTCTTGATGACGCGCAGCCCCCGAGTCCGTGGCTCGGGGTGTTGTAGATGTACGTCCGGGTCTGCGGAGCCGGCTTGGCGGCTGCGCAGCCCCCGGGTATATTTTCTGCCGGCTGACGGTGTGGCAGCCCCCGAGTCCATGGCTCGGGGTGTGTTTGTTCGTCCGGGTCTGCGGAGCCAGCTTGGCGGCTCGCAGCCCTCGGGGATGGTTTTTCTGCCGGCTGACGGTGTGGCAGCCCCCGAGTCCGTGGCTCGGGGTGTTGTAGATGTACGTCCGGGTCTACGGAGCCGGCTTGGCGGCTGCGCAGCCCCCGGGTATATTTTCTGCCGGCTGATGGCGTGGCAGCCCCCGAGTTCGTGGCTCGGGGTGTGTTTGTTCGTCCGGGTCTGCGGAGCCGGCTTGGCGGCTGCGCAGCCCCCGGGGATGGTTTTTCTGCCGGCTGACGGCGTGGCAGCCCCCGAGTCCGTGGCTCAGGGTGTTGTAGATGTACGTCTGGGTCTGCGGAGCCGGCTTGGCGGCTGCGCAGCCCCCGGGTATATTTTCTGTCGGCTGACGGCGTGGCAGCCCCCGAGTCCGTGGCTCGGGGTGTGTTTGTTCATCCGGGTCTGCGGAGCCGGCTTGGCGGCTGCGCAGCCCCCGGGGATGGTTTTCTGCCGGCTGACGGCGTGGCAGCCCCCGAGTCCGTGGCTCGGGGTGTTGTAGATGTACGTCCGGGTCTGCGGAGCCGGCTTGGCGGCTGCGCAGCCCCTGGGTATCCTTTTGCCTCCTCGGCTTCGCCGTCCTTTGCGCTGGTGTCCACGTGTCGCCTGGAGACGGGGCGTTGACGGTTGAGCTTCCTTCGTGTCCCCTTATAAATAGCGGTGCGGGTGCACTTTTCTTGCTTCATCTTTTCTTTCACTTCGCTCCTCCTCATCCAGGCATGGCGCCGAAGAAAGAGATCGGGGTGGACTCTCCCGTGGTGGCTAAGCGCGGTCGGGGTCGTCCGCCGAAGAAGGACGCCGGGGAGTCCTCCAATGCGGCGGCAAAGCGCGGCAGGGGCCGGCCGCCAAAGCTTGGACGCAGCGACGGTGGAGATGCCGTCGTTGCGGCGACTGGGAGTAGACGGAGCCCCTCTCCCGCCCGCTCGGAGTCCCCAGTAGGTGGCTATTGGGACGAGTTCCCGATTTCAGAGTTCATCTTGACTCTGGACGGGCCGACCCAGCGCGTCCAGTGGCTCCCTCGGGCCATCGCCGATGCACTGGAGGGGGAAGGTCCCTTCAGGTTTCTTCTTCATCGGGTTGGAGCTCGTCAAGGGCCTTGGGAGGTGCTTGCTCGCGTCATTGTCAGCCAAGAAGGTGGGGAGGTTCGCCGGCGGGCTGAGTTCTTCTCCGGCTGGAAAGCTTTTGCTAAGTTCTTCCGCCTGGAGCCTCCCTTCATCCTCCGCTTCCAGCTGAAGCGTCAGACTGGGGTCTTCTACATCAAGGTCTTCGACGGCTCCTTGTGCCTCAAGGAGTGGGAGGAGAGCGATGACGATATGACTCCACCTCCCGCTTAGCTTTAGGTTATCTTGTAACCAGCTTGTCCTGTAGGCGAGGTTGTCCGCCTGTGGACTTCCTCCTTTTGCTTCTGTAATCTGCTTCCGACTGTAAGCCCTTATCTATGATGTTGAATGTCGCTTGCTTTTGTTCTTGCGTTTGTGTGCTGTCGACCGGCTTGATCTTTTACGCGTCGTCCTGTGTCCGGGTTGAGTTCTCCGAAGCCGGGAAGCGGCATTTTTGTGCGGGGGATGAAATGACAAAGTGGTTAGCTCGTTCTTTCGATTATGGAGAATATTTTGATTTAGCTTAGCTCAATTTTACACTCGCCTGTAGCCTTTCCCGCCGCCCTTCGTGTGCACTTCACCGTCCAGCGGGATCATGCACACTACTACAATATTAGGATCCGGTTTGTTGGGCCAGGGTTTTCTCAGCCGGCAACGATTTCTATTTCTTACGTCTTTCGCATACAGTCGGCCTCCAGCTTGTTCTCTTGCCGGCCTTAACCGGATTCGAAGAGTTAGCCGTTTAGCGTTGTGTAGTTAATCATCCGTAATAGGAGAAGAAGTTGCCGACTGCCGGCTTGGCCGAGTTTGCAGAATAGCGATTTTTCAGCCGGCATTACTTTCCTTTTAGCGTTTTTCGTGTGGTTGGCCCCCTCCAGCTTATTCTCTTGCCGGCCTTAACCGGATCCGAAGAGTTAACTGTTTAGGGGTTAGTCACACTACACAGCCGCTAAAGGCAAGCTTGCCGACTGCCGGAGCAACCGGAAAGGAAATGTAGAAAGAATTTGTGAAAAAATTGCTCATGTGCTCATCATTCTCGTTTCTTTATTGATAGCATGGGTGATACATACATGGTTCTTTCTCAAGTGTAGAATCGACGCAAGAGTGAAGCATTCCATGGCCTTTCCATTTCATCGCCTTCCTTGTCCATCGTGTCCTTCTTGTGCTCGCGGGCGTCGATCAAGTAGTAGGCATTGTTGATGAGTGCTTTGCTTACGATGAATGGTCCCTCCCAGGGTGACGATAGCTTATGCATGTTCTTTGTGTCTTGAATTAATCGGAGTATGAGGTCGCCTTCGCGAAAGCGGACATGTCTGACTTGCCGGCTGTGGTAGTTGCGTAGTTGCTGCTGATATATCGCTGACCTTGACTCGGCAAGCTGGCGCGCTTATTCGAGTAGGTCCATCCCGTCTTCATAAGCTTGTTTAGCTTCTGCCTCCGTGAACAGGACGATTCGAGGCGCGTCGTGCTCGATGTCGGTTGGCATAACGGCTTCAGCTCCTGTAACGCCCCGACCCCGGAATTATACAGAGAGGCTATGAATTCGACACAACCATCAATGCATAAGACAAAGATCGGGACTTGTGGAACAGAACTGGCACAAAGCATGACTCTACGACACAAAAGTATAGCAACTCATATAACGAGAAGAATACAAATATTACAAGCAAAAGGATCACAGATCCAACAATTCAACAAGCGGAAGCGGGTAGTGTTGTCTAACAACAAGAAGCAAAATATGGCCTAAGAGGCCTACAATAAACATCATCCCAGCCAGCTTGTTCCACGGTCCCAAGCTGCCACCTGGGAACCCCAGACTAGTAGTCGACGTCAACGAAGAACCCACCTAGCTGCTCGGTGTCGTCCTCCTCTGAAATACAAAATCATAGAGGCAGCAAAGAGAGACTGAGTACGATGTACTCGCAAGTTTAGTAGGGCGATATAGGCCCAATGACTGACGGAGGTTCTAAAGCTTTATATGTAGTTCTTTTGCATAAGGCTAATTTTAATAAACCGAAAAATAGATGGACACATGGCATTCGTCTACTCAGAATATTTTTATAAAGGGGTAAGAGAGTAAACCTTTCTCCTTCGGTTCTCATCGAACCTACAAGGTAACCATCACCACTCATCTCACACAAGGCACTCCCTCGACTCACCCTCGAGGAAATGAACCTTTATCTCAAGTTGATTAATGCAACCTTTAGCTGCCATATCAATTAGGTTCAATGTTATCTATGGTCTCGTATATCCGTTCCCAAGTCGTCCATAACCGCGGACACGGCTTTTCGAAAAGATTAACCCTGCAGGGGTGTACTATTTGAAGTCGCCAGGTTCCGAGGGAATCCCAGCTCCTTATCCATTGGTACCGTCCGGCTCACCTAGTTGGCCCTCTTCCGAGGAAGGCCGGCAAGCGGGCGCGGTTAGACCTTTACATTGCATGAGGCTTACTCAAGGACCATCCGTGTGCGGAAGGACAGGTTAAGCGCTCCCAGCGCCCTGCCCCGCGGCCACATCCTAAACACCACCATCCTCGTTCCTTTTTCCACCCACACAACTCACGCGCAAATGGAAAGCTCGAACTAGAGGACCCTTGACAAGCCCCTCACAAATTATTCGGTCGGTAAGGCGCCCATACACCCACCAATGGCAGCACGCTCGATCTTGGTTCTAGAGACAAGAACTCGCACCTAGGGGCTAGAGTGAGGCAAAACACCATCCCCGATGGCAACTCACCCGAACCGTCTTAGCATTTTAATTAAGCATCACCATTATCCACCGTGCCCGAATCATTCCATCAACTTAAACAATTATGGAATTAATAACGGACATAAAGAATTTATGTAAGCATTGCTAAGCATAGCTAAGCATATGAATACAACAATTATATCTTGCTAAACAGGCCAACACATCATCTCTAGAGTTCATAGGTAGGGATACATGTGAATGGCTCGGGGAAGAACATGCATTCATGGGATACTATAATATTTTGACCAAAAGATACATTCGAATCGCATGCAATATTGTGGTGGATAAAATAAGTTTATAAACATAGGATGCTAGATGCCAAGAAGGTTAGGTTATCTCTTGCCTTGCTGCCCGGTCGTGAAGTACTGCTCGTCGGGGTAGTTAGAGAGACCTTCGACTCCGGAATCTATCGATACCCAAAGAAAATACAAAGCACACATAAATCACACGATCACAAGGTGCAATGATCAATCACATGATGACATGACAAGTTGATGCATTGATATTATCATTTAAATTATTTAACAATTTAAATGGAGTTCCAAATAATTAGTGCAATTATTTGGACACAACTCCATATTTATCTTAGTGACCACAATTCTTTATAAATTATCAAATTATTAGAGAAGTGGCTCAATATGCATGAACATGACATGAAACGGGTAGGGTTAGTCATTCCGATCATTTTGGTACTTTATTTGTAATTTTCGGAGCACCGATGAATAAATGGCAATTTAATTAAATAAATAAATTTAGTTCTTTTAATCAAATTATGAATATCATCAAATAAATATTTGTGATCATGAATTGATATTAGCATGGTTTAATAGCATTTGACATGTTGATCACTTTGATAGTTGATTCATAAATTTTGGATCAATATTCATCGAAATGTGATTTTTCCCACGTTAGGTAATAAATATGCCATGCTAGGGTTTTCCCAAATTAAAGGGAAAATATTTTTACTCAAGAGGTCAAGCCAAAGTCACCAATAGGTAGATAACATTTTGCTGAGCGATTTGATATTTCATTTGCAATTTTTAGAGCCATATTTAAAAAGATATCACATTTCTAAACTCAGTTTATTTCACAAAAGGAAAAACCCTGTGCAGACAGGCCGGCCTTGTGCCGGCCAGGCCGGGCTGCAGGCCGGGTGGGTGCCCGAGTGCACCGGCCCAGAGCCGGCCCAGGCCGGGCGTGCAGGCCGGGGCACTGGCCGAAGAGGCCGGCCTCGTGCCGGCCCAAGCCAGGCTTGCAGGCCGGGCACCTGCCCGAGGCCTCCGGCCTCCGGCCGGCCCAAGCCTCGGCCAGGCCGGGACACGGCGCGGTGACGCCAGCGGCACGGCGGTGGTCGACGGCGACCAAACCGACGGCGAGGAGAGGGAGAAGGGCGCGGGAAGAAGGGCCAAGACGAAGAGAAACTCACCCCAACCGATTGTGGAGCTTGGACGGTGGAGGGGTGGTCGATTTCACTGGAAAATCGGCCGGCGGCGACGCGGAAGAAAATATTTGGAGCATTTATATATTTCCAAAATACTGAAAATATTCTTGGAGGCTCTAACATTAATATTGAAACTCTCCATGATTTTAGTTTGAATTTTTGGAGAGCTTAAATTGGTTCCAAAAGTGTAGTTTGAATTAAGCCAATTTGAATTCTCATATTTAGTTCCCAATTGACAAAACTTGGAATTTGAGAATTGAGGAGAAGAGGCAATTATGGAACTTCCTAAACAAGTTGGAAGTCCAAGAATGGTTGGTTGACAAGTTGAGCAAAACATTTGGTTGGAGGTTTTGGGAAGGGTTGGCTTCCCATTACAATTGATTTCCAAAACAAGGTGCATTTGTTAGAAAAGACAAGTTTCACATGCATGCCATGATGCAAAGGATGCAAAGCAATAGTGGAAAAATTCTTCGTATTTTTCGCTACCAAGTTAGGGCTGTTACAATTCTACCCCCCTTACAGGAATCTCGTCCCGAGATTCTAGGTTTGAGTGAAGAAGGTGGGGTACTCCTGACGAAGACTAGTTTCTCGCTCCCATGTTGCTTCTTCCTCGGAATGGTTGGACCATTGAACTTTGAGGAACTTGATGGACTTGTTGCGGGTTTTCCTCTCCGCTTCATCCAAGATGCGAATAGGATGCTCGCGATAGGTCAAGTCCGCCTGAATGTCCAATGCCTCATGATCAACTCCACGGATGGGATCCTTGAAGCAACGGCGGAGTTGTGAGACATGGAAAACATCATGGACATCCGGGAAATTTGAGGGCAACTCAAGTTGATAGGATAGATCTCCTCGCTTGGCTAGGACGGTGAAAGGGCCAACATAGCGAGGTGCCAATTTGCCCTTGATTCCGAAGCGACGAACGCCACGGAGAGGAGAGACTCGAAGGTAGGCCTTGTCACCAATTTCATAGTGGACCTCTTGGTGGTGCTTGTCATAATAGCTTTTCTGACGGGATTGAGCGGCTTTGAGGTTTTCTCGAATGACACGGACTTTCTCTTCGGCTTCATTGATCACATCAGGACCGAAGAGTGACCTCTCCCCGGTTTCAGACCAATTGAGAGGAGTCCGGCATTTTCTCCCATAAAGGACCTCGAAAGGAGCCATTTGTAGACTGGCTTGATAGCTATTGTTGTAGGAGAACTCGGCGAGAGGGAGGTACTTTTCCCAACTCTTACCGAAGGAGATGACACAAGCCCGAAGCATGTCCTCAAGGACTTGATTCACCCTTTCCGTTTGACCGTCAGTTTGAGGGTGGTAAGCAGTGCTTAGGTTCACACGGGTTCCTAAAGCACTTTGGAAACTCTGCCAGAATTTGGATACAAATAGGCTTCCTCTGTCCGATATGATGCTCATAGGGACTCCATGGAGAGGAAAGATCCGTGCAAGGTACAACTCGGCTAGTTGCTTAGCCGTTATATCCTCGCGAACCGGGAGGAAGTGGGCGACCTTGGATAGACGATCAATGACTACCCAAATGGCATCATTACCCCTTTGTGATCTTGGAAATCCGGTAATGAAATCCATACCAATTTCATCCCATTTCCATTCAGGAATGGCTATGGGGCGAAGAGTACCAGCCGGCCTTTGATGTTCAGCCTTCACTCGGCGGCAAACGTCGCATTCAGCAACATACTCGGCGATCTCGCGCTTCATGCAAGACCACCAAAACTGAGGACGCAGGTCTTGATACATTTTGGTGCTACCCGGGTGAATAGAGATAGGTGACTCATGAGCTTCAGAAAGGATCAACTCCCTCACATTTCCACTCTTGGGCACCACTAGACGGTCACCGAAATAGACAACACCCTTGTCATCCACCGAGAAACAATTGGCCTTCCCATTTGCCATTTTCTCTTTGATCTCAAGAATTTCCTCATCATTTTGCTGAGCAGCCTTGATATTATCCTTGAGAGTGGATTTGATCTCGAGGTTAGCTAGAAAACCGGAAGGAACAATCTCCAGATTCAACCTAGCAAATTCCTCGTAGAGAGCCGGTTGCGCCTTTTCAACCATCACGGTATTGCAATAGGCTTTGCGGCTCAGAGCATCCGCCACGACATTTGCCTTGCCGGGCTGATAATTGAGAGTCACATCATAGTCCTTTATCAATTCCAGCCATCTCCTTGCCTCAAGTTCAGATCCGGCTGGGTGAATAGATATTTCAGACTTTGGTGGTCGGAGTAGATCTTGCAACGGTTGCCCAAGAGGTAGGGCCTCCATTGCTTCAGAGCATGTACCACGGCGGCAAGCTCCAAATCATGAGTTGGATAATTTTGTTCATGTGGCTTGAGTTGACGGGAAGCATAGGCAACCACATGGCCCTCTTGCATCAAGACACATCCCAAACCTTGTAGAGATGCATCGCAATAGACGACAAAGTCCTTGGCGGTATCGGGAAGGACAAGTACCGGGGTGGTGGTGAGCTTGACCTTGAGGGTTTGGAAACTCTCTTCAGCCTTGTCTGACCACAAAAATGGTTTGCCTTTCTTGAGGAGTTCAGTCAGCGCCTTTGCTATTTTGGAGAAGCCCTCAATGAATCGACGGTAATAACCCGCCAATCCAAGAAAGCTTCGGATATCTTTGACGGATTTGGGAGTTGGCCAATCCAGGATTGCCTGAATCTTATCTGGTATCACCGCTACTCCGGCAGCTGACACCACATGACCGAGAAAGATGAGCTCCTTCAGCCAAAACTCACATTTAGAGAACTTGGCATATAAGCGGTGATCACGGAGCTTGGTCAAAACGAGTCGAAGATGCTCAGCATGCTCGTCTTCGGTCTTGGAGTACACAAGGATGTCATCGATGTAGATGATGACGAACTTGTCGAGGTACTCGTGGAAGATGGAGTTCATTAGCCTCATGAATGTAGCCGGAGCATTAGTGAGGCCGAAGGACATGACGGTGTACTCATATAAACCGTAACGGGTGGTGAAAGCGGTCTTCGGAATATCCTCCTTCCGGATCTTGATCTGATGGTAGCCTGACCTCAGATCCATCTTGGAGAATACCGTTGCTCCAGCTAGTTGATCGAACAAGTCGGTTATTCGAGGAATTGGATACTTGTTCTTGATGGTCACCGCATTAAGAGGGCGGTAGTCAACGACCAGTCGAGGAACATTTGTATCCCTCTTCTTGACAAAGATGACCGGGCAGCCCCAAGGTGAGCTACTCGGCCGGATGAATTCTTTTTCCAGCAGCTCATCAAGTTGCTTCTTCAATTCAGCTAGCTCTTCCGTTGGCATACGGTAGGGCGTCTTGGACACTGGGGCGGTTCCCGGAACCAACTCAATCACAAACTCCACGCTGCGATCGGGTGGCATGCCGGGCAATTCCTCCGGAAAGACATCGGGGAAATCACACACCACAGCGACTTCAGATATATCAGGCGGGGTGATTCCTTCCAGGAAATAAAGACTGATCTCCGGCGAGAGAGGAGTAGCCGCGGAAGGAGTTGCAGATGTTGGGGACCAATAACGCACTTCCCCATATCTTGGGTGGAACACTGTGACAGTCTTGGCAGCACAATCCAGGTTGGCCTGATATTTCACTAGCCAATCCATGCCCAGAATAACATCGATACCCTCTGACCTCAGGGCTATCAATGAGAACGGAAAAGGGACTGACCCTACGGCTATTTGAACATCGGGAGATATCCAATTGGTACGCCAACTAGAGCCTGGAGTCTTGACCACTAACGGGGGATCCATCATCACAAACGGCATTTGATGGTTGTGTGCATATGATATGGATATGAACGAATGCGAAGCTCCAGAATCAAATAACACTGAAGCTGGATAAGTATTGATTTGAAGCGTACCCATGAGAACTCCGGGGTCCTCCTCAACGCCTTCAGTCGAGACGTGGTTCAGGCGGCCACGGCTGACGGTGGTAGCCTTGGCGGCTGGGGTAGAGGGTGCTGGTGCAGGTGCTGAGGGAGCCGGTGCCTTCTGGGGGCACTCCCTGGAGTAGTGCCCCGGCTGGCCACAAGAGAAGCAAGTGAGCCCCGGTGGTGCAGGTAGTCGAGGTCGAAAACCGCCTCCAGCCGCACCCAAGGTCGAAGTAGCTGGGCGAGGCGGAGGTGGCAGGTACCCGGTGGGCTTTGGCGCGGAGGGTGCCTTTGGCACGGCGCTGAAAGGCACGAAGACCTTGCGCTTCTTGCCCCCAGATGAGGAGGAGCTCTGGTGGTCGGTGGAAACTGGCCTTTTAGAAGCCTCTAGCTCCTTCCTACCTTGCTCCATGGTGAGAGCCTGGTTGTAGAGCTCTTGGTAGGAGGTGAACTTGAAGGGCAGGAGCTTGTATCGGAGACGAGGTGCGAGCCCCTTGCGAAAGAGGTATTGCTTGTCCTCATCATTCGTCACGTCCCGAGGGGCGTAACGGGAGAGGTGGTTGAACTCCCGTCCATAGGACTGGACATCCATGCGTCCCTGGGTTAGGTCCAGGAACTCCCTCCTCTTGAGCTCGAGGATGGGCTTGGGGATGTACGCCGCACGAAAGGCGGTGCGGAATTCCTCCCAAGTGATGACATGGCCCGCGGCAACCATAGCCACGTGGCTCTCCCACCAGGAGCCGGCGGCTCCTTCCAGAAGGTAGGTGGCGAAGTTGACGTGCTCAGCCGCCGGGACGTGAAGAGCGGCAAACTTGCGCTCTATCGCCCGAAGCCAATCATCCGCATCAAGCGGCTCCTTAGCTTCAGAAAAGGTGGGAGGTTGGGACCGCAAGAACTGGTTGAGAGTGGTGCAGTCCGTGTTCCTCCTGGCCCCTTGCTGGACCAGCTGCTCGAGCAACCGCTCATTGCGCAGACGGTTTTGTTCAATTGCCATCATAACCTCCACCATCGAAGGGGGCGGTGGTGGATCAGGGCTGCTATGTTCCCCACGACGGGTAGGAGCCATTCTGAAGAATTGGAACAACGTCAAGTTAGTAACCAATTCCAACAGGCAAGAGAGATCATGGGTTGCTTCCAGATATAGATGTTAAGAAGCAATAAACACCAAAAGACCGATTTAGGCAACCTCGGTGGCATCACGTCCCTGAGGCGATATCAAACGGATATAACAGACTCGAGGCATAACTAGACGATAAGAACCCACACCCCGAGAACCTAAACATCGACACCAAGCATAAAAAAAATAGAGGTAAGAATCAGAGTAGAGCGAGTTGGATGAGGAGTAAAAAGAATCCTAAAAAGGTTTTCACAACTCATTTTTAGGTTATAAATAATTTTCACTAGACTCGACATCGACCAAAAGAAAGGGTTTCCTACAGGCAGTCCTGCTCTGATACCAACTTGTAACGCCCTGACCCCGGAATTATACAGAGAGGCTATGAATTCGACACAACCATCAATGCATAAGACAAAGATCGGGACTTGTGTAACAGAACTGGCACAAAGCATGACTCTACGACACAAAAGTATAGCAACTCATATAACGAGAAGAATACAAATATTACAAGCAAAAGGATCACAGATCCAACAATTCAACAAGCGGAAGCGGGTAGTGTTGTCTAACAACAAGAAGCAAAATATGGCCTAAGAGGCCTACAATAAACATCATTCCAGCCAGCTTGTTCCACGGTCCCAAGCTGCCACCTGGGAACCCCAGACTAGTAGTCGACGTCAACGAAGAACCCACCTAGCTGCTCGGTGTCGTCCTCCTCTGAAATACAAAATCATAGAGGTAGCAAAGAGAGACTGAGTACGATGTACTCGCAAGTTTAGTAGGGCGATATAGGCCCAATGACTGACGGAGGTTCTAAAGCTTTATATGTAGTTCTTTTGCATAAGGCTAATTTTAATAAACCGAAAAATAGATGGACACATGGCATTCGTCTACTCAGAATATTTTTATAAAGGGGTAAGAGAGTAAACCTTTCTCCTTCGGTTCTCATCGAACCTACAAGGTAACCATCACCACTCATCTCACACAAGGCACTCCCTCGACTCACCCTCGAGGAAATGAACCTTTATCTCAAGTTGATTAATGCAACCTTTAGCTGCCATATCAATTAGGTTCAATGTTATCTATGGTCTCGTATATCCGTTCCCAAGTCGTCCATAACCGCGGACACGGCTTTTCGAAAAGATTAACCCTGCAGGGGTGTACTATTTGAAGTCGCCAGGTTCCGAGGGAATCCCAGCTCCTTATCCATTGGTACCGTCCGGCTCACCTAGTTGGCCCTCTTCCGAGGAAGGCCGGCAAGCGGGCGCGGTTAGACCTTTACATTGCATGAGGCTTACTCAAGGACCATCCGTGTGCGGAAGGACAGGTTAAGCGCTCCCAGCGCCCTGCCCCGCGGCCACATCCTAAACACCACCATCCTCGTTCCTTTTTCCACCCACACAACTCACGCGCAAATGGAAAGCTCGAACTAGAGGACCCTTGACAAGCCCCTCACAAATTATTCGGTCGGTAAGGCGCCCATACACCCACCAATGGCAGCACGCTCGATCTTGGTTCTAGAGACAAGAACTCGCACCTAGGGGCTAGAGTGAGGCAAAACACCATCCCCGATGGCAACTCACCCGAACCGTCTTAGCATTTTAATTAAGCATCACCATTATCCACCGTGCCCGAATCATTCCATCAACTTAAACAATTATGGAATTAATAACGGACATAAAGAATTTATGTAAGCATTGCTAAGCATAGCTAAGCATATGAATACAACAATTATATCTTGCTAAACAGGCCAACACATCATCTCTAGAGTTCATAGGTAGGGATACATGTGAATGGCTCGGGGAAGAACATGCATTCATGGGATACTATAATATTTTGACCAAAAGATACATTCGAATCGCATGCAATATTGTGGTGGATAAAATAAGTTTATAAACATAGGATGCTAGATGCCAAGAAGGTTAGGTTATCTCTTGCCTTGCTGCTCGGTCGTGAAGTACTGCTCGTCGGGGTAGTTAGAGAGACCTTCGACTCCGGAATCTATCGATACCCAAAGAAAATACAAAGCACACATAAATCACACGATCACAAGGTGCAATGATCAATCACATGATGACATGACAAGTTGATGCATTGATATTATCATTTAAATTATTTAACAATTTAAATGGAGTTCCAAATAATTAGTGCAATTATTTGGACACAACTCCATATTTATCTTAGTGACCACAATTCTTTATAAATTATCAAATTATTAGAGAAGTGGCTCAATATGCATGAACATGACATGAAACGGGTAGGGTTAGTCATTCCGATCATTTTGGTACTTTATTTGTAATTTTCGGAGCACCGATGAATAAATGGCAATTTAATTAAATAAATAAATTTAGTTCTTTTAATCAAATTATGAATATCATCAAATAAATATTTGTGATCATGAATTGATATTAGCATGGTTTAATAGCATTTGACATGTTGATCACTTTGATAGTTGATTCATAAATTTTGGATCAATATTCATCGAAATGTGATTTTTCCCACGTTAGGTAATAAATATGCCATGCTAGGGTTTTCCCAAATTAAAGGGAAAATATTTTTACTCAAGAGGTCAAGCCAAAGTCACCAATAGGTAGATAACATTTTGCTGAGCGATTTGATATTTCATTTGCAATTTTTAGAGCCATATTTAAAAAGATATCACATTTCTAAACTCAGTTTATTTCACAAAAGGAAAAACCCTGTGCAGACAGGCCGGCCTTGTGCCGGCCAGGCCGGGCTGCAGGCCGGGTGGGTGCCCGAGTGCACCGGCCCAGAGCCGGCCCAGGCCGGGCGTGCAGGCCGGGGCACTGGCCGAAGAGGCCGGCCTCGTGCCGGCCCAAGCCAGGCTTGCAGGCCGGGCACCTGCCCGAGGCCTCCGGCCGGCCCAAGCCTCGGCCAGGCCGGGACACGGCGCGGTGACGCCAGCGGCACGGCGGTGGTCGACGGCGACCAAACCGACGGCGAGGAGAGGGAGAAGGGCGCGGGAAGAAGGGCCAAGACGAAGAGAAACTCACCCCAACCGATTGTGGAGCTTGGACGGTGGAGGGGTGGTCGATTTCGCTGGAAAATCGGCCGGCGGCGACGCGGAAGAAAAAGAGGACGCCGGCGTCGATCTAGGCTGTCCCACCCTGATTCCTTACGTGGGAAGGGAGAAGAGGAGGCGACGATGCTCGTTGTGCTGGCCGTTCCGTGCGGGGAGGAGCCGAACGACGGCGGCGTGCTCGACCCGGTGGCGGAAAGAGTGAAGCTCGGGAGAAGAAAAAGATCGCCCCGATCCGGAAATTTCGGGAGGGAACGGGAGGAGTGGGCGAGGGGGAGTAGGTGAACGCCGACGCTTTCTCCATAGTCGTCCCGGGGCCACGCCTCGATGCGGAGCAGCTCGGCCAGCGCACGGCTTGGCGCCAGTGCCGGCGATCACAGTGGAGAGGAAAAGGACTTTTCCAGGGAACCCCCTGGCAATAATTGTTACAATTGCAAACAGGTCCCCAGAGCAAACTTCATCGATTTAAAAGAGGTGCTTCAGCATTTTGTAAAAATCCACAAAAATTCAAGTGGCCTCCATTTAACATTTATGTGCTCCACAAAAAGTTTGGTGCCAAAATAAAAAGTTTTGGACCACCTTTGTTCACAGGTTTTAAATATAGACATTTTTGATAAATCCAAAAGGTATTTATTTGGAGCATTTATATATTTCCAAAATACTGAAAATATTCTTGGAGGCTCTAACATTAATATTGAAACTCTCCATGATTTTAGTTTGAATTTTTGGAGAGCTTAAATTGGTTCCAAAAGTGTAGTTTGAATTAAGCCAATTTGAATTCTCATATTTAGTTCCCAATTGACAAAACTTGGAATTTGAGAATTGAGGAGAAGAGGCAATTATGGAACTTCCTAAACAAGTTGGAAGTCCAAGAATGGTTGGTTGACAAGTTGAGCAAAACATTTGGTTGGAGGTTTTGGGAAGGGTTGGCTTCCCATTACAATTGATTTCCAAAACAAGGTGCATTTGTTAGAAAAGACAAGTTTCACATGCATGCCATGATGCGAAGGATGCAAAGCAATAGTGGAAAAATTCTTCGTATTTTTTGCTACCAAGTTAGGGCTGTTACAGCTCCGTGGACGAGGAAGAAGGGTGTGAAGCCGGTGGAACGATTCGGAGTTGTCCTTAGGCTCCAGAGGACGGATGGTAGTTCTTCTTCCCACGCGCCGGCTGCCCGCTCAAGCGGTTCGAGCAACCGAGGCTTGATGCCGGATAGGATGAGGCCATTTGCCCGCTCAACCTGCCCATTTGATTGCGGATGCGCGACGGAGGCGACGTCGAGCCGGATGCCGGTCCTGCCGCAGAACTTGGCGAATTCTCCCTTGATAAAGTTTGATCCGTTGTCCGTGATGATGCTATTGGGGTAGCCAAAACGGTAAATGATGCTCTTGAAGAACTTGACAGCTGTTGGTCCATCCAACTTTTTGATCGGCTTGGCTTCAATCCATTTCGTGAACTTGTCGACGGCTACCAGCAGGTGTGTCATGCCACCCCTAGACCTCTTCAGCGGGCCGACCATGTCTAGTCCCCAGATGGCAAACGGCCGGGTGATTGGAATCGTCTTGAGTGCTGAAGCCGGTGTGTGTTTCTGCGTTGCGAATCGCTGATAGCAATTGCAGAGCCGGACCAGTTGGTTTGCGTCCGCCAGCGCAGTCGGCCAGTAGAAACCGTGCCTGAACGCCTTGGCCACGATTGCTCTTGATGACGCGTGGTGGCCGCATTCGCCTTGATGAATTTCTCTGAGGATCTTGATGCCTTCTTCTTGGCTTACACAGCGCTGGAATATTCCAGAGACACTGCGCTTGTACAGCTCGTTGTTGATGATGGTGTAAGCACTTGCTCGGCGTTTGATTTGCCTGGCGATGAGCTCGTTCGCCGGGAGTTCGTCATTGGCGAGGTAGGCGAGGAAGGGTTGGGTCCGTGGCGGAGCTTCTTCAATGACGAGGACCTCGACGGCTTCCGGCTTGACTGGAGCCGGCCCGTCCGGCTCCGTGCCCAGCGGTATCCGGATGGAGTCGGAGCCTGGGCATGGCATGATAGATAGCTTGTACAGCATCTCGAGGGCGACGCCGGGTGGGATTTCCTCCTGAAGAGAGCCAATGTTCGCCAAGGTGTCAGCTGCTTCGTTTTTGGAGCGGTGGATGTGGTGGAATTCACATCCGTCGAAACATCCCGCGAGTTGCTGGACGTAGAAGCTGTAGGCGGCCATGTTGGGGTCCTTGGCGTCCCAATGACCGGTAGTTTGCTGGACCACCATATCGGAGTCTCCGTAGCAGAGGACCCGCTTGATGTTCATAGCCTTGGCGATCTTGAGGCCGTGCGCGAGAGCTTCATACTCGGCTACGTTGTTGGACGCCGTGAAGTGGATTTGTAGCACGTATTCGAGCCGGCACCCTTTGGGAGAGGTGAGGACGACTCCGGCGCCGAGCCCCCAGTATCTTTCGGAGCCATCGAAGTGCATGAGCCAATGCTGACCAGAATCAGGTGGCGGTGGTACGTGGTCCGTCTCCGTCCAGTCAGCAAGGAAATCGGCCAGCTCCTGTGACTTGATCGCCGATCTCTTGTCATATTCGACTCCGTGCGCCGTCAGGTTGATCGCCCATTTCGCGACTCTGCCGGTTGCATCCTTGTTGCCTATGATCTCGGCGAGTGGAGCATCGCTTATCACCTTGATTGGATGCTCCTGGAAGTAGTGATTCAGCTTCTTCGTTGCCATGTACACGCCGTATACGAGCTTCTGGTAGTGCGGGTAGTTTTGCTTCGACTGCGAGAGCACTTCGCTGAGGTAGTAGACTGGCCGTTGCACCGGCCGCTGCTTGCCGGCTTCCTCTCGTTCCACCACCAAGACGATGCTGACGACTCGGTTGGAGGCGGCGATGTACAAGAGCGTGGGCTCCTTTGGCGCCGGCGGTGCTAGGACCGAGGTGGTGACCATCGCGCGCTTGAGCTCTTTGAAGGCGGCGTCGGCCGCGTCGCTCCAGATGAACTTGTCCGTCTTCTTCAGCAAGTGGTACAGTGGGAGAGCCTTCTCCCCAAGCCGGCTGATGAAACGGCTGAGGGACGCCAGGCAGCTGGTGAACTTTTGGATGTCCTTGACGTTTCTTGGCTGTCGCATGTTGTCGATGGCGGCGATCTTCTCCGGGTTGGCCTCGATTCCCCGTGCCGACACCAGGTAGCCGAGTAGCTGTCCGGCTGGAACGCCGAACACGCATTTCTCTGGGTTGAGCTTCATCTGGAAGCGGTGCAGGTTGTCGAAGGTTTCTTTGAGGACGGCGAGCAGAGTGTGCTTCTCCTTGGTCTTGACGACGATGTCGTCGACGTAGGCGTGAACGTTGCGACCAATTTGGCCATGCAAGCATTTCTGCATGCAACGCTGGTATGTTGCCCCCGCGTTCTTCAAGCCGAACGGCATGGTGGTGTAGCAGTACGGGCCGTAGGGAGTGATGAAGGCGGTCTTGAGTTGATCGTCCGGGTTGAACGGGATTTGGTGATAGCTGGAGTAGGCGTCGAGGAAGGACAGGAGGGCGCAGCCGGCTGTGGAGTCGATCACTTGGTCGATTCGTGGCAATGCGAAGGGGTCCTTGGGGCAGGCCTTGTTGAGGTGAGTGTAGTCGATACACATCCGCCACTGCTTGTTCTTCTTTTCTACCAGCACTGGATTGGCTAGCCATTCCGTGTGTTGTACTTCCGTGATGAAACCGGCCGCAAGCAACCGGGCTATCTCTTCTCCTATTATCTTTCTTCTTCCCTCCGCAAAGCGGCGCAGAGACTGTTTTATCGGCTTGGCATCTGGCCGGACGTGTAGAGAGTGCTCGGCGAGTTCCCTCGGTACACCAGGCATGTCCTTGGGGGACCACGCGAAGATGTCCCAGTTCTCACGGAGGAACTCGACGAGCGCGCTTTCCTATTTGGGGTCCAGGTCCGGCTCCTTCGTCTTCGTGATAAGTCTTCTCGCCGCTGACAGGTTGGCTACTCATCGACCCGCCATGCTTGTACAAATAACCAAGTTAGACATTCTCTTGATGTTCACCGGGCGACTGTCGTCTCCTTTGTTCAACACCCTTTTTAAACCCGTAGTAAGATTCGCCCATGTGTTTTGATGCCATGTGTCTTTGGGGTGTCAGGTCTATGCGTACTCACACCAGGCCGCACAACGATGACCTGGACGGCTTCCCGCGGGGTGGAGCACCGTAGCCGGGCCTCACCACTCGAGGGGATGCGATTCCACGCGCGGAACCTTTGGACGCGCCCGAAGGTTCCACGAGAATCCTACGCAACCTTAGAACGCCCAACCAACACTCAAGCCACACGATTGATTCCTACCCCGAGTCTAGACAAGGCTAAAAAGGAATGTTGAAGAAAGGGACTTAACTTCTTTTTGGCGCCGGATCTCGATGGCAAGGCCCTTCCTTGCCGGTCCGAAACTTCTTCCTTGTATCTTTGTTATCCTGCATTCATGTTACTTTCTGTCTCCACCCCCTTCGACTCAGGGGAAGTGCCGAGAACATGGTATGAGCAAAGCAGGCTTGTACTTAAAATCGTGACCCCACAGAGCGGACACATTGTTCTTGCTTGGCAAATCCCGGCCTAGCGGTATACAGCCCCTGCTCGAACTTTGGTTCACGGTGCTTTCCTCGTTCGGGAAAGGTGGGAGGCTAGTAGAATAGAGAAACGGAAGAAATGTCTTTTTTATGTAGCTAACATGTTTTCATTGATAGCCCCGCCTAGGGGAAATCTGGGCATACAACGGATTATACTCGGGCCTACCCCGGATACGCTGTGGCACGATAGTTGAAGCTTCTACTTCAAAATGATCTCTGCATAGGCCTGCGCCCGAGGCCTACCAATGTCTACTTATGCAGTAAGTAGATGATACTTACGGGAGTTCATGTCGTCCCGCTTACGTGACGTTGACTCCTTCAATCGGCCTTGTTCCTGCTTCCCCCAAGGCTCGAGCTTGCGCCTTGATCCTCTCGGGTGGCACGAATCCTTCCGACGGGAAGATCTCCATCCGGATCTTCTTCTTCCTACGCCTCTTCTTCCAGCATCGATGCCGCCGATATGTCTTTGTAGCTCTGTTGGACGCAGGCCACCGCATCTCCTGTGTTGGCCTTGATGTTGGAGATATGCCCTAGAGGCAATTAATAAAGGAATTTTATTATCACATCTCAATGTGTTCATAATAAGTTTTATGTCACGCTATAACTGTATTAAGCGGAAACATTAATACACATGTGATATAAAACAACCAGGACCCTAGTAGCCTCTACTTCGACTAGTCCATTCGTCAACGGATGATCAAGGTTTCCTGATCATAGACATTTATGGCAATTGACAATGGAGTCATATCATTGGGGATATGACATGATGGACATCCACCCAAATTAAGTTAGCACAATAAGATCTGTCACGAATATCGGCATTGCGATAACTAATAGAAACGTAGTAGTAACCAAATCCTTAGACCGTGAGATCATATTTAATCACTGTTCCGGAGGGAGGCTTTGACTGCATCACCCGTCACACCATAACAGGGTGATCATAAAGGTGTCTATCAGGTTTACTAAAGGAATACGTTGAGGTGTATGCATCAAGAGCGGGACTTGTACATCCGCGTGTCAGACATATATCTCTGGGCCCACTCGGTGATATTACATCAAAGTCTTGCAAGCATGTGACCTGGTCACGGAGATGTAATATCACGGAGACGAGTAAATAAGTTTGTCAAAAAACGAGATGGGGATCTCGGACAAACTTGATATCGCGTGACAAAAGGAATGGTGATCGACGATAAGGTTCAAGCGACAAAGAACTTCACGGAACACACAGGGACCATCATGGGTTCCAGATCCCGTTGTTGGTCATTGATCGGAGAGGGGTCTCGATCATGTCTAGAGCAATCCCGAACCATAGGGTGGCACACTTAAGGGTAGACGACGCTTAGGAACAGCTTTGGTACCGAAGAAATTAGAGAAACCAATTTCGAAATGATTCTGAGATTTATCCGATGGATATCGGGGGTTTCGAAGGAGTGTCGGAATAAGGGAGAGAGAGACAATTTGCTACCCGCATGGGTAGCTACACACCCACGCGTTATACGGAGATGCAAGCCGTATGTATCCGTTTTAGCTTGTTTTCCTAATAAAACACGGATATTTGGTGTACAAAACTGGTTTCGGAATTTTCAAAAAAAAATATTTTTTGGTCGTCATTTTTAGCTTTTTTTCATACTTGACTTTTTTGTTGACTTTTGGGTCAAACTTTACTAAAAAAATCACAGCGGATGGAAAAAAATTCGAAAAAATTTCAAAATACTTTTTAATAATCCTATCAACTCTACTAGTGACATCCCCTTTGTCTACTTTTCTAATTTCATTTTACCGTTGCATATACGTTTCGGTCAAACTTAGGGTGTGTAGCTACCCATGGGGGTAGCAAGTCTTTTCCGTAAGGGAGAAGTATCCGATGGAGACCAGAGGACAACGAAAGGAGTTTCGATGCGAGAAATATTAGATGATATGTATTTAATATTAATTAAAGTAATTAATAATTAAATAATATATAATGGGCAGCCCATCTAAATGGGCCTCACCCGAAAGGGGAGGCCCAAGTGGGGGCCGCGCCCCAAGGAGGGGTAGGCCGGCCGAGCCACTATTGGGCTCCACCGTGGGGCCCACCTAGGGTCGGTGGCTGCCCCCTTGGTCGGCCGAGCCATGTGGGGTTTAGTCCCACATGGCTTAGCCAAGGAGGGTGGCCTCCTCCCTCAACCTATATAAGGAGGGGCTCCCCTCTCCTTTTTGACATCCATCCCATTCTCTCTCTCTCACCTCGAGCGTGATTCCGCATTTCGGAGCTGCGCTTGGTAGAGGGGTTTCCCCATCATATTCCACCATCGTAATATTGGTGCTTCGGTCGAGCTCTTCATCTTTCGCTGCTGCCGCTGGACCGGAGCCTGGAGATCGTCGCTACACCGTATGTGTGTAGAACTACGGAGGTGCTGCCCGCTGCAGCACTCGTCGCCGGTACGACTCCACGACCCTGAGGTTGGCATCGTACGACTCCATCGACAATGTTCTCGGAACGTAACGCTTTCGGTCTTCAAGAAGTACGAACACCGGAGCCCTCCGTTACTTTATGTCTACATACTGATAGATCTTGGCTAGTTTATCGTTCGCGTTGCTAGGAATTTTTTGTTTTCTACACACGAACCCCTTCAAGGGTATCAGAGCCGATCTATGCGTAGATATAGAGTACGGTTTAGAACACATAGAAATATGTGGGCACTCGATCATATAATTGTTACCCTCTCACGTGCACTTGGCATACTGTTGGATTGTTTGATGAAGCGGCCTGGACCGACCTTACGCGTACTCCTACGTGAGATTGGTTTCGCAATTAACATATGGCTTGTACCATATATGCGGCTGGAGGGTGTCTGTCTCTCTAGCAATGGTGGTATGACATTTTCAACGGAGGGTACCAAAATGGGTGTAATAGAGACAATTATTTAATCGGTGTTGTGGTTGCAGGTTCGTAAGTTAGAAGGCAGTTCTTTTTGCAAAAGACCCTCAGCCACGTAAAATTTGCAAAAGATAAAGTAGAGGTGTCTAACTTTATTATGCAGGGGCGCGTGATGTGATTTGGTAACGGTAAGTATTTAGCGAAATATTTTATTTGCTGGCATGGAGGCACAGAGACCTGGTGCGGCGCCGGAGCGCACAATGGAGATCATGGCGCGGAAGACCATATCATGTCACACTAAAATTAGATGTTAATATATGTTGTGTGCTACCTATGTTGTGTGTACTGGTTATACGGCGGTAGCAATATAGGTGATCCCTCAAAAGAAATACCAATATCATGTTCTCTCTTAGTATGCACCACCAAGAAAGTTCGCCGTTATGGAGGCAGGCCGTGATGATCGGGTGTCAAACATATCTGCGTTCGCATACGGTGGGTGTAAGCCATGTATGCATTGCAATATACTAAGGTTGAGTTGGCGAGCCTAGCATCTACAGACATGGCCTCGGAACACAGGAGACCGAAAGGTCGAGCATGAGTCGCATGGAGATGTGATTGACATGGAGAGATCTACTTCTGAAGCTATGTTATCGGCTGTGACGATCGGGGGTAGCATGGTGGATGGAGGTCATGTGATCACTAAAAGGACGTTGAGTTATGTCTTTTTGAGTGGGCGTTCTAGTATATTTTATTAAAAATAAAATTGAACTCGTATTATGAACACAGTCTTATAAACTTTGCAAATACCATTGTAGATGGCTTCCCCCACCTTCAACATAGGTCCGTTTGTTGAGAAAGAAAAGCTGAAAGCTGATGGATCCAACTTCTTTTCTTGGTCCCAATCTCTGAAGAATCTTCTCATCTCCCTCAACATGGATTATGTGCTTGAGGCACCCCTAGGAGATCAACCCGTAGACACCGCCACTGAGGACGAGAATTTTTTTTTCTGTCAAGGTCGGGTGACTACTCTCTGGTCCAAGTAGGAATGCTCCTTGACATGGAAGCTGAACTGCAGAAGCGTTTTGTGAACATGAGTGCTTATGAGATAATCACTATTCTCAAAACTGATTTTGCACCGAAAGCTATGGTCGCAAGGTTCGAGACCTTTAAATTGTTTATGACGACCATGATGGAAGAGCATGGCAGCATTGTCGAGCATGTAGCCAAGATGTCTGACTACATTCAATACCTAATCTTTCAGGGACATGATATACCTAACGAACTGGTAATTGATAGGGTTCTGTACTCGTTGCCCCCTAGCTATCATGAATTTATCATGGATTTTCTCACACAAGAGGTTTCTAAATCTCTGCCTGAGTTATTTGAAATGCTAAGGACCACTAAGATTGAAGTCAAGGAGGAGCACGCGACGTTAAAAGTTAACAAAGCCGTTAAGTGGAAGCCTAAGAGGAATGGCAAGTCAGCTGCCTCCACCTCCAAGGCACCTAAGTCTGGTCCCAAGCCAGGCGTCGAGTGCTTCTACTGCAAAGGGGATGGCCACTGGAAGCGCAACTGCCCCAAGTACCTAGCTGACTAGAAGGCAGGAAAGATCGCCGAGAAGGACAAAGGTATATACGATATACATGTTATAGATGTTTATCTTACAAGTGCTCGGAGTGACACCTCGGTTTCTCATATTTGTAAAACAGGTGGAGTTGCGGGATAAGCGACACTTGGAGAAGGAGGAGGTGACGATGCGCGTTGGCAATGGCAACAAGGTTGACGTCATGGCCGTCGGCACTCTGCCTCTGCATCTACCATCAGGATTAATTTTAGTGTTGAATAAATGCTACTATGTGCATGTAACAGCCCCAGTTTGGTACCCTAAAATATGGGCCAATTTTTCACTTTTGCTTTGCATTGCATCATGGCATACTCATTTAAATTGCTAATTCTAAATGAATCAACACTTGGAAAGTAAAACTAGGGAAACAAAACCCTTCCCAAATTTCCAAACCAAACACATTACTCAAATTGGCAAAACCAATTGTTCCTGAGTCTCCAATCTGTCCAGGAAGCTCAAGGATAAATTTTATAAATAAATTGCCAAAGGCTAAATTCTTAACAAGCAAATAAATAAATTTGAGAATTCAATTTGGTTCAATTCAAATTATATTTTTGAAACCTAGTTTAACTCTCCAAAAATTCAAAATAATATTATGGGGAGCTTCATTGATATATGATGAGCCTCCATAAATATATTCATAATTTATTAAGTTGCTTAAGCACTCCAAATAAATACATTTTGGAAATTATCGAAAATGACCTTAATTAAACCCTATGGGCAAGTGTGGTGCAAACATTTTATTTTGCCACCCCAATTTTTGTGGAGGTGCTAGATGATATGGGGAGCCTCTGTGAATTTTTTCAGAATTTTTAAAAATGTTTAAGGGCCTTAACTAAATTCCTAAACCCTGTTAGAATTAAATAAAAAGGGAAAAGAAGAAAATCCTGACGGGTGGGCCCCTGTCATCCTCTCCCTCCCCTTCTTCTCCACAGTGCCGCAAGGCACTGGCGCCATGCCATGGCCGAGCTGCTCCAGCACGCTGCCGGGGCCCCCCCTGGCGATAAGAAGCCAACCGAGGACGCCCACCTGCTCCCCTCTACCCTGCTCCCTCCTCTCCCCTCTCTCCCGTCCTCTGTCCCGATCTGAAACCCTAGATCGAGCTCCTGCCCGCCGCCGCCGCCGACCTCGTCGTCAGCGCCGTCGTACTCAGGGTGAGCGGGCGACCCCCCCTGGACATCTCCCTCACTCTCCTCTCCCCCTAGAACGTAGATGTGCCATAGTCCGTCGCCGGCCGCCGTCTGTCGCCGTCGAACTCGACGCTCCAGCATCCGATAAGAGGCAATGTCGCCCGTTCTAGTTTCCCCGTGTATAGGCGCGACGAACTCGTCCCGTCTCGGGCCTCTGTGCCTTTTTCCCTCGCCGGGAACGTGTGCGTCGACGCCGGTGCTCACCGCCGGCACGTGCCGGTCGTGGCACGCCCCGGTCAACCCCGTACCCGGCCTAGAACCGGCCTTGGGCCGACCCGGAGGCCGAACGCCTCGGGCTGGTACCCGGCCTCGACGCCAGCCTGGGCCGGCCAGTGGGCCGAGTGTCTCGGGTCTGTGCCCGGCCTTGAGGCCGGCCTGGCCGAGCTGAAGGCCGGCCTGCCAGACCTTAAGTTTCTCCTTTTTGGATTTAAATTCAAATAAAATAAATGGTATCTATTTAAATAATGCTTCAAGTTTTGCAAATAAAATACCATTTTGATCAGGAAAACAAACTCTACAATATAGAATCATTGAAATGATCTCTTGAGTAAAATAATTTCCCATTAATTAGGAAACCCTAAAATGGTATAAATAGTGCCTAAATTGGAAAAATTCATAACTTGTGAAATAATTAACCAAAATTGGAGAATAAAATATCAAAGTGATCAACATGCCAATTACTATCAAACCATGCAATTATCACATCATGATCACAAATATTTATTTGATGTTATTCATAAATTGGTTAAAAGATTTACATTCAATTAATTAGTTAATTCACTATTTATTCTTCGGTACTCAGAAAATTACAAATAAGGTACCAAAATGATAGGAAGAACAAACCCTATCCATACATATCATGTTCATGCATATTTGAGCCACTTTTCTAATAATGTAATAATTTATAAATAATGTGGTCACTAAGATAAATATGGGGTTGTTTCCAAATAATTGCACTAATTATTTGGAACTCCATTTAATATTGTTAGATAAATCATACGATGATACCTTTGCATGAATTTGACATGTCATCATGATTGCGCATTGCACCTTGTCTCCGTGTGATTTATTTGTTCTTTTGTTATTATTTTGGTTATCGATAGATTCCGGAGTTGAGGGTAACCCTACCTACCCCGACGAGCTGTACTGCACGCCCCGGCAGCAAGGCAAGAGATAACCTAACCTTCTTCGCATCTAGAATCCTATTTGCTTTTATAAACTTATTTTATCCACCATAATATTGCATGCGATTCCAATTACAATTTTGATCAAGTGCTAGATTATCCTATGTATGCATGTCTTCCCCTGAACCAATACATGTATCCCTACCTATGAACCCTAGGTTTGATGTGTTGGCCGGAGACAAGAATATAATTGTTGTATCTATATGCTTAGCTATGCTTAGCCATGCTTAGTCGAATGCTAGTTATGTCCGTTGATTAAATTCCATAATTGTTGATGTTGATGGAATGTTTCGGACATGGTGGATATGTGTGGTGCTTAATTAAAATGCTAAGAAGGCTTGGATGAGTTGCCATCGGGGATGGTGTTTTGCCTCATCCTTGCCCCTAGGTGCGAGTTCTTTACCTCTTGAACCAAGACGAGCGTGCTTCCATTGGTGGGTGTATGGGCGCCTTACTAACTGAATAACTTGTGCGGGCGTATCCAAGGGTCCTCTAGTTCGATTTTCCATTTGCGTGTGGGTGTGTGAGTGGAAAAGAAAATGTTGAGGAGGATTTGTGTTTAGGATGTGGCGATGGGGGCAGGGGCTGAAATAGGCTGGGTAAACTTGCCCTGTCGCCACAGATGACTCTTGGATAGTCTCACGCGAGGTAAAGGTTTAACCGCGCCCACTCGCCGGCCTTCCCCGGAAGAGGGCCAATCAGGTGAGCCGGACGGTACCAATGGGTAAAGTAGTACACCCCTGCAGGGTTAAATCTTTTCGAAAAGCCGTGTCCGCGGTTATGGACGACTTGAGAATAGACGATAAGACCATAGAGAACATTAACCTAATTGATATGGCAGCTAGAGCTTGCATAATCAATGTGTGGTAAAGGTTCATTTCCTCGAGGGTGATTCGAGGGGGTGCCTTTGGTGGAGATGAGAGATGATTTTGGCTACAAGTTGGTTAGATGAGAATCGAAGATGAAAAGTTTACTCTCTTATCCCTTTTTGAGAAAACCTTCTGAGTAGACGGTGCCATTTGAGTCACTTATACTTTTATAAATGAAAATTAGCTTTATGCAAAATAGCTACTAAACAGCTTTAGAGCCTCCGTCAGCATTGGGCCTATATCGCCCTACTAAACTTGCGAGTATGTCGTACTCAGTCTCTCTTTGCTGCCTTTATTTGTATTTCAGAGGAGGACAACACCGAGCAGCTAGGTGGTTTCTTCCTGGACATCAACGAATAGTTCGGGGTTCCCAGGTGGCAGCTTGGGACGTTGGAACAAGCTGGCATGTGGTTATGTTTATGTGTAGGCCTCTTAGGCCATATTTGGATCTTGTTGTATTAGACAACACTACTTCGCTTCCGCATGATAAATTGTTGGGTCTGTGACCTTTTGTGTGTAATATTTCTTTCTTTCTCATATATGAGTTGCTATATGTTTTTGTGTCGTAGAGTCTGCAATGTGCCAGTTGTTCCACAAGTCTTGATCTCTGTATTATGCTTTGATAGCTATGCCAGTGTTTATGGCATGCTCGGAGTGTTGCGTGGGAGCGGTAATCCCATGCCCTTCGGTTGTGTAGCATAGCCTGTGGGTTACATAGCCTCTCTGCATAATTCCGGGGTCGGGGCGCTACAAGTTGGTATCAGAGCAGGACTGCCTGTAGGAAACCCTTACTATTGGTCGATGTCGAGTCTAGTTCGAGAAAATTATTTTTAACCTAAAAATGAGTTGTGAAAACCTTCTTAGGATTCTTTTTACTCCTTATCCAATTCACTCTGATCTCGGTGCCCTCTTACCTCTATTTGATTTTAACGGATCTTCTGCTCGGCTGCATCTAACTTAGGTTCTCAGGGTTGGTTTCTACCTTTAGTTTACTGGTTAGCTTTACCGTCTACAATTTCTAAAGCCTGAAGAGAAGAAGTATTGCGGATCGTCAAGACATTCCTTTGCTTAAGCCCAAGATTCTTGAACCGAAGGTCCCGGATTGTGCTAGGGCTCTGGTGTAATGATTCATGAGGGTTGTCACCCTTGTGAGCATTAGGCTATGTGAGTCCCAGTACATGAAGCTGATCTTTAACCCAAGATCTTTTCCGTTGAACCCTGATGTTAATGGTCAAACCCTACATCAGGTTGGAAAATTTTGAAGTTAGTCTTCAAACTCGAGGTTGCAGCCGTAATTGACTTGCTCAGAAATTCTCTTCTCTGACACTAGCTCTAGCTAGACTCTCTGTCAGGGAACCATCTGAATCACGACGGGATTGCTCTTAGCGAGTTTTTCCATCAATAATTGTGATTCCTCCTCTAACACCATTCCTGAAAACCCTTTCAGCACTAGTTGTCGGAAGAGTGCTAACAAGGGCTTCTGCAATATCTTGGAATTGTTGTTAGCCCGTTTCTTGCTCTAGGTCTGTCATCCGTCCTCTATCTGTCAGTTGATAGTCAAATTTTTATCGTGCATTGGGGTGTTCTGATGCATGTCATTCTTGTGGTTCGTCAAGGCATTCCACTTCGGGATGTCAGGAGAAATAACCTCCGATACCTTGTCCATCTCTCTGACCAGGGCCAAGGATTGTAATTCGCCCGGAGTAAAAGCTTGTCTAGTTTTTGTTCCGTTCCACCTTGGAGTGTCACACTCTTTTATATCAAGAGGTCGTGCTTAGTCTCATGACGTACTTGATGAAGTGATGCTCCTACCCTTCCTTATCCATCTACCTCCGAGCTTTTCGGGCTCGAGAATGTTGAGGATGAATATCGTTGTGGTGATCGGATATTCTTAGCAATGGTTATTGTTTTGAAATCCAAAGACTTTGGTGGCACTCTTAGCATGACTGGTAATCATATCCTCGAGCTGAGTAGTCTGTGTTGCCAAGTCCATTCGTTCAGGTGCACACCTTCGGTCAATGAGTTAGATTCATGTCGAAACTCTAAAGACCACATCTTTTTCCTTGAAAAGCAAGTTTCTCTCGCAACCAGTGACTTTTGTCGCTGTGGATCCGAGTGAAGTTCACTTGTCTCCTCGAGTTAAATCACAAGTTGGTCATGTATATGTGGATTGTTGTTGAGATGGTAGGTTGTTGCCTCCAGTTCTCTAAATATACGTCATGTATGCCACTGTCCATTTTGTTCTTGAATAAGAATAAGTCGTTAGATCTCATCATCTTACCGGTGTTTCCCAATCAGGAATCAGTTGTGCTTCATTGTTTGGAGTTCCTGCTGGTTCAATTTCCTCTGTGTAGTCGTGACCAACTGGAACTCCTAATCTAGCTCTTGCTCTGGAGCTTGACGCTATAGCCCTTGTCTTGAGAATCTAGTTACCCTACCTTGCGGCTAACTTTCGCAAAACCCTTCCTCGGACTTGTCAAGTCTGAATTATCCTCATGCCTAACCAAATCCGAATCTCAAGCAAAAGTGATGCTTGGAGTTTATCAAGAGCATGACCTAAGCCTACTAGTAACCCGACAAGTCTGGTGTTGTGGTTCACGCACCTCACTGGAAGGTCTTTTGACTAAATCTCCTAACTCTTTCAAAATCAACTGCTACCCATGAGAATCATGTGTAACTGGTTCTAGAAGTTTTCCCCTAAGGTCCTTTCTCTATCTTCAAGTACGACCTTCGCTTGAGGATCGATTGAAGGCTATTCCGAAGCCGGAGTGCGATATCTAGAACCTCAAGGAGAACATCACCACGGAGTTGCTAAATATCTATCGGTCGATCCTCCTACTCCTTGTATCGGGGCAATAGCTCGTGTCCGAGGTTTTACCTCCCTATCTAGCTGAGTATCATGTGGATCAATGCTATATCTTTTCCACCTCGGTGAACCCAAGGTTGTGCCCAGTCACACGGACGTTGGGTCAGTTCATCAGTCCCGTTAGGGCCTGAGCTTTCAACCTTATGGACATCTCTTGTGTATCAAAAGCGTGGAGTCCAGAAGGTGCCCTTTCTCCTTGCGGTGCTCCAAGTTTCTACGATCTACCCCTCATGGTAGTTTGAAGTGATGTTTTGATCTTGGAAAAAAGAGCCTGAACAAGTGATCGGTTGTCCTATCCTCGACTTGACTTTTGTTTGGTCAAGTCGTTCCTAGTTTCCCTCAATAGCTTATGGTTTTGGGCAAGTTCATTTTTGCCTAAAACCTTTAGCTATTTTCTGTTCTTTCCGCCCCATCGGCACGTCATGCTTCTTAGCTCCAAGTTATGCACCGAGGAAGATCATCGTGAGATCGAGAAAACCGTGGAGGATACGTGTTGTCATGTTTTCCTCCTCTCTACTTCTACTCTAGAATCTCAGGACGAGATTCCTGTAAGGGGGGTAGAATTGTAACAGCCCCAGTTTGGTACCCTAAAATATGGGCCAATTTTTCACTTTTGCTTTGCATTGCATCATGGCATACTCATTTAAATTGCTAATTCTAAATGAATCAACACTTGGAAAGTAAAACTAGGGAAACAAAACCCTTCCCAAATTTCCAAACCAAACACATTACTCAAATTGGCAAAACCAATTGTTCCTGAGTCTCCAATTTGTCCAGGAAGCTCAAGGATAAATTTTATAAATAAATTGCCAAAGGCTAAATTCTTAACAAGCAAATAAATAAATTTGAGAATTCAATTTGGTTCAATTCAAATTATATTTTTGAAACCAAGTTTAACTCTCCAAAAATTCAAAATAAAATTATGTGGAGCTTCATTGATATATGATGAGCCTCCATAAATATTTTCATAATTTATTAAGTTGCTTAAGCACTCCAAATAAATACATTTTGGAAATTATCGAAAATGACCTTAATTAAACCCTATGGGCAAGTGTGGTGCAAACATTTTATTTTTCCACCCCAATTTTTGTGGAGGTGCTAGATGTTATGGGGAGCCTCTGTGAATTTTTCCAGAATTTTTAAAAATGTTTAAGGGCCTTAACTAAATGCCTAAACCCTACTAGAATTAAATAAAAAGGGAAAAGAAGAAAATCCTGACGAGTGGGGCCCCTGTCATCCTCTCCCTCCCCTTCTTCTCCACAGTGCCGCAAGGCACTGGCGCCATGCCGTGGCCGAGCTACTCCATCACGCTGCTGTGGCCCCCTTGGGGATAAGAAGGCCACCGAGGACGCCCACCTGCTCCCCTCTACCCTGCTCCCTCCTCTCCCCTCTCTCCCGTCCTCTGTCCCGATCTGAAACCCTAGATTGAGCTCCTGCCCGCCGCCGCCGCTATCGTGCCCGCCGTCGACTCCTGTCGCCCGAGCTCAAATCAACGCCGCCGTCGGCTCCGCCTCGCCGTGCCGCTCCTCCCCGTGCGTGGAATCGAGTCGGGGTGCCTTGGATAGCCGTCACCGTCGTCGTTCCTTCCGCCACAGGCCGCCGCCTCCGAGTACGCTCGCATCGCCGTCTGGTCTCCCCCGACCTCGCCGTCAGCGCCGTCGTACTCAGGGTGAGCGGGCGACCCCCCTGGACATCTCCCTCACTCTCCTCTCCCCCTAGAATGTAGATGTGCCGTAGTCCGTCTCCGGCCGCCGTCTGTCGCCGTTGAACTCGACGCTCCGGCATCCGATAAGCGGCAATGTCGCCCGTTCTTGTTTCCCCGTGTATAGGCGCAACGAACTCGTCCCGTCTCGGGCCTCTGTGCCTTTTTCCCTCGCCGGGAACATGCGCGTCGACGCCGGTGCTCACCGTCGGCACGCGCCGGTCAACCCCGTACCCGGCCTGGAACCGGCCTTGGCCGACCCGGAGGCCGAACGCCTCGGGCTGGTACCCGACCTCGACGCCAGCCTGGGCCGACCAGTGGGCCGAGTGTCTCGGGTCTGTGCCCGGCCTTGAGGCCGGCCTGGCTGAGCTGAAGGCCGGCCTGCCAGACCTTAAGTTTCTCCTTTTTGGATTTAAATTCAAATAAAATAAATGGTATCTATTTAAATAATGCTTCAAATTTTGCAAATAAAATACCATTTTGATCAGGAAAACAAACTCTACAATATAGAATCATTGAAATGATCTCTTGAGTAAAGTAATTTCCCATTAATTAGGAAACCCTAAAATGGTATAAATAGTGCCTAAATTGGAAAAATTCATAACTTGTGAAATAATTAACCAAAATTGGAGAATAAAATATCAAAGTCATCAACATGCCAATTACTATCAAACCATGCAATTATCACATCATGATCACAAATATTTATTTGATGTTATTCATAAATTGGTTAAAAGAATTAAATTCAATTAATTAGTTAATTCACTATTTATTCTTCGGTACTCAGAAAATTACAAATAAGGTACCAAAATGATCGGAAGAACAAACCCTATCCATACATATCATGTTCATGCAAATTTGAGCCACTTTTCTAATAATGTAATAATTTATAAATAATGTGGTCACTAAGATAAATATGGGGTTGTTTCCAAATAATTGCACTAATTATTTGGAACTCCATTTAATATTGTTACATAAATCATACGATGATACCTTTGCATGAATTCGACATGTCATCATGATTGCGCATTGCACCTTGTCTCCGTGTGATTTATTTGTTCTTTTGTTATTATTTTGGTTATTGATAGATTCCGGAATTGAGGGTAACCCTACCTACCCCGACAAGCCGTACTACACGCCCTGGCAGCAAGGCAAGAGATAACCTAACCTTCTTTGCATCTAGCATCCTATTTGCTTTTATAAACTTATTTTATCCACCATAATATTGCATGCGATTCCAATTACAATTTTGATCAAGTGCTAGATTATCCTATGTATGCATGTCTTCCCCCGAACCAATACATGTATCCCTACCTATGAACCCTAGGTTTGATGTGTTGGCCGGAGACAAGAATATAATTGTTGTATCTATATGCTTAGCTATGCTTAGCCATGCTTAGTCGAATGCTAGTTATGTCCGTTGATTAAATTCCATAATTGTTGATGTTGATGGAATGTTTCGGACATGGTGGATATGTATGGTGCTTAATCAAAATGCTAAGAAGGCTTGGATGAGTTGCCATTGGGGATGGTGTTTTGCCTCATCCTTGCCCCTAGGTGCGAGTTCTTTACCTCTTGAACCAAGAGGAGCGTGCTTCCATTGGTGGGTGTATGGGCGCCTTACTAACTGAATAAATTGTGCGGACGTATCCAAGGGTCCTCTAGTTCGATTTTCCATTTGCGTGTGGGTGTGTGAGTGGAAAAGAAAATGTTGAGGAGGATTTGTGTTTAGGATGTGGCGATGGGGGCAGGGGCTGAAATAGGCTGGGTAAACTTGCCCTGTCGCCACAGATGACTCTTGGATAGTCTCACACGAGGTAAAGGTTTAACCATGCCCACTCGCCGGCCTTCCCCGGAAGAGGGCCAATCAGGTGAGCCGGACGGTACCAATGGGTAAAGTAGTACACCCCTGCAGGGTTAAATATTTTCGAAAAGCCGTGTCCGCGGTTATGGACGACTTGGGAATAGACGATAAGACCATAGAGAACATTAAGCTAATTGATATGGCAGCTAGAGGTTGCATAATCAATGTGTGGCAAGGGGTCGGTACCAATGGCTAAAAACAGTACACCCCTGTAGGGTTTAATCTTTTCGAAAAGCCGTGTCCACGGTTATGGACAAACTCTTGGGAAAGGCGGATTAGCTCATAGAGAACCTGAACCTAATGATTTCATATGCTCTCCAATTGCTCCACCCGCTACTAAAGCGGAATCTTATGAAATTAAACCTGCCTTGCTAAATCTTGTTATGAAAGAGCAATTTTCTGGTGCTAGTACTGATGATGACGCCTCTCATTTATATAACTTTGTTGAGTTATGTGATATGCAAAAGTATAAAGAGGTAGAAAGTGACATCATAAAACTGAAACTTTTCCCTTTCTATTTGAGAGGGAGAGCAAAATAATGGTTATTGTCTTTGCCTAAAAATAGCATCGATTCTTGGATTAAATGCAAAGATGCTTTTATTGGAAAATATTGTCCACCTGCTAAAATCATACAAGTAAGGAGTAACATTATGAACTTTAGACAATTTTATAATGAACATGTTGCTCAAGCTTGGGAGAGAATGAAATCTATGGTTAAGAATTGTCCCACGCATGGATTAACTATGTGGATGGTTATCCAAACTTTTTATGCAGGTTTGAATTTTTCTTCAAGGAACCTTTTGGACTCGGCCGCGAGAGGCACCTTCATGTCCACAACATTAGGTGCATCAACTAAACTCTTGGATGAGATGATGACAAATTATTCACAATGGTACACCGAACGAGCTCCAAGTGGTAAGAAGGTAAATTTTGTTGAGGAAATCTCCTCTCTGAGTGATAAGGTTGATATGATTATGTCTATGCTTGCTACCAATCAGTGTAATATTGATCCTAATAATGTTCCACTTGCTTCATTAATTTCCCAAGAAAAGGATCAAGTTGATGTTAATTTTCTTAATAGAAACAACTTCAACAATAATGCTTATCGAAATAATTTTGGTAGTAACAACTATAAGCCTTATCCTCCCAATAATGGCAACTTTTATGGTAAAACCTATGATCAAGGAATTAGGAATAGTAGATTGGATGAAATAGAGATGTCTACCAAAAAATTCATGCATGAACAATACGAACAAAATAAAATTTTCTCTAGGCAGATGAATGAGAATTCTTTTATATTAAAAAAATATAAATGATCAACTTGGTGAGTTAAATAAAGAAATCTCTAAGCTTCAAACAAGGCTTGTTAATACTGAAGCTTGTTTTTCAAACATATCCCAAACTCAAGCTACTTTGATTAACCGAATGGCTGCCAAACCTGAGTTAGTTGCTCCTACTGAAACTGGTGCCTTTGATGTCCTTAAAACTGCTGATACTCCTGTTGCCTCGACTAATATTGATGGAGATTACAAAGCTTTGAATAGATATGAGTGTCCTACTGATCCTAAATTTTTTGATACAACTCCTAGCTCATTTTCAAAGGATCATGGAAAACTTGAAAAACCGGATAGTCTAGTCTCTAAAGTAGACATTCTTGCTTATGATGTTGAAATTTTGAAAATTATAACGTGTGCCCCATACATAGGAAAGATAGAATCATCCTACTGCATTCCTTCTCCGGTCCTTTCATGTCCCATGGGTAAAATAGAAATAGGATCAGCTTGAGCTATATGCTCAAAAAAAATCATCCCAGCGGGCGCCTATTAATTAATTAGTACTTTCTCGAGTAAAAAAGCGACCTTCCACCCGATCCTGGGCGATCCCGGATCGACTCGCGCAGCCCGCACCGAAACAGTGCTTTACCCCTAGATGAATTTCGCTACCTTAGGACAGTTAGAGTTACTGCCGCCGTTTACCGGGGCTCTTAGGACTTGGAAGTGTAGTTGTCTTTCCTTAGCTGCGTTAGTAATTTATTTTTGCTTCTTTAAGCAGAGTGCGTTTTTGTTCCATGCATGGTGGAAGGGGATTTAACGCAAGGCGTTCCTCTCATGTCGAGATTAGTATTAGGGACCCTTAGTATTATTAACCGGTTACTATACGTACATGCAGTGAGGCTTCGCTTCTTCCCCTGATCTTTCTTTCCCTCTTCCCACCAATTCACCAATTTGAAGATTGAGAAACAAAGATAATAAATAGTATCCGAAGCGAAGAAGGAGGAGCAGGAACAACAGGTTGTCCTCTCTTGGCCCAGTAGTTCCGCAACTACTACCGCTTGTTTGACCCTTTAGTTAGTGTCTTTTTCCTTTCGAATGGAATACGGAATTTAGTCGATGCTAAACCTCTGTTCTAGCTGAGAAAACTCTTGGTCTTGGAGCATCAGTTCACCCAAGATCAGCAGGACAAATAACTACTAGGTTTGTGCCAGAAAAGCGGCGTACATGGAATTAGGGGCCCGCCCCTAATGGGAGAATCTTGTTGATTTTCCAGGGAATGATTATATGGAGGTCCGTTGGCATTTCAGCCTTTCTTCTCCTTTCAGGGCCTATCCGAAAGAGAATCCAGTAACAAACATACTGAATCTTTAAATGCTATCTCGCTTCAAATTAATGAAAATGAAAGGATGATGGCTCTCTTGAAAGCTCGGTGGGCTAGAGAGGCTGAAGAAGCTAGAATTGCTGACATAAATATGAAAACTGTTAAACTTTATACTATCCAAACCACTAAAGAGGATCCTCCTAGTTTATTTAAAGATTATGAAATTGATTTTGATAATTGCAATCTTACTGAAGTCATTAAGTTCCTACAAAAACTTGCTAAGACACCGAATGATAGTAAAATAAATCTTGCCTTTACCAAACACATTACCGATGCTCTTATCAAGGCTAGGGAAGAAAAACAAAAGCTTGAAACCTATATCCCTAGGGATTTAGAAGATGGTTGGGAACCCACTATTAAGATGAAAATAAATGACTTTGATTGCAATTCTTTATGTGATCTTGGTGCAAGTGTTTCTGTTATGCCTAAAAGTTTCTATAATATGTTTGATTTAAATCCTTTGGAAGAGTGCTATTTAAATGTTCATCTTGTTGATTCTTCTAAAAAGAAACCTCTGGGTGGAGTTGATGATGTCCTTATTGTTGTTAATGATAATTATGTTCCCATTGATTTTATTGTTATGGATATTGAGTGCAATGCTTCTTCTCCTATTATTTTGGGAAGACCGTTTTTGAGAACTGTTGGTGCTATTATTGATATGAATCATAAGGTCAAGCTATGCTCTTGATGTTGCAAAGGCCTCCGAAAAAACTTGATATTTGGCATTGCGCCTAGCTAAAAGGCATTAAAGAAAAGCGCTTGTTGGGAGGCAACCCATCTTTTATTATCAGTTTGCTTTTTGATTTTCTTGAGTCATGAAGTTATTACCTCTGTAGCAACTTCATTGTATTTTTTTTCTTTTGGTTTTTTGTGCCAAGTTTAGCGTCTAATGCATTGAAAGTGCGGGGTATTGTGTTGCTGTCCAAAAACAGATTCTGTGCGCCTGTTGCACGAAAATCCTAAAATCACCAGAATTTTATCTTTTTCTGATAATGTTTAACAGCAAGCCTGATGCTTTTATCTATCTTTCGTTAGTTTTAAGTTTTTTTATTTGAGCTGCATAAGTGCCTCGAAAAAATCGATCTTTACAGACTGTTCAGATTTTGACAGATTCTGCTTTTATTTTGCATTTGTCTCTTTACCATCGTCATATGTGATACTCTAGGGGTGGGGTGCCACATTGAGGCTTAGTAAATAGTAGCTAATGCCCAATGAAGTTTGTTTGCAATTTGTCATGAGTTGAACACATGTGCATTTTAATTTATGAGCACTAACCCTCTAATCAAATTATGAGAAGTTTTGTGTGAAGGGAGTTTTTAAGTTCCAAAGGAGAGGAATATGAAGAAATCGAGGATGGATCATAGCTCAAGCTTGGGGATGCCCCCATGGCACCCCCTCTAAATATCAAGAACTATCAAGAGTCAAAGCTTGGGGATGCCCAAGGCATCCCCTCATCTTCATCGACTATCATAAGGTCGTCTTCGTTGAACTTCGTTTTTATCACTTTACATATTATGTGCTATGCTTGGAGCGTCTTTTTACTTTCAGTTTTGTTTGTTTGTTTGCTGGTCATATCTTTGTTGGATCCTAGCTTTATTTGTGTGGGAGAGAGACACGCTCCACTTTTTCGTTACAATACTCCTTTGCTTCGCTTATATCTTTTTGAGTATTCTTAGCTACTGTCTGTTTTCTGGTAAGCTCTCGCTTTTAGCTTTTATCTTGTTTAGAGCTGCTAGTTGTTAATTTGAACTCTCTTGTTCTTCACTTATACTTGTTGGAGAGTTGTTGTTGAAAAATTGCTTGAATTGTCAATGCGACAAAATGTTGTTTGTGTGATGATAGAATAAAATGAAAAGCCTGCATAGTTTTGTAGATCATGGTGTGGATACTTGATGCTTCTCAATTGTTTTTAGATGTTAAGTTGAATGCTTAAACTTGCTGATTATTTGAGTAGAATTGATTAGTAAAGAAATATGGTTGAAAGCTTGAAATTGTGTGGTTTTTCACAGTTGTTAATTCATAGTGCTAATCTTTTCATCAAAAGAATTGTTTGGTCAACAAGGGAGACGGTGTAGAGTTTTTATGGTTATGACCGGTAAATGTCTTATGTTGTTCTGTTACCGGTTATTGTTAGATGTTTGCTTCAAACACCCTTTTTACTAAGCCTAAAAATTCGTACTGAGTGTATGGTTCACTCGTGCATCTAATCCCCAAAGCCAAACTTTCTTGCCAGCTGAGTCCACCATATCTACCTATGCATGGTATTTCCTACCATTCCAAGTAAATTTGTCATGTGCTACCTTTAAAAAAATTCAAAATACTTCTTCTTTGTGCCTCTATTTTTAAGCTCATGAGGGAGCAGTAGAGAGCTAGATATAACTTGTGACGAGCGAGGTCATTTCCCCCCTTTCACCCGGTTTTGATGGATTATGTCTTCACTTGAATCAACCCGAGAGCAGCTTAAGCAAAATATAAATATAACTCACAATTCTCCTCCGCGCAATGCAAATCTGAGAAATCAGCCCAAACATTGGACAGTGGTGAAACCAAGGAGAAAGAAGAGCGTACTCGCTCTTCTAAGAACCAGCTGCTCTCACAAGTCTAAAAACCTTGCTTGTCATGAGGAACTAGATAGCTTCTCTATTGTGAAGTCGTTGACGAAAGCATGCATACCTCAAAATCATTTTACTTCTGTTTTAAAAACCAAAAAGATCTAGCACATGACTAATCCCTGCTTCCCTCTGCGAAGGGCCTTTCTTTTACTTTTAATGTTGAGTCAGTTTTCCCTTTTTCCTTCTATCTCCACAAAAAGCAAACATCTAGCATTGACCCTGGGTATCGTTGAGCATATTACATTATCAAGATTAAACATGAATCTTTATATTGACTTTACCTATAAGATAAGCCGTTGGAAGTTGAAGCTCTTTGCTAATGCTTTCATCTTCCTTTGTGTTGATTCTCAAACACTTTTTTCATGTAATTATTATCCTTGTGAATTAGTCAAATATGTTGATCACATTGTTTTCATGTCTTTGACATACTATTTATGAAAGGTTTTGCTTGGATGATTCAACTTGTTTATTCATTGCTTTCTTGCTATCAATTATAGACAATTGTTTTGTATCTCTTCATTCACATCCTTTGATTTGCATCACTATCTTGATCAAGAATGTGTTGGTCGCATGTCTCATCAAAAATTGTTTGTTATCACTTACCTACTCGAGGACGAGTAGGAGTTAAGCTTGGGGATGCTGATACGTCTCAAACGTATCTATAATTTTTGAGTGATCCATGCTAGTTTTGTGATATTATCACATGTTTTTACTATCAATTATATCATTTTTATGCATTTTGTCGGACTAACCTATTGACAAGATGCCCAGTGCCAGTTCCCTATTTTTGCTGTCTTTTTGTTTCAGAAATTTACTTCTGGAAATATTCTCGGATCGCGCTGGAAATTTACAGAGAATTTTTATTTGCCACGACGAAGTACCAGTCCGAAGGAGAGCCGGAGGGGAGGCCCATAGGGCAGAGGCGCCCCCCTGCCGCGGCCTGGGGGTCACCCGCGGGTGGGGCCCGCCCCTGCCCCTAGGACCTCGCCTCGGCCCCCTCCGACGCCTATAAATAGCCTTTTACCCTAAAAACGTCGAGGCGGCCATTATTTTCCAGAACTCGACCCCGACGCGGCGTCACCGAAAACCCTAGTTCGGGGTCCAATCTGAAGCTGATCCCGGCACTCTGCCGGAGGGGAGATCGATCCCGGAGGGCTCTTCATCGTCAGGCCTTCCTCCGGGATGATTTGTGAGTAGTCTCACCTTGGAATACGGGTCCATGGCAGTAGCTAGTTGGTAGTCTCTCTCTCTTGTGCTTCATGTCTTATGATCTTGTGAGCTGCCTAACATGATCAAGATCGATTATTGTAATGCTATGTGATGTGTTTGCTGGGATCCGATGGATTATGAAGTTATGTTCAGATTGTGCATGATTCTTATATAACTAATTTATGTTCTTGCATGCTCTCCGATGTGCGTAGTTACTTTGGCCAAGTGATTGTGTGTATCTCCAAGAGAGGGTATTTATGCTAGATAGTGGGTTCATGCCCCCTTTTGTTCCTGGGCACGAGTGACAGAAAGGTCTAAGGGCGAGGGTGTGCTTTTGCTACTAAGGGTAAAACAGCGGTGTTAATGTCTCTTTTGATATTAGTATTGCTTACTTCATGCACTTTACTTAATGCAATTGTCTGTTGCTTGCAACTTAATACCGTTGGGTGACAGGCTGGATAGCGGCATGGTGGATTTTTTAGACAAAGACGCAGTTGGACTCAACGGTCTTTGTTACTTGTCGTGATGCATCCATAAATATTATCATGTCCTTTTTGTCATAGCTAAATTGGGTTTGTGTCATGATCTTGTCAATTGCCTAGCTGTAATTCGTTCACCCATCACATGCATATTTTATTTACTTGAGAGACTCCACTAGTGAACCCATGGCCCCCGGTCCATCTTTTTACATTATTTACAACCTCATTTACTTGATTTTAATCATCATTACTCCTCTGGTCACTTTTCATATTTCATCATACAATTAACCGCTTTGTTTTCTGCGAGACCGGAAAGATTGACAACCTTTCCGCCGTTGGGGGCAAAGTATTTTGGTTGAGTGTGTGCAGGTGCACGTCTGTTGAAGGTCAAGCGCCAGAGATCTTAAACATTCACCTTGTTATTGATTTCAAAGTCCTACTGGTTCGATAAACCTCGGTTCGTTAAACGAGGGAAAACTGCTACTAGCTGCAATTCCGCCTTCGCTTGGGGCACCACCCAACTTATTTTAATACGGCAGCAATGCACTAGAAGAGGCAAGGGAGTTAGCCCTTGAGAGATCTGCAGTTTATCAGCAGGACTTGCGGCGATATCACACATGCAGAATCAGAACTCGGACTTTCCAGGAAGGAGACTTAGTGCTTCGCCTAGTCCAAAATAAGGAAGGGATGCACAAGTTATCTCCTCCATGGGAAGGACCGTTTGTTATCAGCAAAAACTTACACAATGGGTCGTACTATCTAATGAATGTACGAGAGCCGGCAAGTGAAAGCAAAGGAGCTGACACAGCTCATACGCTAGATCCATATGCAGAGGCAAAGAGGCCCTGGAACATAGCTCAGTTGCCTCCATATTATAGTTAATCCTTGTAAGCAAGATGTGCAAGTTATCGACGAGCCCAGTGAGGTCTCCATACATTGTATCATGATTATTTTGATCAAAGGAAATAAGGCCGACTGCATTTGAAATTGAAATTGTTTGTCGAAACACTCAGTATGTGTGCTTTATTACGTTTTGATCTTGAGGTTCTTGGGGGCTTGTCTTTCAGAAAAAATTCAAGCTTTAGACTCTTGAACCCGGCACAGAAGCCGACTCTTTCCTGATTTTTATCTGGTAAGTTAGATGCAACTCGCAAATTTTGACTAAATACTACAGGCATAACTCGTCCTGAACTCCTATGAAGCCTAAAAAGGACTTAGGAGAAGTTGGACTTGTTATAGCGAAACTGTTAATAAAAGTCATGCGAGGCCTACTTATTCATCAGTATAAATTTTAGATGGGTTATAAGAACCAAAACAATTTAAATAAACTGGGCAAAAAAGCAAAGCCCATCACATAAAACCAAGATATGCAAATCATGTCATTACAAAGATAAAAGTTTTACATCCCAAAAGCCGGACAACACAGCATCAGTTAAAGACAAAGTCTAAGAATCATCCATAGGGTGAGACTCTTGTGCAGGAGCAGACACAGAAGTTGGAGCATTAGCAGCAGCACCTTGGGCAGAGCTGCCAGGTGCAGAGGGATCCTTCATCACAGGGGCGACTCCTTCATCTGGATTCTGGGAGTCGACAGCATCCTCTGGACGGGTTCGAGCAGGAACAGGTGCTGCGGGAGTTGATGATGTAGGACCCGTGGAAGTGGACGCACCAACACCCAATTGAGAAGGATGGCCGAACTCCACAACCGGAGGAGTCGCCATGACAATCTTTTGGTTGTTGGAGTTGTACCGATGAGTCCATATTTCCGAGTCCATGTTCTCCACGATCTGGTAGGCAAACGGCCTGAGAGATTTCTGCAGAGATTCAAGGTCTTCCTTGGTAAATGGGGAGCCGTGTTCATGTTGTTCTGGCTTGCCTAGGGTCAGCAGTGCAGGATCCACAGTTGTTGGATAGTACGACCGCAGCAAGATCAGGACTCGGACAGCAGCACGCCTGAAGGACGACTCCTTCCAGGCCTTCACATAAGCAGGAGCTCGCGATAACTCTCTAACCAGACGCTCAGGAGCTGAAGGACACTTCTTCTGAGGAGACAGATAAGTAACAATAGCTTTGGCACCCTTCTGTAGGCCATGGCAGTGATCCAACAGCTCGTTCATTTGTGGGCCGACTCCTAGTTTCATTTTTTAAGAAGCTGAGCCTGAAAGAATTGCAGCAGATCAGTATAGCAAGGCAAATAATTAACAGTTCAAGTACAAAACAGAGAAAGAACAGAAAGTACCAAAGATGCGCTGGGTCATCACTTTGATGCCAGTGCGGCAGCGGTCAAGACCAACATTTAAATCCTTGATGGCTTTCTCAACAATCTTCTTGTTATGAGCAGAAGCTTTCCTTTCATCTTCCAGCCCAGCACAGACTTTTTTCAAGTCCTTCTCAAGCTGGAGAGCATGGTTCTTCTCAGTTTCAGCAGATTTGGCGGAAGCGGCCGCCTTTTCCTCAAGTTTTCGCATGTCTCTCTGCATATGAGAGACAGTGGCCTGTAACAACAACACAAAGAGTTACATGTTAGATGGTAGCTCCAAGTCGTCAAAGAGGAACAACTTGGCGCTTGAGGGCTACAGGGAGTTTTTTCTTTAAGGAGTGCAAGTCAAATTTACCAGTTAAAGGTTTTTCAGTGAAAGAAGAGGAAATTGGCCTATGAGTCCCAAGATGTTGTGAACAAACAACTCGGAACTTGGGGGCTACAAGGGTTCAAAATTTAGTTTTCAACAGTAAAGTACAGTGTAGATGGTAGCTCCGAGTTGTCGCGGGCTAACAACTCGGCGCTTGGGGGCTACTCATGGATCAATTTTAAAATCAAAGACAGAGGTTTCAGAGTCTATTGAGCTCCGAGTTGTCGCAGGCTAACAACCCGGCACTTGGGGGCTACTCACAGATCAAGAATCTTAAAGGCATATGAGAAATTTTCATAGTCTTAAGCTCCGAGTTGTTGCAAGTTAAAAACAACTCGACGCTTGGGGGCTACAGGAATGAAGTTCAAATTTTTTCTCTATAAGAGATGACAGTAAAGCATAAAGCACGTACCTTAAGTATCGAGTCACCACAGTAGGTGCTTGGGGGCTACTGATATGGTAACAGGTAATAATTTGTACAAGAAAAGGTGAAGAACTTACAGTATGGACCATCTTCAAAGCCATCAAGCTGGCCAGCTCCTCGCCCTTCATCCTGGTGGAATCTTCATTCCACTTGAAGGCCTCATCCCATGCATCCATGAAGGACTTGTTCTCCCCAATATGGAGTCGGCTATAATCAACAACAAGGCCGGAGGCAGGATCTGCAGGTCCCTTGTGAGATTCTGGGAGAGGTACCTGGGAAGTACTCGTCATAGCGTGTACAGTTTGGGCTGCAGGTTGTGGCTTCGTGGCAGAAGAAGATTGGGTCCGAGTTGTCAACTCGGCTTGAGGAGCCAGTGGTGGCATAGCAGCAATAGTGACCCCAATGGAAGCAGCCACTGAAGGAGTCATCTTCGTGCTAGTCGAAGTTGACAGTGGGGTTTCAGCTTGGTGTGCCGATGTAACGTTGGTTGCAGCAGAAAGTTTTGCAACTTTAGTTGAAGGCCGAGCCCTAAAAAGAAGAATTAGAAAAGGTTAAAATCATGAAAAGATGCAGGCAAAGGAAATACAAACAAGTCGGGATAATACAAGTGAAGAAGTTGATTTACCCAGTATTGGTCTCCAAGTCCAAGGAGGCATTGGAGTCAGAAGATGGCATGGCCCTGGAATCATACGAGTCCTCGGCCGAGGAAGGAGAAGCAGTGGGCGACTTGCGCTTCCGAGTGGTGGGAATCACAAGTGGAGCATCAGCTGGACCACTACTCCTCAGCTTCCTTGCCCTGGCGGCTAGTACGCCCTGATCTTTAGTAGGAGCAGCTTGAGTTGGAGAAAGACGTGAGAGGGGCACCTTTGGGACTCCAGTTCGCTCCTTCCTCTTCAAAGTCTTACGAGGAGTCGGGGCCGGGTCCTTATCACTAGACGACTCGCCAGAGGAAGTCGTCACAGTAGTTGGTGGGTCCCCAGCGGAAGGACCCCTGGCATCATCATCAGGAGCCTCAGGAGAGGACTCCCGGATTTCTTCTTCATTGCCCTCGTCGCTCTCAACGCTGGTACCTTGGTCATTGGGTGACCACCAGCTATCAGTAAGCTATGCACAAGTTCAGAAAGAGTAAAGTCAAAGTGCAAGTGTTGAGCAACTTACAGCTGGAGGAGGATTTGTTACACAGAAAGGTGAAAGACCAAAGCTTTCCTGGTCCTTCACCAGTTTGCCGGTCAGTTTCTTCACCAACCGGTTAATATCAGTAGTGCTGGCTTGATTCTCCGTCATCCGGAGGTCGTCTGTCACACAACGAGTGTACTTGACAATTAGCCAATTCATGGGACTAAGTGGCTGGATTCTCCAAGTCGTCCAGCCGAGCACCAGGTCCATTCCACCGAGTCCATGTGCTACAAGAGCGCGGAGTCGTCTCATCAAGGAGTCGACTTTTGGACGAGCATCTTTAGAGCACTTTGCCTTCATATTGGCATTTATCTGGAGGTTATCAGGAGAGAAGTCAGGAAGATGGGGCTCGTCCACAGGGGACGTGTCCTTGCAATAGAAGTAAGATTTCTGCCAGTCCTTGATATGACTCGGCAGGATAGGTTTTGGGAAAAGAGAGCCCTGGCGGCGCTGCAGAGCAACACCCCCACATTGGAGAAGTGGGCCACCAGCACACTCGGGTTGAGGATTGCAATAGAAGAGTTCAAGAAAGAAGTCCAAATCCGTCTTGATTTGAAGATAATCTTCGCACAAAGTTACGAAATTGGAGAGATTCAAGATGGAATTGGGGGCAAGATCATGAATTCTAAGTTTGTAGAAATCGAGGAACTGACGGAAAAAGAGATTGCTGGGGGGAGTGAAGCCACGGAAGAGGTGCTCACCAAAGACGACGACCTCCCTGGCGGTCGGTGATGGTTCGGTCTCCTCGCCGGCGGCGCGCCAGGAGATGCTTGATGAGATGAGCCCGGACTCCTCGTAACCCTTGAGAGTGTCCTGGGAGAGCAAAGATCTGCCCCAGTTGGTGGAGATTGTCTGTTTCGATGCGGGAGCAGCGGCGGCGGCAATGTCCACCACCGAGCCCAGGGTCTTCTTCCCCTTGGCGGCCCTGGAAAGCTTGGGTGCCATGGCGAGAGAAAGGTGTGCGCGCGTGAGCGAGGAAGAGCACGTGCGGGCGGAGGAACAAGACGAAGTGGAGGCAGAAAAGGGTAAAGTGAGATTCGGTCCCCACACATAAATAAAGGGGATAAGTGAACCCTAGCAAATTGCGGCACTGTCTGTTGCACCTCCTGCGCGGGAATCGCGGGATTCATCTGTTGCAGAGATACGCGGCGAAATCGAGGCGTACAGACGACCACGGTCAAAGAATGACATGTGCGGAAATGGAATAGCAAAATAATTCAGAGAGGCCGACTCGTTTTCAAGAGATGAGTCTACAATATGGGTAAGTGTGAAGTTTGCCCTTCTAGCCAACTCGTAAAGGGCTATAGCCACATGACCAACCAGAGAGTGGGGGTCGACTGTGAGGCCTGAGTAAAGGAGAGGGCCAACTTGTTTTTCAATCAAGTTTGTTTATGTTTATGCAGGAATTCATCTTGGAGCCAGCAACAGGCGACTTCCGAGTTATCAACTCCAAAAAAGAAGCTGGAGAAAAGGGAGCCGGATGTATATGCCAAGACTGCGCCCAAGATAAATTCGGGGGCTACTGATGGGGGGATACTTTCCAGGTAAGCCCATGGAGCCGGAAAGTGGATCCGCCAGAACCCAGGAGGCCCAAGTCGGGTTACACTTCAAGCAACATGGGCTGGACAAGGAATAAGCCGGCCAGCCCGTTACGAGTCAGCAGAAGGGAAAGGACTCGGCGAAGACGGTAGTCCAAATACAACCCGGAGTACCAACTTGGAAGATGAAGGCCTAGAGTAGGACTCCGTATTCAAGTGTAACTCGGCATAAGTTGTAAGTCCAGGGAAGAGGCCACCTTTATAAGGAGGGCCCTGAACCCTAGATCGATAAGCACTCAAGAAACACCAAACCCGTAGTCGCCGACTCCCAAGTTAAGGAGTCGAAACCTTGTAATCGAGAACTAGTCCATAGCAATAAAGAGCAAGCAGGAAGTAGGTCTTTACCTCTAAACAGAGGGGCCAAACCTGGGTAAACTCCATGTCCCCTTGTCGAGACTAACCTCTCCTATGTCCTGGTCACCAATGGCCCCACAACTAAGCTTCTCGGAGGAAGTACTTGCCGTGACAACCCCACGACACATTGGATTTTGAATCTCTTGACACATGCGAGCCATGCCTTCTAGGTAAAATGACCAAGATACCGTTCTCCGATGTTATGGAGCGGGCGTCGGACTTATAGAGACTTAGACATACTGATGTGAGTGGACCAATGAGTGTATCGACGCGCAATGGTTATCGTTACTTTGTAACCTTCACCGATGATTTGAGTAGATATGGATATATTTACTTAATGAAACATAAATTTGAAACTTTTGAAAAGTTCAAGGAGTTTCAGAGTGAAGTTGAAAATCAAGTCAACAACAAAATTAAGCATCTTCGATCAGATCGAGGAGGTGAATATTTGAGTTTTGAGTTTGACACGCATCTCAAGGCATGTGGCATTGTACCACAACTTACGCTGGCCGGAACACCACAACGTAATGGTGTCTCCGAGCGATGTAACAACACCCTGCTGGATAGCGTGCGGTCCATGATGTCCCTCACCGATCTACCCTTGTCATTTTGGGGTCACACATTAGAAACAACCGTGTTTATACTAAATAGGGCACCATCCAAGTCCGTTCAGATGACACCATATGAAATATGGCACGGCAAGAAGCCTAAGTTGTCGTTTCTGAAGGTTTGGGGTTGTGAGGATTATGTTAAGAAACTACAACCCGATAAACTCGAACCAAAGTCAGAAAAATGTATCTTTGTAGGGTATCCGAAGGAAACTATCGGATACGCCTTCTACAACAAAACCGAGGGCAAAACGTTTGTTGCTAAGAACGGTACCTTTCTAGAGAAGGAGTTTCTCGCCAAAGGTGTTAGTGGAAGGAGGATAGAGCTCGGAGAAATTGTTTGATCCCGAACTCGAATTATCGAGTGGCGCAACGTAAGATATTCCGGAACCATCATCCACTAGTGGAGTGGGACCCAATGATGGTGATCACGTCGAGGAGCTTACTCTACCCCGCAGGTCGACCCGACCGCGTACCACCCCTGAATGGTAGGGTGATCATGTCATGTTGGTTGAACAAGACAAACCTGCAACCTACAAGGAAGCGATGGAAGGCCCTGAGTCCGAGAAATGGCTCGAAGCCATGAAATCCGAAATAGGATCCATGTATGACAACGAAGTATGGACTTTGGTGGATATTCCCGAAGGCCGGAAGCCTGTCGAGAATAAATGGATCTTTAAGAAGAAGGCTGACGCTAACAGTAATGTCACCGTTTATAAAGCTCGACTTATCACAAAGGGGTTTCGACAAATTCAAGGGATTTACTACAATGAGACGTTCTCTCCTGTAGCGATGCTTAAGTCTATTCGGATTTTACTAGCAGTCGCTGCATATTTTGATTTTTAAATATGGCAGATGGATGTCAAAACCGCTTTCCTAAATGGAAATATTGAGGAAGAGTTATACATGGTGCAACCGGAAGGTTTTGTTGATCCAGAAGGCGCTAGTAAGGTATGCAAGCTTCAGCGATCCATCTATTGATTGAAGCAAGCATCTCAGAGCTGGAATCTTCGCTTTGATGAGGTGATCAAAGCTTTTGGATTTATCCAAAATGTAGAAGAAACCTGTATTTATAAGAAACAGAGTGGGAGCTCTGTGGCGTTTCTAGTCCTATATGTAGATGACATATTAATCATGGAGAATGATGTAAATCTTCTGAAGAGTGTAGAGGATTACTTGAATAGTAAATTTTCAATGAAAGATTTGGGAGAAGCTGCATATGTATTAGGCATTAAAATCTATCGGGATAGATCAAGGCGCCTATTAGCATTAAGTCAGGGGAATTACCTAGATAAGATTTTGAAGAGGTTTAAAATGGATCAAGTCAAGAAGGGGTTCTTGTCCGTGTTAAGAGGTAAAACATTGAGCCTGGCTCAATGCCCAGTGTCGGCTAGTGACAAGGAAACGATGTCAAACATCCCATATGCCTCGGCCATAGGGTCTATCATGTACGCGATGCTAAGTACCCGACTTGATGTAGCTCTGGCTCTATGTCTGACGAGCCGCTTCCAAAGTAATCCTGGTATGACCACTGGACAGCTGTAAAGAACATACTGAAATATCTCAAGAGAACAAGAGATATGGTGTTAGTCTATGGTGGCTGTGAAGAAGAACTTGACGTAAAGGGTTACGTTGATGCAAATTTTGACACAGATCCGGATGATTCTGAATCTCAAACAGGATATGTGTTTCTGGTGAATGGTGGCACTGTGAGCTGGAGAAGTGGAAATCAATCCACCGTATCCCAATCTACAATGGAGTCGTTGTACATTGCCGCTGCAGAAGCCGCGGATGAAGCTGTCTGGCTCAGGAAGTTCGTCATCGAACTTGGAGTGTTTCCTGGCATGCAAGACCCTGTCAACATCTACTGCGACAACACAGGGGCAATTGCGAATGCTGAGGAACCGAGGTCTCACTCCACAGCCAAGCACATGCTCCGACGCTTCCATGTGTGAAGCGGTCCTGCCCTTTTAAAATAGGCCAAGATCCCTGTGTTCTGTGCTAGTCTCTGGATTGAATAGCTAGCACCACAGTTCAAGATGTAATATCATGCAATTGCGTCAAATATCTATTACATCGATGATCCAGAAGAATAAATCATTACAAGTTGCATAGCCAAAGGCTAGCATATTACAAAGTTCAGCAGCAGAAATCATAAAATAGCATGGAGCCTCATCATCTTCATGTGCCACATGTAGACATGTTGGTTGCAGACTCGAAACCCTTATTCGTTTCCTTACTCATCGTCGGGAAAACCTGCAACACATAGGTTACAGCCAAAAATTGGTCAGTACAATTGGAATTGTACTGGCAAGTGATACTTGTGAACTCATAAAGGCAAACTCCTAATAGCTACATGCATATTTGGCCGGTGGAGTTGAAGGCTATTTTGCGTAAAGCCAACTTTTTCCTATCTCTTTTCAAAACTTTTTTTCTTCTAGTTGCAAGATAAGTATGGCATGAAAACCATTGTCTCCTACTCTTGCTCATCCTTCAAAGTTTTACTTGAGAAATTGGAATGTTGAGGTCCTCCGTTGATGTCCTTGTCCAGCTACTCAGAATTGTCCGTAACCGGGGACACGACTAAGTAGGTATGAAAACGGGGCGGATACGGACGGAACTCAGTGGCGCCACATTTGTTTCCATATATTTTACGGAAGTGGAAACAAATACGGAAACACCGGAAACAAATACGAAAACAAATGTTGCCGGAAACAAATACATATCGAATATGGCACGGACACAGAACATAAAACTGATATTTACCGGAACCAAAATACCCCTTTAATAATGTTCGAAAACTCGAGTGAAATGACAAACTGATCAATTTTATAAGATAAAATCATACATAAAGAACCTCTTAATATAAGTAACTAAGAACTAACCAAGCACTTTGACAAACAACAATTGTGAATCGTTCTAACCCTAATGAGATGGTGAATTGGCAAACTGGGAATTGGGAACGACCGTAGAGGCCATGAGATGCAAGTATACGTGCGTCCTAAACATGGTTTCTAGTTGGGTCTAAATGTGTTCATCAGCAACAAAACGAAAAGTTCCGTATTACCGAAAACGGAAATTCCGTTTCCGTGATAGTTCCGCCGGAATACGCTGTTCCGTATTTGTTTCCGTTTCCGCATAAATTTTTCCGTTTTGCAAAATTCCGTTTCCATATTTCCCTTCCGTTTCCGTTTTTCCGCGGAAAGGTCGGAAAGATTCCGCTCCGTTTTGATCCCTACGGCTAAGTACTTAGTTTTTGCCACTCTTGAGAGATATACAATATGAGCATTTTCATAGGTTCAACCATGTGAATGGTCCCCTACCATGCTAGAGATAAGAGCATTTTCATAGGTTCAACCACGATAGTGGTCCCTTACCATGCCAAAGATAAGAGCATTTTCATAGGTTCAACCACGATAGTGGTCCCCTACCATGCCAAAGATAAGAGCATTTTCATATGTTCAACCACGATAGTGGTACCCTACCATGCCAACTGTCGTGGTGGTTTGCACGGCATATCCATCGGAGATGGAAAAGTTTGTGAGGCAAGGCGGCGATGGCGTTCCGGCGGGATTGGGCATAGGCATGGCAAGAACACATGCGATGTACCCAGGTTCGGGGCCCTCATGTGGAGGTAACACCCCTACATCCTGCATGTCTGATGTATATCATGGCATAGATCTCGGGCTACATGGTTGCTCCTTGAGCTGTGTTTGTCTCTCTGGCTAGAGGAAGGAGAAGGGGTAGGTGGGGATGAGAAGAGCCTCCACCTCCCAAAATGCATCTAGGGTTTCTCTCCAAAGGTCCCCCCCTCAAGGGCTCCCTGGTGCACCTTATAAAGGGGATGCCCAGGGGACAAAGGGTTGGCCCATTAGGCCCAGCTAGTACTAATCGGGGTAGCCTGCAGGCTGCAGCCGGACGGGCAGCCTGCAACCTGCAGCCAGCAGCCAGCAGCCAGCAGCCGGACGGGCAGCCTGCAACCTGCAGCCAGCAGCCAGCAACCAGCAGCCAGCAGCCAGCAGCCAGCAGCCAGCAGCCTGTAGCCGGACTGGGCAGCCTGCAGCCTGCAGACCGTCTGCTTGATCTTCGCGGTTTTTCTTCTCTTGTTCTCTTGTCGAGTCGTGAACTTTGGTATACCCGGGGGTCATTCCCCCGACACTAGCCCCCGAGATCGTGGAGTCTTGCTAGCTTGCTGGGAAGACTTCTCGATCTTCTCCTTGTCTTGATTGTTGTGGATGAAATGCTGAAGTCGGAGCTGGAGCCGGCTGAAAATGGAGCCAGAGCCAGAGTTAGCTGAAGTTGGAGTCCGCAGCCGGACGGAGCCTGCAGCCGGACGGAGCCTGCAGCCGGATGGAGTCTGCAGCCGGATGAAAATCCTTAAAGCCAGAGTAAAGTCCTGAAGCCGGATTAAAGTTGTGGCTAGATGAAAATCCTTAAAACCAGAGTAAAGTCCTGAAGCCGGATGAAAATCCTTAAAGCCAGAGAAAAGTCCTGAAGCCGGATTAAAATTCTTAAAGCCAGAGAAAAGTCCTGAAGCCGGATTAAAGTTGTGGCTAGATGAAAATCCTTAAAGCCAGAGTAAAAGTCCTGAAGCCGGATGAAAATCCTTAAAGCCAGAGTAAAGTCCTGAAGCCGGATTAAAGTTGTGGCCAGATGAAAATCCTTAAAGCCAGAGTAAAAGTCCTGAAGCCGGATGAAAATCCTTAAAGCCAGAGTAAAGTCCTGAAGCCAGATTAAAGTTGTGGCCAGATGAAAATCCTTAAAGCCAGAGTAAAAGTCCTGAAGCCGGATGAAAATCCTTAAAGCCAGAGTAAAGTCCTGAAGCCGGATTAAAGTTGTGGCCAGATGAAAATCCTTAAAGCCAGAGTAAAAGTCCTGAAGCCGGATGAAAATCCTTAAAGCCAGAGTAAAGTCCTGAAGCCAGATTAAAGTTGTGGCCAGATGAAAATCCTTAAAGCCAGAGTAAAAGTCCTGAAATAAGATGCCGGCTGACGGCGTGGCAGCCCCCGAGTCCGTGGCTCGGGGTGGTAGTCCTCCGGGTCGGCGTATGCGCAGGACCCGGGAATAAGATGCCGGCTAACGGCGTGGCAGCCCCCGAGTCCGTGGCTCGGGGTGGTAGTCCTCCGGGTCGGCGTATGCGTAGGACCCGAGAATAAGATGCCGGCTAACGGCGTGGCAGCCCCCGAGTCCGTGACTCGGGGTGGTAGTCCTCCGGGTCGGCGTATGCGCAGGACCCGGGAATAAGATGCCGGCTAACGGCGTGGCAGCCCCCGAGTCCGTGGCTCGGGGTGGTAGTCCTCCGGGTCGGCGTATGCGCAGGACCCAGGAATGAGATGCCGGCTAACGGCGTGGCAGCCCCCGAGTCCGTGGCTCGGGGTGGTAGTCCTCCGGGTCGGCGTATGCGCAGGACCCGGGAATAAGATGCCGGCTAACGGCGTGGCAGCCCCCGAGTCCGTGGCTCGGGGTGGTAGTCCTCCGGGTCGGCGTATGCGCAGGACCCGGGAATGAGGTGCCGGCTAACGGCGTGGCAGCCCCCGAGTCCGTGGCTCGGGGTGGTAGTCCTCCGGGTCGGCGTATGCGCAGGACCCGGGAATGAGATGCCGGCTAACGGCGTGGCAGCCCCCGAGTCCGTGGCTCGGGGTGGTAGTCCTCCGGGTCGGCGTATGCGCAGGACCCGGGAATAAGATGCCGGCTAACGGCGTGGCAGCCCCCGAGTCCGTGGCTCGGGGTGGTAGTCCTCCGGGTCGGCGTATGCGCAGGACCCGGGAATGAGATGCCGGCTAACGGCGTGGCAGCCCCCGAGTCCGTGGCTCGGGGTGGTAGTCCTCCGGGTCGGCGTATGCGCAGGACCCGGGAATGAGATGCCGGCTTGGCGGCAATTGCGCTTCCGAGCTCCAAGTTGGGAGTGATGGCGATGATGATGTCGAGCCACCGAGCTTCGCGGTGCGGGCGATGGTGGTGGCATGCTCCGAAAACCCAGCTGCAGATGGAGCCGGTCGAAGGGGTAGTCAGCTGGAGGAGTCGGTCGACTTGGGGATCCACTAGCCCCCGAAGCTGTTGAGGTCGTGCGGCGCCAGCGGGATGACCTCGGCAGGTTCATGCAGAAAATAGTCACCCAGGAGACAAAATTAGTCATTAGATCTCAATATATAAAAACTTTATGCTGTTTGAAACTTTTGGTGAATTTCTATGCCGACTCGCTTCGGTCCGAGCCCTTTAGATCATTCGTGTGCACTTCTCCGTCTCGGCTTGTGCTCTTTGCCGGCTGGTCGTCCGACAATAGTTTTTTGCTGTTTCCTGTAGTCGAAGTCGAGGTGCTGCAGTCTGGCAGCGGAACAAGCCAGGGACAGCCGGCTGGCTCGTAGCCGGCCTGCGGTCAACTGCAGTTGGAGCCAGCTCCATCTAGCCGAGTGGCTCTTAGGCATAGAAGGATTGTTGCAGTCGACCAGCCGCCCAGGGAATCAAACGGAGGCGGCAGGAACTGGTTCCAGTCGCCCTGTCAATTAAACGGCCGGGTTGGGTTTGAGCCGGCCATCGCCCTTTTTTTTTTTTTTAGCAGCCGGCTCGTTCCTCTCTCGATTCCCTGGTGGCCACCTGCGTCGCACGGGGCGGAGCCGGCACGGGGGCAGCGAGGTGGCTGGGCATGGAGCCGGAGGCGGCCGAAGAAGAGGCCGGGCGTGGCCGGGTGCGGAGGAGCGTCCGCTGTCAGAAGGGGGGCCCGAGGCGCAGAGCAACGGACGGGCGGAGCCGGCTAGAGGCGCGGCCGGCGGACGAGCGGAGCCGGCGTCATCCAGCGAGGGTGGCCGGATGCGCACATCACCGGGAGGGAACCGGGCAGAGCGCTGGAGCCGGAGGCGGCCGGCCGGGTGCGGCAGAGGAAGCGGCGCGGGGCGGAGCCGGCCGGAGACGGGAGCGGGGCCGGAGACGGCCGGCCGGGTGCGGCAGAGGAAGCGGCGCGGGGCGAAGCCGGCCGGACACGCTGAAATTGGAGGCGCACCGGCGCGGGAGCCGACGAACGCACGGGCGCGTGCGTCGATTGCAGGCGGGGAAGGCCAGCGCGGGAGCGAGCGGATATGTGGGCCCACACGGAGGCGGCCGGAGCGGCGTAGCCGGAGAGCTGGGTTGGCTCGCGCGCAGGACCGGAGGCGGACCAACCGGCACGGCGATGCACGGGGTACGCCGGCGCGGAGGGCCGCATAGGCGACGGGTGCGGGAGCCAGAGGCGCGTCGAAGCTGGCCAGCACGGGCGCGACGGGTGGCGGAGGCCGGTGTAGAGGAGGAGCTCGAGCGGAGGCGGACGCGCGCGAACGTGGCCGAGGCAGCAGAGGCGCGGGTGCGACCGTGCAGACGTAGACGCGTACGCGGGCGGCAGCGGGAAGTAGCCAAGCGGGCGCGGACGAACGCGTGGACGGGGAGGGGATCGGGCAGCAGGTCGAGGACGGAGCAGCACGGGCGTGGAGGAGACGCGGGGTCGGAGGTGTCGGTGTAGAGGGGTTCGGGCGCAGGAGATCTTGGCGACGGGTGCGGCTCGAGGAGAGGACGATGGGAGGCCGGCGCCGCGGAAGAACTTGACGGCGCGGAGGCACAGGTGATGGTGCCGATCCGCTGCTCCTACTGCTTCACGTTCTGGTGGCGCGGATGTTGTTGATGCAGATCCAGATCGAGCGCGGCGCCATGACGACGTCGAGCCTGCGGGCTTCCTCGGAAGAGCTGGTTGGCGTCAAGGCGGCGACGAAGATGCTGTTGAAGAGGGGTCCCGTCGAGAACGGGATCCGCTCGCCGCTTGCCCCACGGTGGGCGCCAAATGTCGTGGTGGTTTGCACGGCATATCCATCGGAGATGGAAAAGTTTGTGAGGCAAGGCGGCGATGGCGTTCCGGCGGGATTGGGCACAGGCATGGCAAGAACACACGCGATGTACCCAGGTTCGGGGCCCTCTTGTGGAGGTAACACCCCTACATCCTGCATGTCTGATGTATATCATGGCATAGATCTCGGGCTACATGGTTGCTCCTTGAGCTGTGTTTGTCTCTCTAGCTAGAGGAAGGAGAAGGGGTAGGTGGGGATGAGAAGAGCCTCCACCTCCCAAAATGCATCTAGGGTTTCTCTCCAAAGGTCCCCCCCTCAAGGGCTCCCTGGTGCACCTTATAAAGGGGATGCCCAGGGGACAAAGGGTTGGCCCATTAGGCCCAGCTAGTACTAATCGGGGTAGCCTGCAGGCTGCAGCCGGACGGGCAGCCTGCAACCTGCAGCCAGCAGCCAGCAGCCAGCAGCCAGCAGCCGGACGGGCAGCCTGCAACCTGCAGCCAGCAGCCAGCAACCAGCAGCCAGCAGCCAGCAGCCAGCAGCCTGTAGCCGGACTGGGCAGCCTGCAGCCTGCAGACCGTCTGCTTGATCTTCGCGGTTTTTCTTCTCTTGTTCTCTTGTCGAGTCGTGAACTTTGGTATACCCGGGGGTCATTCCCCCGACACCAACAATGTGAGCATCTTCATAAGTTCAACCACAGATGTGGTCCCTTACCATGCCACACACTTATAAATCTTCACCAATCCAACAATATAGTTCATTTGCTCTTTAGCTAATTCCCTTCGATAATGTATACTCGTCAACTACAATAAAAACTTTCTTCATAGCATTTCAATATGCCACCAAGTTATCATAGGATTTCTAGACCAACTAGTATAGGGAGTGCTACACTAGACAGTTTGCATAGCAATACTAATAACACCTATCACGCTTTTCTAAGATAAAACACTAACATGCATATAGTCAAAATAATGGGAAAATTATGCAGGAGCATCACTTGCCTTTGATAACTTGTCGTTGCTCACACACTCTTTTCAACGTAACTTGGAGCACTCCGTTCAATCTAAACAATACAAACAAACAACAATAAACAACAATACAACAATCAAAATAAAACACAATATCAAACATGGACAACCACATAACATTTGGGTTTGGTCAAAGGAAGGTCTAGAGTCAAGTTTGGAACAAGGCCAACATTGAAAACGATGAAGGGGTGATTCAAAGGTTCTAAGGATTAGTTTTGATCTCTCTGGACAGAGGCAACTATTTGGAATACTTTTCTAAAAGAAAACAAATTAAAAAGATTTATAGAATTTAAATTATATAAAAAATACTAAAAATGAGTCTCTGATTTTTAAATCAATATAAAAGTATCACAAAATATTTTTTATCAGTGGAGTAATGCTACACCTATTCCAAGGTTTCTAAAACTATTTTATATGAAATTTTTGAACTTATAGATTTAAAGATATGCCAAATTTACTCAAATCACTTATTTGAAATTTGAATAATTTAAAATAATGCAAAACAGAAAACTATCAGAGCCAAAATAATCTACAGATCTAGAGGATGTCAAAAATATAAAGTTTGTAAAATTTGGCCAAAAGGATAAAAAGTTATGAAGGTTCTAAGATCTAGGGGGGTTTCTGCAAAACTGTCAATTAAATCTTATTCGGGAAATTCACAGAAATTCCCAGGCCACGTGGATCTGACTGGGCGCTGAATGGGTACTGACGTGGCACTGACTGGGCACTAACATGGCGTTGACTGGATCTGATCTGGATCTAGTCCGGACCGTTGGTTCTGGATCTAATGGTCCAGATCTGCTAATACCCCTTCGATTTAATAGATCTAATCTAGGCCGTTAGTAATAGATCGAACGGCTGCAATTCTAGGGTTCTTACCAGTGGCGGTACTGGTGACCGGAGACATGGAGGATGGCGGCGGGCGGCTCGGGCATGGATGTTTTCGTCGCTCCGATGATGCTTGGGCTCGAAGAAGACCTCGACGAGATGCGGCACGTAGATGCGGAGATGATGGCGAGCTGGGACTATTGTTTCCATAAAGGAGAGGCATCGGTGTGTGGCTGGAGTTCCATGGAGCGGCGGCGACCTTCGGTCGAAGACGGGTTCGTTGAACTGGCTACGGAAAAATCCAACGAAGGCGTCAGGGAGATGCGCATGAGCGAGGGGAAAGGGGTAGGCCAAAAGGGGGCGGTGCGGATGGCTACCTTCACCAGAATCGTCGAAATGTGGCGGCGGACAGCTCGGTCTCCGACGAGCTATTGTGGCAGCCTAGCGGCACGGAATGGAGCAGGACGAGATGGCAAAGAGAGAGAGGGGGAGGAGGGCTTTTTATAGGCGTAGACGGGGAACAAATTAATGGATTTAAACATGAGCAATCGATGTGGGAAAATCATGGCCGAAATGGCCGTGGACGTGGTCGGGGTTGAAGAAGACAGGTGATGTCAGTGATGATGTCATCAAATTTCCTTTTTCTTTTTCTGTTTTATTTTATAACTTTTGAAATAATGCTCCAAATCGATTCAAAAAAAATTGTAAAAATTTGTAAAAATCAAAATAGTTATTTTAAATACTTTGGAAACTTTTCCATAATTTTTCAAATCTTGAAAAATTCAAATTATTCATAAAGGCCTATTTGACACCTTTATGTCATTTTAAAAGAGAGGGTTTTATAAATTCTTTTTGAATTCAAATAAAACAATAGTATCAGTAATATCATTCAAAGTGATAAACTCAATAAATATTTTGGGACAAAACATTTAATTTAAAAAGAGTTTGATAAATCATTCAAATACAGGTACCCATTTAATTATGGGCTTTGTTAAAATATTTGAAATACTTTGCCAAAAAGGTTTTTAAGATTTTATAGAAATCCCAAATATATATTTTATTTCCAAAACTTGAAATCAGAGGATAAAGGAATATTTAAAATAAAATACCTTTGAAGATGTCAAAACAATCTTCTATATTTAGTTTTCTTGATTTTTGGAGCCTTTATTTTATCTAATAATAAAAGTTTTAAATTTTTGTGATTTGTAAAACATTCCAAAGTTTTGAGATGTTACAATGTGATAAGATGGTATATCAAGGAAGGGGAGATTAAGATTTGCAAAGTACTCACGGATCTGAATGTGGCTGATCCGTTAACAAAGCCTCTTCCGCGAGAGAAGCTTGATCAACAGCAAGGAGCTATAGGTGTTAGATTCTTACCAGATCTAAACTACATTAATTGTATTCTAGTACAAGTGGGAGACTGTTGGACATATGCCCTATAGGCAATTAACAAAGGAATTTATTATCATATCTCAATGTGTTCATAATAAGTTTTATGTCATGCTATAACTGTATTAAGCGGAAACATTAATACACATGTGATATAAAACAACCAGGTCCATAGTAGCCTCTACTTCGACTAGTCCATTGGTCAACGGATGATCAAGGTTTCCTGATCATAGACATTTATGTCAATTGACAATGGAGTCATGTCATTGGGGATATAACATGATGGACATCCACCCAAATTAAGTTAGCGCAATAAGATCTGTCACGAATATCGGCATTGCGATAACTAATAGAAACGTAGTAGTAACCAAGCCCTTAGACCATGAGATCATATTTAATCAATGTTCCGGAGGGAGGCTTTGACTGCATCAACCGTCACACCGTAACAGGGTGATTATAAAGGTGTCTATTAGGTTTCCTAAAGGAATACGTTGAGGTGTATGCATCAAGAGCGGGACTTGTACATCCGCGTGTCAGACATATATCTCTGGGCCCACTCAGTGATATTACATCAAAGTCTTGCAAGCATGTGACCTGGTCACGGAGATGTCATATCATGGAGACGAGTAAATAAGTTTGTCAGAAAACGAGATGGGGATCTCGAACAAACTTGATATCGGGTGACAAAAGGAATGGTGAACGACGATAAAGTTCAAGCGACAAAGAACTTCGTGGAACGCACATGGACCATCATGGGTTTCTAGATCCCGATGTTGGTCATTGATCGGAGAGGAGTCTCGATCATGTCTGGAGCGATCCCGAACCGTAGGGTGGCACACTTAAGGGTAGACGATGCTTAGAAAGAGTTTTGGTACCGAAGAAATTAGAGAAACCAATTTCGGAATGATTCTGAGATTTATCCGACGGATATCGGGGGTTTCGATGCGAGAAATATTAGATGATATGTATTTAATATTAATTAAAGTAATTAATAATTAAATAATATTTAATTGGTAGCCCACCTAAATGTGTCGGCACAGTGGAAACCAGGGTACCACGGGCCGGCCTGCCAGGGCCCACAAGATCCCTTGGATAATTTTCGCTAAGGACCAGGCTCTCCAAGCCTGGCGAGCTCCGCGAGGATTTCTCCCCTCACGAAGGGTTTTTCTCCTCGCCAGGGGTTCTCTCCCTTGGCGAGGGATCGCTCCTCGACAAGGCGTCCCCGACGCCGCCCGCAATTCTGCTAAGGACCAAGCTGAAGGGCTCGGCGAGGCTTTTTCGCCTCGCGAAGCGCCTTCTTCGTGAAGCCATCTCTGCCCCCGCGGCAGAGCGCACATGGGTTCTGCGCTATGTGCAGAGTGACGCGCGTGCCTACGCACGATGACGACGACGCCGCAGTTGCCGTTTCCATGTATAAAGCAGTCAACAAAGCGGAGCCAAGCAAAGCGGACAACGAGTATTGCCTCTTTGGTGACAAGGGAACAGTCTGCAGCTACGCTCCAAGGACGACGTCACCGTGGGTCACCTCCCACCTCGGCAAGCGCCAGCCCACTGTCCAGCTGGTCGGTGCCCCTTTTCAGCTTTGGTGACGCCGTCCCCCTGCCGTGGACCGCGTCCACGAGCTTTACCTTTATGGTGGACTTCACCTTTATCATGCACCGCGCCTCCTCCTTCGTCGCCATGTGGTAACCCTTCCCGCCCAAATGTTTGGGCAGAAGAGGTCCAGGACGCCTATAAAAGGAGGAGGAGCACGCCCAAGCAAAGGGTTCGATCTTGGGTTGGTGCAGCTCTAGCAAACCCTAACCCTAGATCCGAAGATCAGCAAGTAGCCATTGTTAGCCACCTCGAGCTCGACAAGCTCTCCTTGTACTGTAAACTCTTCAAACAGTGCAATACACAAAGGCAGGACGTAGGGGTTTTACCTCCACAAGAGGGCCCTGAACCTGGGTAAGACCTTGTGTCAATCTCTGCAGTGTCGTCCGCAGCGAGCCTCACGAGCACCGTCGCCGGAGCAAGTTGCGGATTGTTTGACTCCGTGTTCAGCCCCTTACACGATACCTTGGAGAAACTCCTAGTTCCTGGGGACAATCTCCGACATTTGGCGCGCCAGGTAGGGGGGCTGAGGCGCGTCTTCATCCTCGACATAGCCATGGCCGGCTCTCGTGCCGAACGTCTCGCTCACCGGACGGCTAGCGCTGCCACCGCTCCCGCAGGCCGCCCTCGCGGCCGCCCGCGTGGGAGCTCTGCTCCGGAGCGCCGTGTCGACCCCGAGCCCCATGTCGAGCACCCGGACGACGACGACATCGACCACGCTGAGGACGACCTCGGCGAAGAGGAGGCTTCCTCCCTGCCCCCGTCGCGGGACCGTGCTGCCTCCTCGCTGGGCCGCCCTGCGCCCAGCCCGGCGACTGCGCTCCTCATGGCGCAGGAGCTGCTGCAGTACCGCCCCACGCCGGCGGCTCAGGAGGCCTGGCTCAACCGCGTTGCCGAACTCATCGGCGCCGCTCGCGCCGCGGTCCCCGCGCCGTCTCGTTCCTTGGTTCCTTCTGCACTCGTGGGGGACGTGGCGCACGGCGCACCTCCCGCGCCTCCTCGTCAGCCCGCACCTGCTCCAGCTCCACCGGTTGCACCGCAACCTGCTCCAGCGGGGGCTCCTCCTCGCGACGGCCGCGCTGCATCGCACGCGTCGTCGCCGCACGACTGCCAAATCGTGCAGCGAGCCCCTGAGGACGCACGCGTGAGCATCGAGCGGGGGCAAGAACGCCGCAACCGCGCCGTCCAGGACGTCGCCACAGCCGGGCGCCACCTCTGCGCCACCCTCGCCAACGGCACGGTCACCTACGGCATGACGGCCGCGTTCACACGCAGCCTCCGTCGCGTCGTCTGGCCGGTCAAGTTCAGGCCGGACCTCCCTCCGCGCTACGACGGCAAGAACAACCCCCTGGAGTTCCTGCAGCTCTACTCTCTGGCCATCCAGGCCGCCGGGGGTGACGACAAGGTCATGGCGAACTGGTTCCCCATGGCCCTCAAGGACTCTGCGTCCTCATGGCTTACCAACCTCCCCGCCGAGTCCATCAACACTTGGGAGGACCTCTGCCGGTGTTTCGTCGCCAACTTCAAGGGCACGTACGAGCGCGGCCTCACCTACAACGACCTCCGCACCGTGCGTCAGAAGCCCGGCGAGACCCTCCGTAAGTACATCCAGCACTTCAGCCAAGTGCACAACAAGATCCCCAACGCCACCGACGCACAAGTCATTTCGGCCTTCCAGGCTGGGGTCACAGATGTGCGGATGCTCGAGAAGCTTGGCATCCACGACAACATCACCACCGTCGTCAAGCTCTTCGACTTGGCGGACAAGTGCGCCAAGGCTGAAGAGGGCCGCTTGTTCGTCAAGAACGAGCCAGGGGACCCCACCGAGGGGTCCAAGAAGAAGAAATCCTTCGAGAAACGCAAGACTACTGCGGTCCTCGCGGCAGAGCCTGACGCCAAGCAGCCTCGCCAAGCTGCCACTCCAGCCGCAGGACCTGAGAAGAAGGATGATCGTCCCTTCTGCATCTACCACAACAGGCACTCTCACGCCACCGAGGACTGTTTCGACATCAAGAGGCTTCGCGAGGCTCGCGAGGCAAACGGAGGCCGCGGAGGCCGCGGCGGAGGCCGCGGCGGCCGCGGGGGGCGACGCTGGAACAACAACTACAACGACAACTACCAGCAGAACCCTCAGGCCAACGCCGCTCAGCCCGCGAACGATAACCTGCCTGCCGAGGCTGACGAAGGCTACCAGGTGCCTCGCGGGGCAGCTTGCATCCTTGGCGGGGCTCAGGCCCCTCGCTCCAACCGCCACTTCAAGCAACTCGCTCGCGAGGTCGCAGCAGCCCTCCCTGGAGTCGAGGCCTCCAGGCCCCTCAAGTGGTCCCAGTGCCTCATTACATTCGACTCCGGTGACCACCCCAAGTCTACTTCAACCGTTGGCACCATCCCGTTGGTCTGCACCCCCACCATCAACAACATCGCCGTCTCTAAGACGCTCATTGATGGGGGTGCCGGCCTCAACGTCATCTCCGTCGAGACATTCGAGAAGCTGCAGGTGCCTTACGAGCGGCTCATGCCTACCAGGCCCTTCTCGGGAGTGACTGAGGGTCTCACCACCCCTTTGGGGCAGGTGAGGCTCGCCGTCACTTTCGGCACCCAGGCCAACTACCGCACCGAGCTGATCGACTTCGACGTCGCGCACATCGGCCTGCCCTACAACACCATACTCGGCTACCCTGCCCTCGCCAAATTAATGGCGGTGACCCACCACGCCTACAACCTCGTCAAGCTCCCTGGCTCGGGTGGCACCATTGTCATCCGCGGCGTGGTCTCGGACGCCCTGTACGCTACGCAAGCGGCCTACAAGGCTGCCGCGGTGGCGTCACCCGCTGACGAGGACGAGGAACCCCTCCCGAGGCCCCCCGCGAAGAAGAAGCAGCTGTTCTCCCAGGAGAAGGCCGCGACAAAGCAAGTGTCTCTAGAGGCAAGCGGCTCGGGGGCTTGCGTCACCATCGGCGCCAACCTGCCTCCCAAATAGGAAAGCGCGCTCGTCGCCTTCCTCAGGGCAAACTCTGACATGTTCGCCTGGACACCGTCAGATATGTCCGGAGTACCGAGGGAGGTGATCGAGCACCACTTAGCCGTGTGTCCAAACGCACGCCCCGTCAAGCAAAAAGCGCGGCGCCAAGCGCCAGAGAAGCAAGACTTCATCGTCAACGAAGTAGACAAGCTGAAGAAGGCCAGCATCATCAAGGAAGTGGTCCACCCCACTTGGCTCGCCAATGGTGTGGTCGTCCCCAAGCACACCGGAGGAAGCCGCCTCTGCATTGACTTCACCGGTCTCAACAAGGCCTGCCCCAAGGACCCCTATCCCCTCCCGAGGATCGACCAGATTGTGGACTCCACCGCCGGCTGCGCGCTCCTCTGTTTTTAGATGCCTTCTCTGGTTATCACCAGATCAAGATGGCAAAGGAGGACGAGGAGAAGACAGCATTTCTCACCCCTTGTGGTGTGTTCTGCTACATCTGCATGCCCTTCGGCCTGAAGAACGCCGGCGCCACTTTCCAGCGCCTCATGAGGATCGCCTTGGGAGCCCAAATGGGGAGGAACGCAGAGGCCTACGTCGATGACATCGTCGTCAAGACCCGCGAGAAGGACACGCTCATCCAGGACCTCGAGGAAACCTTTGCCAACCTGCGCAAGGTCAACATCAAGCTGAACCCCGCCAAGTGCGTCTTCGGGGTCCCTTCAGGCAAGCTCCTCGGGTTCCTGGTATCTCACCGCGGCATTGAGGCCAACCCCGACAAAATCAAGGCCATAGAGCAGATGCAGCCTCCTTGTCGCCTCAAGGACATGCAACGCCTAGCGGGGTGTATGGCCAGCCTTGGCCGTTTCATCTCCAAGTTCGGCGAGAGGGCGCTGCCATTTTTTAAGATCATGAAGAGGTCCGGTCCCTTCAAGTGGACCCCTGAAGCAGCAAAGGCCTTCGAGGACCTGAAGAAATATCTGGCGAGCCCACCCATCATGGTTGCCCCACGCCCTCGCGAGCCTCTGAAGCTGTACCTTGCAGCCACTCCTCAGACGGCAAGCGTGGTTTTGGTGGCTGAAAGAGAAGAGCCAGTCCTCGACAAGCAGAACCCCGCCTCGCCAAGCCCAGAACCCCCCGACAAAGAAGCAGCCTCGTCAAGCCTCCAGCCCCAAGAAAACCTCGCCAAGGACTCCACCGAGCCTGGGGAGGAGCCAGCCGCTGCCTCACCAACGACTACCCTCGTCGAGCACCCCATGTACTTCGTCAGCACAGTGCTGCGGGATGCTCGCGAGCGCTACCCCATGCAGCAAAAGCTCCTCTTCTCGCTCCTCATCGCCTCCAGGAAGCTGCGCCACTACTTCCAGGGTCACCCCATCAAGGTGGTCACCTCATATCCCCTGGAGTAGGTCCTGTGCAACCCGAACGCGATAGATCGCGTCGCAGGCTGGGGCATTGAGCTACAACCTTTCGAACTAGAGTTTGACACCACCAGGGTCATCAAGGGCAGAGTGCTGGCTGATTTCATGGCCGAATGGACGGACACGCGCAAAGAAGAAGAGCTTCCAGAGGAGGAGGCTACAGCCTCAGGAGGAACGACACCAAGCCACTGGACCATGCACTTCGACGGCGCCTTTGCGGCCAGGAGTGCAGGGGCTGGTGCCGTCCTCACCTCACCGACAGGCGACAAGCTCTACTACGCCGTCCAGCTGTGCTTCAAGGACAACGACAAGGTCTCCAACAACATCGCTGAGTATGAAGGCCTCCTCGCCGGGCTCAAAGCCGCCATCGCCCTCGGCACCAAGTACATCCTCATCAAGGGCGACTCCCAGCTCCTCGTCAACTTCTCCAACAAAAGCTACACGCCTAAGGACACCTACATGGTGGCCTACCTTGAAGAGGTACGCAAGCTGGAGAAGCACTTCAGGGGCATGGAGCTCAAGCACATCCCGCGGGCAGAAAACCAAGAGGCAGATGAAATTGCTCGGCGAGCAGCAAGAAGAGAAGCCCAGAGGCCCGGAGTGTTCGAAGAGAGGCTCACCAAGGCCTCAGTCAAGCAACCTGTGGTCAACATCAGCATCGACGAGGAGCTCCCACCTGCCCCACCGAGCGGAGCACCAAACTGTGGGTTGCCCTCGGGCGATCGCTTGCTGCTGACTCTAGTACGACAAGACACTGGTTGGATCGACGAGATCAAGAACTACCTGCAGAACCGAGCCCTCCCCGAAGACGACGTAGAGGCCGAGAGAATTGCTCGCCAGGCCAAGTCCTATTGCCTCCACGACGGAGACCTGTACCGCAAGCGACCCAATGGGGTTGCGCTGCGGTGTGTCCCTGCCGAGGAAGGCCGCCAGCTCATCAACGACATACATAGCGGCGAGTGCGGCCACCACTCCTCCTCGCGCACCATTGCAGGCAAGGTCTTCCGGAGTGGTTTCTACTGGCCCTCAGTGCTTCAAGACGCCGCCGAAATCGTCCAATCCTGCGACGCATGCCAATTCCACGCCAAGCAAATCCACCAGCCCGCGCAAGGACTCCAGACGATCCCACTCTCCTGGCCGTTCGCGGTCTGGGGGCTGGACCTGCTGGGGCCCTTCCCGCGAGCACTCGGGGGCTACCGCTACCTCTACGTCGCCATCGACAAATTCACCAAGTGGCCTGAGGTGGAGCCCGTGCGCACCATTCCGGTGAAGTCGGCGGTAAAATTCATAAGGAGCCTGGTCTGCCGCTTCGGCGTGCCCAATCGTATCATCACCGACAACGGCTCACAATTCATCAGCGGCGCCTTCAAGTCCTACTGCGGCAGCATCGGCGAACAAATCTGCTACGCCTCGGTGGCGCACCCACGAAGCAACGGGCAGGCCGAACGAGCCAACGCCGAGGTGCTCAAGGGCCTCAAGACGAGAAGCTTCAACCGCCTCAAGGCCAGCGGCAAGCATTGGATCGATGAGCTCCCTTCGGTGCTCTGGTCCATCCGCACCACGCCAACAAAGCCAACTGGTGAGACGCCGTTCTCCCTCGTCTATGGCGCTGAAGCCGTCCTCCCCAGCGAGATCACTCATGGCTCTCCGCGAGTCTTGGCCTTCAAGGAGGCTGAGGTGGACGAACTCCGCAACGACGACCTGCTGCTGCTTGAAGGGCTACGCCGCAATGCGGCCCTGAGAGCGGCAAGGTACCAGCAAGACCTCCGTCGCTACCACAGCCGCCACATCCGGCCGCGCACTCTCGAAGCAGGAGATCTTGTCCTGAGGAGAATCCTCTCCAGGGCAGGCCTCCACAAGCTCTCCCCAATGTGGGAAGGCCCCTACAGAGTCGTGCACATCGCCAGGCCTGGCTCCGCGCGGCTCGAGACGGAGGATGGCATCCCTGTCGCCAACCCCTGGAACATCCAGCACCTGCGCAAGTTCTACCCCTGATCGCCCTCGGCGAGCAATTTTTGCATCAAGGGAGAGCCACGCGCCATCATCCTCCACGAGGAAAAACTTCGGGCTCCCCTCTCTACTATACGTTGCCGCGGGCCGTTCGAGAAGACTCCCAAGCCACCAAGCCTCGGCATGGTAACCTCTTCAGGCACCATGTCTTGGCGAGGTGGATCCCCATGCCGGTCATGGTGGAACGCAGGCTAAAAAGCCACCCCCGCATAGGGGCCCCCTGAGCTCTCTCTACATGCGTCTGCCTCGGGCACGCCCCTCGAGAGTCTGAGCCACAGAATGTGGACCCCATGCCAAGAGCATGGCGGATTTTTTGTGCTTCTGGCCACGCCAGTGTAATGAACTTATGTCTCAGGACAACTTAAACTCTTGCGCATCGCGCCAGCATATTTCGCGACTTCGGCAAAAGCTGTCGTTACTATTTATTCTTGCTCGTATGATCCCTCCTGTGTATCTCACGAGTGGGGGCTAGTGGGGTGCCATGCCACGGGAGCATCCCGGCAGTACCTAAAACCCAAGGGATCCGAGCTCTGAACTTGCGGATCAGCTCTCATGCATGTCAACTCCCAAGGAGCTCTGAACTCATGGGTCAGCTCCCGCGCACGTCAACTCACCAAGGATCACCAAAACCTTGGTACTTGTTCTCCTCGTGAGACACACATGAAGGAAGCTACGGGCTCAAGTTTTATAGTTATCTATTGCTTGTGGGTATGCCTATCTGTCCAAGTGCAGGTAACAAGCATCAGGCACCCTCTCCAAGGCAACAACGCCTCGCCAGGGAACCAACACCCTCTCCAAGGCAACAACGCCTCGCCAGGGAACCAACACCCTCTCCAAGGCGGAAACACCCCATCAAGCTAAGTACAAGAACTTGGTTGAATTTCCTCTCGCTGGTTTCTGCCCCTCGAGTCTCTTTTTCTCTCCCACGCCTCATGGGCTGCTTGCACGTCAAAGGGGAGCCCCAAGCATCGCGCTTCGAGGAGCTCTTACTTCTTGAGGCCTCACGCACCCCCCGGACTTGTGGATCACTGACTCGCACATACCGAAGCGGCGGTGGTGTAGCACTAAGAGAGGGTCCTAAGACGTAGAGCGAAAAAGACATGAGGGGGGAAAGACAAAAGGCTTCCCGAGGGACATTCACAAGCACACTCCAATATAACTTGACAAGTTTTTACAAAGTTTACAATCAAAATGGCTAAGATAAATGTGCCCTCTGCACGTCCAGCTACATGCAAGGAGCTCAAGCCGTCGCGCCTCCTGAGGTGCCTGCCTGGTCCACGGCGGTTTCCGCCTCTTCCAGGGCATCCTCGTCGTCGCCTTCGATCACCACTTGGTCAAATTTCTTGGCGAACGCGTCGGCGGCCTGCGTGGCGGTCTCCCACGCCTTGTCGCTGATGGCGCGTGGCGGCGCCTGTTGGGGTTATGCCGAACAGGGGTCCTCGTTGAGAAGATTAAAAGCCAGCAGACCAGGGTGGCCCAAAGTGGTGGTAAGCCGAATCCGGCTTACCGGGCGGCCCAGTATGCTGAAGCACGGGAGGCCCATCCGGCTAAGGGAAGACTCTAGAAGCCGGCCCGCGATGCAGAAGACTTAGCCCACAAGGCAAGCCTCAAGCCGGGTTAGAGTAGGACTCAGTTATTAGTCGGTTAGGTTTCCTCCTGTAAGCCCAGGGTCTGGACGCCTTTATAAGCCGGCCCCTGGGACGCCTAAGGGCACGTACAATCTAAAAACCTCAATCCACTGTAACTCGGCGATATTGCCATATAGTGAATTATAGCAGCACGTAGGATCTCGCCACCGACGTGAGATCCGAAGCTGGGTAAACTCGCCTCTATGTCGCCGGATCACCCCTCGACCCCAAAGCCCCTCTCTCTACCAAGCTCGATGGCACCCCTGCCGCGGCTAGATTCGACAATACCACGACAGTTGGCGCCCACCGTGGGGCAGGAGACCTCTGGGGTTTCGATCTGTCCAGGAGCTGCGGGCGGAGTCGGTGACACCATCGCGGTCGGCATGGTGAGCTACTTCGACGAATCGGGAGCCGGCCACGTCTTCAACGACGGCCTCTGGACGCCGGCAAAGGAGGATCCCGCCGGCTGGTCCACCATCTCCATCGGCGGCTTCGACATCTTCGTCGGCTTCACCGCTCAGGCTTTGGACGATCTCGGTTTCACATCGAGTTTGCCCACCACCCACCCCTACAACGTTGAAGACGGATCGGATCTGGACTCTGAAGAGCTAGCTGATCTGGATCTAGCGTTTGATGCTGACGATGAGGACTCCGAAGATGACGCAACCTCGGGGGCAGCGCCGGGTTACCACTTCGTCGGCATGGCTGGAGAATCCGGCTCAAATGAGTCGACGACATTACCTGAGTCAATCCTCCCTGCCTTGCAGATGGAGGCAGATTCAGAAGCCGGATCAGTGGACACCGCTCCTATGGAGCAAGACCCTGAATCTGAAGGAGAATCCGACGATTTCAGTCGGAAGGTTGCGTCCTGCTTGGGACTCCCTGTCGAGGTCTTGATGGGAAACATATCGGATCCTAATGCTGACCCCAACACCTCGAAAACCGCCGATGGCGAAGAAAAAACTCCGCAAGCCGGAAATCTCAAGGTGGATTTTGTACCACCATTGGCTCCATCAAAGGGGGCAGATAGAAGGCCGGCCGGAGGAGACGACATCGACGCTATGAACGGCGACACGGCGCAGAGGGAGCACGAAAGAAAGATGGCGAGCTGCAAGCAACTGTTGACGCCACTCCCTCCAAACGCATCGCTAGACGACATTGAGAAGCGCCGCGCCTTACTTGAGGAGCAAGCCGCCCAGATAGTAGAGCATGAAGTTGAGCTCACAAACAAGGAAA
>QRDG01000039.1:196754-241401 GCA_012064385.1 Puccinellia tenuiflora
TCTGGAGGCAGCGGCTCGGGGCTTGCGTCACCATCGGCGCCAACCTGCCTCCCAAATAGGAAAGCGCGCTCGTCGCCTTCCTCAGGGCAAACTCTGACATGTTCGCCTGGACACCGTCAGATATGTCCGGAGTACCGAGGGAGGTGATCGAGCACCACTTAGCCGTGTCCAAACGCACGCCCCGTCAAGCAAAAAGCGCGGCGCCAAGCGCCAGAGAAGCAAGACTTCATCGTCAAGGAAGTAGACAAGCTGAAGAAGGCCAGCATCATCAAGGAAGTGGTCCACCCCACTTGGCTCGCCAACGGTGTGGTCGTCCCCAAGCACACCGGAGGGAGCCGCCTCTGCATCGACTTCACCGACCTCAACAAGGCCTGCCCCAAGGACCCCTATCCCCTCCCGAGGATCGACCAGATCGTAGACTCCACCGCCGGCTGCGCACTCCTCTGTTTTCTGGATGCCTTCTCTGGTTATCACCAGATCAAGATGGCGAAGGAGGACGAGGAGAAGACAGCATTTCTCACCCCTTGTGGTGTGTTTGCTACGTCTGCATGCCCTTCGGTCTGAAGAACGCTGGCGCCACTTTCCAGCGCCTCATGAGGATCGCCTTGGGAGCTCAAATGGGGAGGAATGCAGAGGCCTACGTCGACGACATCGTCGTCAAGACCGCGAGAAGGACACGCTCATCCAGGACCTCGAGGAGACCTTTGCCAACCTGCGCAAGGTCAACATCAAGCTGAACCCCGCCAAGTGCGTCTTCGGGGTCCCTTCAGGCAAGCTCCTCGGGTTCCTGGTATCCCACCGCGGCATTGAGGCCAACCCCGACAAGATCAAGGCCATAGAGCAGATGCAGCCCCCTCGTCGCCTCAAGGACATGCAACGCTTAGCGGGATGTATGGCCAGCCTTGGCCGTTTCATCTCCAAGTTCGGCGAGAGGGCGCTGCCATTTTTCAAGATCATGAAGAGGTCCGGTCCTTTCAAGTGGACCCCCGAAGCAGCAAAGGCCTTTGAGGACCTGAAGAAATATCTGGCGAGCCCACCCATCATGGTGCCCCACGCCCTCGCGAGCCTCTGAAGCTGTACCTTGCAGCCACTCCTTAGACGGCAAGCGCGGTCTTGGTGGCTGAAAGAGAAGAGCCAGTCCTCGACAAGCAGAGCTCCGCCTCGCCAAGCCCAGAGCCCCCCGACAAGAGGAAGCAGCCTCGTCAAGCCTCCAGTCCCAAGAAAACCTCGCCAAGGAACTCCACCGAGCCTGGGAGGAGCCAGCCGCTGCCTCACCAACGACTACCCTCGTCGAGCACCCCGTGTACTTCGTCAGCACAGTGCTGCGGGACGCTCGCGAGCGCTACCCCATGCAGCAAAAGCTCCTTTTCTCGCTCCTCATCGCCTCCAGGAAGCTGCGCCACTACTTCCAGGGTCACCCCATCAAGGTGGTCACCTCATATCCCCTGGAGCAGGTCCTGCGCAACCCGAACGCGACAGATCGCGTCGCAGGCTGGGGCATTGAGCTACAACCTTTCGAGCTAGAGTTTGACACCACCAGGGTCATCAAGGGCAGAGTGCTGGCTGATTTCATGGCCGAATGGACGGACACGCGCAAAGAAGAAGAGCTTCCAGAGGAGGAGGCTACAGCCTCAGGAGGAATGACACCAAGCCACTGGACCATGCACTTCGACGGCGCCTTTGCGGCCAGGAGTGCAGGGGCTGGCGCCGTCCTCACCTCACCGACAGGCGACAAGCTCTACTACGCCGTCCAACTGTGCTTCAAGGACAACGACAAGGTCTCCAACAACATCGCCGAGTATGAAGGCCTCCTCGCCGGGCTCAGAGCCGCCATCGCCCTCGGCATCAAGTACATCCCTCATCAAGGGCGACTCCCAGCTCCTCGTCAACTTTTCCAACAAAAGCTACACGCCTAAGGACACCTACATGGTGGCCTACCTTGAAGAGGTACGCAAGCTGGAGAAACACTTCAGGGGCATGGAGCTCAAGCACATCCCGCGGGCAGAAAACCAAGAGGCAGATGAAATTACTCGGCGAGCAGCAAGAGAGAAGCCCAGAAGCCTGGAGTATTCGAGGAGAGGCTCACCAAGGCCTCGGTCAAGCAACCTGTGGTCAACATCAGCATCGACGAGGAGCTCCCACCTGCCCCACCAAGCGGAGCACCAAACTGTGGGTTGCCCTCGGGCGATCGCTTGCTGCTGACTCTGGTACGACAAGACACTGGTTGGATCGACGAGATCAAGAACTACCTGCAGAACCGAGCCCTCCCCGAGGACGACGCAGAGGCCAAGAGAATGCTCGCCAGGCCAAGTCCTATTGCCTCCACGACAGAGACCTGTACCGCAAGCGACCCAATGGGGTTGCGCTGCGGTGCGTCCCTGCCGAGGAAGGCCGCCAGCTCATCAACGACATACACAGCGGCGAGTGCGGCCACCACTCTTCCTCACGCACCATTGCAGGCAAGGTCTTCCAGAGTGGCTTCTACTGGCCCTCAATGCTTCAAGATGCTGCCGAAATCGTCCAGTCCTGCGACGCATGCCAATTCCACGCCAAGCAAATCCACCAGCCCGCGCAAGGACTCCATACGATCCCGCTCTCCTGGCCGTTCGCGGTCTGGGGGCTGGACCTGCTGGGACCCTTCCCGCGAGCGCTCGGGGGCTACCGCTACCTCTACGTCGCCATCAACAAATTCACCAAGTGGCCTGAGGTGGAGCCCGTGCGCACCATTCCGGCGAAGTCGGCGGTAAAATTCATAAGGAGCCTGGTCTGCCGCTTCGGCGTGCCCAATCGCATCATCACCGACAACGGCTCACAATTCATCAGTGGCGCCTTCAAGTCCTACTGCGGCAGCATCGGCGCCCAAATCAGCTACGCCTCGGTGGCGCATCCACGAAGCAACGGGCAGGCCGAACGAGCCAACGCCGAGGTGCTCAAGGGCCTCAGACGAGAAGCTTCAACCGCCTCAAGGCCAGCGGCAAGCATTGGATCGATGAGCTCCCCTCGGTGCTCTGGTCCATCCGCACCACGCCAACAAAGCCAACTGGTGAGACGCCGTTCTCCCTCGTCTATGGCGCTGAAGCCGTCCTCCCAGCGAGATCACTCATGGCTCTCCGCGAGTCTTGGCCTTCAAGGAGGCTGAGGTGGACGAACTCCGCAACGACGACCTGCTGCTGCTTGAAGGGCTCCGCCGCAATGCGGCCCTGAGAGCGGCAAGGTACCAGCAAGACCTCCGTCGCTACCACAGCCGCCACATCGGCCGCGCACTCTCGAAGCAGGAGACCTTGTCCTGAGGAGAATCCTCTCCAGGGCAGGCCTCCACAAGCTCTCGCCGATGTGGGAAGGCCCCTACAGAGTCGTGCACATCGCCAGGCCTGGCTCTGCGTGGCTCGAGACGGAGGACAGCGTTCCTGTCGCCAACCCCTGGAACATCCAGCACCTGCGCAAGTTCTACCCCTGATCGCCACCGGCGAGCAACTTTTTGCATCTAGGAAGAACCACGCGCCATCATCCTCCACGAGGAAAAAACTTCGGGCTCCCCTCTCTACTATACGTTGCCGCGGGCCGTTCAAGAAGACTCCCAAGCCACCAAGCCTCGACATGGTAACCTCTTTAGGCACCATGTCTTGGCGAGTGGATCCCCATGCCGGTCATGGTGGAACGCAGGCTAAAAGCCACCCCCGCATAGGGCCCCCCTGAGCTCTCTCTACATGCGTCTGCCTCGGGCACGCCTCTCGAGAGTCTCAGCCACAGAATGTGGACCCCATGCCAAGAGCATGGCGGATTTTTTGTGCTTCTGGCCACGCCAGTGTAATGAACCTATATTTCAGGTCAATTTGAACTCTTGCGCATCGCGCCAACATATTTTGCGGCTTCGGCAAAGCTGTTATTGCTATTTATTCTCGCTCGTATGATCCCTCCTGTGTATCTCACGAGCGGGGGCTAGCAGGGTGCCATGCCACGGGAGCATCCCGGCAGCGCCTCAAACCCAAGGGATCCGAGCTCTGAACTTGCGGGTCAGCTCTCATGCATGTCAACTCTCAAGGAGCTCTGAACTCATGGGTCAGCTCCCGCGCACGTCAACTCACCAAGGATCACCAAAAACCTTGGTGCTTGTTCTCCTCGTGAGACACACATGAAGGAACCTACGAGCACCATAAGATTTTCTCTCCAAGTGCAGGAAAGCAGGTCATCCAAGCCTCAGGCAACATCAAGGCAACAACGCCTCGCCAGGGAACCAACACCCTCTCCAAGGCGAAAACGCCTCGTCAAGCTAAGTACAAACACTTGGTCGAGTTTCCTCTCGCTGGTTTTTGCCCCTCGAGTCCTTTTTCTCTCTCCTGTGCCTCATGGGCTGCTTGCACGTCAAAGGGGGGCCCCAAGCATCGCGCTTCGAGGAGCTCTTACTTCTTGAGGCCTCACACACCCCCCGGCCTCGTGGAGCCCTGACTCTCACATACCGAAGTGGCGGTGGTGTAGCGCTAAGAGAGGGTCCTAAGACGTAGAGCGAAAAAGACATGAGGAGGAAAGACAAAAGCCACCCGAGGGACACTCACAAGCGCGTTCAAAAGTTTAAAGCAAATCTTTACAAAGTTATTACAACCAAAATACCACGATAATGTGCCCCATGCACGACCAGCTACAGGAAGTTCAGGCCGTCGCGCCTCCTGAGGTGCCCGCTCCGTCCACGGCAGCTTCCGCCTCCAGGGCGCCTCCCTCGCCGTCGCCTTCGTCTTCATCGACCAATACTTGGTCGTACTTCCTGGCGAGCACCTCAGCGGCCTCCCCCGCCTTGCTGCGGATCTCGACCGGCTCCATCACGGCCTCGAGGTTGAATGAGGGCCAGAGCTTCAGGAGGTTGCTAAAGACGCGGCTCGTGGCGAGAACGAGGAGATCGCGGCTCTCCGCCACGACACGCTCGTTGAAGTGCTTTGCGACCTTCTCGAGCTCCTCGAGGAACTGCCCGAAGAAGTGAGTGTATGCGGTCTCGTCGTCGATCCCTCCGGAGGGAAAGTGGGGAACCTCGATCCTCAGGTCATCCCCGACAGCGTTCGCGCGGCGGACCAGCTCGTGGAGCATGACCTGGAGCTGGCGTGTCATGGCCCGGCGGTGCTGCGCAGTGTCTCGCGCTTGCTCCGCGCGGTCCGTAGCCGGCCCTACCTGCTGCTGGAGGTCGCCCAGGTCCGCCTTCAGGGCGGCGATCTCTTTCTCCGCGCGGGTCTGCGCCTCCTTGGCGCGCTGGAGGCGAGAGGTCAACTCCCTCTCCGACTTCTCGAGCCCTTCGATCTTGTGCAAGAACTCGGTGCGCTTGGTTGTGAAGCGCTCCTCCTGCATCTTGGCCTTGGCGTCGTAGTCGTTGGCGAGGCTCTCGCGGATGCGCTCAACCCTGGCATCGGCCTCTTCCTGGGTCCGCTTCTGCTTCAGCGCGAGGTCGGCGTTGGCCTTGTCGTGGCGCTCCTTGCGGGTGGCCTCGCTCCTGGCCACCGAATTCTCGCGCTCTTGTAGTTGCCCCTCGCGGATGGCCTGGGCCGCCTCGAGCAGTTGGATTTGCTCCTCGCGTTGGTGCAGCTCTTTCTCCTGGAGGGAGAGCTCTTCCTCGTGCCGCTTCAGCTCGGCTTCGCGAGGCGTTAGCTGCCCCTCGCGGGCATCCAGATGCTCGCGCAACTCCTTCAAGCTGGTCCTCGTGGCCTCGGACTCGTTGGCAAACTTCTCCTCTGCGGCCGCCAGCTCCTGGTGCTTGGCGGTGGTCTCCGTCTCCAGCGCCTCCCGGGCGGCATCCAGCTGGTCCATGACCTCAGCCGCCTCCCGCTTGATGCTATCGCGGGTCTCCTTCGCGAAGCGCATCGCTTCTTCGTGCGCCGCCCTTGCCGCCGCGTCCTGCCGGCGACACATTTCCACCCGCTCGTGGAGAAGGGCCCAGGCGTCGGCAAGCCTCGCCCGCTCCTTCTCCCTGGCGAGATCTTCCTCGGCGAGCTGCGCCGCCAGCTCGTTGAGCGCCTGCCGCGATTGGCGGAAGACAACGTCGCGGCGAACCGCGCGAGGGCGCGGCTCACCCAGCGCCAGGGCCCCTGCATCGTTGTGGGGCGCAGAGGCCTCGACGCTCGTCGAGGCGCCCAGGGCACCTTGCCCCGAGCTTGTAGCGGCCCCCGTCGCGGCTTGGGGGCTCGTGGGGGCGCCCTCCTCGCCGCCCGCGTCGAGAGCCCTCAGAGGGCTGGGCGTCCTCTCGCCCCCGGCCCCACCGCTTGGGGGCTCCAGAGGCACCCCCACCTCTTGCTCTTCAGGGGCGCTCCCCGCCCCTTCAACGGTGGTCATGCTTGACGCGGCCTCGGGCGCGTCCGCCCCTCTTGTTGGAGCCTCCTCCGTCTCTGGGGGCGGCTCCAGGACGATCTCCTCGTCAACCGCTTCCTCTTCCTCGCGGTGCTCGGCCGCAGGAGGAGTAGCAGCCCGAGTTGGCAGAGGCGTCGCCATCTCAATCACCTCCTCCTCGCGGTGTTCAACCACGGGGGGAGAAGCTCCCCTAGATGGAGGCGTCGTCACCTCCTCGACCAACACCACCTCCGCGCGGTGCTCACCCGCGGGAGGGACTGTCTCTTGCTGCGACCCCACAACCGCTTGCTGCGGCTCGCCAGTCGCCGGCCTCGGCTCGTCAGCCGATTGTCGCGGTTCGTCAGCCGCTTGCCGCGGCTCGACGGCCACCTGCTGCGGCTCGTCAGCCACAGGCGCCTCCTCGGCGGCGCTGGTGATCTCCCCAAGCTTGCGGAGACGCCGCCTCTTTGGCGCCGCGGGTACGCTGAAGAAACACAAGCAAAGCATAGACCCCTCAGGAGGAGTTTCTCTGAAGCAAATGCTGAAAGAAAAGAAAGGACCAAACTTACTCGTCGGCCGCTCTCCACACCCTTTTCTTCCCCCTGGGCGGCTGGAGGGCGCTCGCTCCGGCCTCTTCGGGAGGCGCCGCTGCCTCCTTGGGAGGAGCATCCCTTGAGGCGGCCCCGACGTCCTTGTCGTGGAGGGCCTTGGTGCGGGGCTCGTGACGCCCTCTCCTGCTGCTGCCCTCCTCCGTAGGGCGATGGGAACGGACCACGCGGAAGGCGTCCTCGTCGCCGCTAGAGGAAATCTCCTGGAGGTCCGCGCCAGGCGGCACGTTCCTTGAACCTACATCCTCGCCAGAGGGGTTGGCACCTCGGGGAGCTTCCTCCTCGCCAGAAGGGTTGGCGCCTTGGGAGGCCTCATCCTCACCGGACTCTTCATCCTCGTCCGGCTCCAACGCGTCGCCCGCCTGTTCCTGCTCCGCCGCCCACGGGTTGCGGCGGGACCCGACGAGCCTCGCGGGTCTGATGCCCCACTCGTCAAAGAGGGGTAGGAGCCTACGGGCCTCGCGCACGCTCTCATCCACATAGACGAACAGCGGCAAGGCGTCGTCGTTGCTTGGGGGTGAAATAGACGTCGTGGCAAAGAGGGCCCTCATGATCTGCTTCAGCTCTTCTGGGGAGAGATCATCGGGGCTGAGGCGCATCCTATCATCCGGGCCTGAATAGGTCCACATCGGCGCCGAATGCCATTGAAGAGGAGCAATGCGGCGTGCAACAAAATCATTCGCCACCATCCGGCCGGTGAGCCCGGCCTCGCGGAGCACCTGAATACGCTCATATACCGCCATGAGCTTAGGGCCCTCGAAGTCACCGCTCGCCCAACGTGCCCACTTCCTCGGCGGCGCCACGGGTACCTCCAGGTTGCGGTTCGACGACTTGGTGCGAACGAAGAGCCACTTCTCGCGGAACTTCTCCACCTTCTTCGTCACCTCGGTGATGGCATTCTCACCCTGCCACGCGATGGGAATGTATTCCTCACTTCTGGCGGCGGCGATGCGGAAGGAGACGCATCCAAGCCGCTCGTTCGACTTGGTGCTCCGGAGGGAGTAGAAGCTGCGGAAGAGAGCCACCGAGGGGTGGACACCGACGTATGCCTCGCAGAGGTAGGCAAAGATGGCGAGAATGAGCACGGAGTTGGGGTGGAGGTGAAGAAGTTGGATCCGGTATGCTTCAAGGATCGCCAGGAGGAAGCTGGAGAAGGGGGGAACGAGGCCGGCGTAGAGTGTGTGAAAGAAGACGGGGTAGTACCCCAGGCCGACATTGCTGCCGCCGGGCGCTATGCTGGTGGCGCCGAGCTCGTGGGTGTTGGCGGCCACCAGGTGCCGCGCCCTGGAAACCACCGCCGCGCCGACGAGGGACTCCGGCATCGTCCCCTGGGGCGCGGCGCCCCGCACCGCCGCTGCAGACGTGCCGGTCTGCATCGCGGCCTTGCCCTTCTGGCCGTCGGTTGCCCTCTTAGGAGCCATGGCCGCTGGAAGGAAAACTCGAAGACGAAGACCTCGGAAGCGGCGAGCTCTGGGAGGAAGAAGAGGTTTTTGGAGAAGAGGGCGGCGGAATAATGGGAGAAGTGACGGGCGCTGCCTGCGCGCCCAGGCTTTATTGACCCGCCACGTCGCCCGTTGGAGCCGAGGAGGTCGTGGCCGCGGGTGCAACCGCAGTGCTCCACGTGTCGCGGCCCTGTCAGGCATCTTTGGCCCCTCGACGCTTCGCCTTCATCATGGGCCTCGGCGTGCCCGTCGCGGGCCCGGGGGCTACTGTCGGCACAGTGGAAACCAGGGTACCACGGGCCGGCCTGCCAGGGCCCACAAGATCCTTTGGATGATTTTCACTAAGGACCAGGCTCTCCAAGCCTGGCGAGCTTCGCGAGGATTTTTCCCTCGCGAAGGGTTTTTCTCCTCGCCAAGGATTCTCTCCCTTGGCGAGGGATCGCTCCTCGACAAGGCGTCTCCGACGCCGCCCGCAATTCTGCTAAGGACCAAGCTGAAGGGCTCGGCGAGGCTTTTTGCCTCGCGAAGCTCCTTCCTCGTGAAGCAATCTCTGCCCCCGCGGCAGAGCGCACATGGGCTCTGCGCCATGTGCAGAGTGACGCGCGTGCCTACGCGCGATGACGACGACGCCGCAGTTGCCGTTTCCATGTATAAAGCAGTCAACAAAGCGAAGCCAAGCAAAGCGGACAACGAGTATTGCCTCTTTGGTGATAAGGGAACCGTCTGCAGCTACGCTCCAAGGACGACGTCACCGTGGGTCACCTCCCACCTCGGCAAGCGCCAGCCCGCCGTCCAGCTGGTCGGTGCCCCTTTTCAGCTTTGGTGACGCCGTTCCCCTGCCGTGGACCGCATCCACGAGCTTTACCTTTATGGTGGACTTCACCTTTATCGTGCACCGCGCCTCCTCCATCGTCGCCATGTGGTAACCCTTCCCGCCCAAATGTTTGGGCAGAAGAGGTCCAAGACGCCTATAAAAGGAGGAGGGGTGCGCCCAAGCAAAGGGTTCGACTCTTCACTAGGTTCGGTCCAAGAATCCTGAGCCTAAACCCTAGATCTGAAGAATAGCTAGTAGCCATTGTTAGCCACCTCGAGCTCGACAAGCTCTCCTTGTACTGTAAACTCTCCCAGCAGTGCAATACACCCAAGCAGGACGTAGGGGTTTTACCTCCTCAAGAGGGCCCTGAACCTGGGTAAGACCGAGAGTTCTCTTTCTGCAGTGCTGTCCCGCAGCGAGTCCGACGAGCACCGTCGCCGGAGCACGTTGAGGGTTGTTTGATTCCGTGTTCAGCCCCTTACTCGATCCTTCTCGAGACACCCCCAGTTCCTGGGACAGTTCTCCGACAGGCTCCGCCGCCATGTCCATCAGCTCCGCCTCGCCGTGCTCTTCCTCCTCGATCAGGGAATCGTCCCGGGGACGCCGCCATCGCCATCGCCGTCCACTCCCCTCCCGTTCTGGCCGCCGCCGTCCTAGCTCCACCGCGCCGCCGTCTGGCCCCCTCGTCCTCCGCCGTCTGCGTCGTCGCACTCTAGGTGAGAAGGCGCACCTCCCCATCCCCTTTTCATCTCCCCTCTTCCTACCATAGCTGCTCCTCGCGCCGCCGAATCGTGGTCGTCGTCGGCCACCGCGCGCTGCACGTTGTCGCCGTGGTCCCGGCCTGAGACCCGGCCTTGGGCCGACCCGGAGGCCGGCCGGTTCGGGTGGTGCCCCGGCCTGCACGCCAGCCTGGGCCAGCCACAGGCCGGTTGCCTCGGGTCACTGCCTGGCCCATGGCCCGGCCTGGCCAGCACTGAGGCCGGCCTGCCTGTTTTTTTGGTTTTCTTTTTAAGAAGTGAAATGAGATAAAACTTTTGTATCTTTTTGTATAATGATCCAAAAATTGCAAATTAAATATCAAATTGCTCAGAAAAACATTTCCTATCATTTGGTAACATTGCCTTGCCCTTTTGAATAAATAAATTTGTCTTTATTTAAGAGTTCCTAAAATGGTTTAAATAATACCTAATCCGGGAAATTCATAATTCGATAAATATTTAACCAATTTTTTTGAATTAAATATCAAAATGATCAGTGTTTTAAATGCTATAAAATCATGGTAAAATCACATCATGATCACCAATTTTCATTTGATGTTTTTCTTAAATTGATTAAAGGATTTAAATTCAATTAATTATTTTAATTCACAATTTAATCATCGAAACTCGGAAAATTACAAATGAGGTACCAAATTGATCGGAATAACAAAACCTTTTAATCATGTCATAATCATGCATATGTGAGCAATTCTAAATAATTTAATCATTTATGACAATTGGACATCAAGTTAAATATGGGGTGTTTTCCAAATAATTGCCTAATTATTTGGAACTAAATTTAATTTGTTAAATAAAATAAATGTTCATATCTTTGTATCAACTTGTCACGTCATCATGTGATTGTGCATTGCACATTGTCCTCGTGTGATTTATTTGTTCTTTGTATTATTTTTGGGTATCGATAGATTCCGGAGTCGAGGGTTCCCCTATCTACCCCGACGAGCAGTACTACACGCCCCGTCAGCAAGGCAAGAGATAACCCAACCTTCTTGGCATCTAGCATCCAAATGTTTTATCAACTTATTTTATCCACCATAATATTGCATGCGATTCAAATGTCATTTTTGCTCAAGACATAGAGTGTCCTATGAATGCATGTTTTTCCCCGAGCCAATCACATGTATCCCTACCTATGAACCTTAGTGTTGATGTGTTGGCCGGAGACAAGAATATAATTGTTGTATTTATATGCTTAGCTATGCTTAGCCATGCTTAGTCAAATGCTAGCAATGTCCGTTGTTTAATTGCATAATTATTGATGTTGATGGAATGTTTCGGACATGGTGGATATGTGGGGTGTTTAATTAAAATGCTAAGAAGGCTTGGGTGAGTTGCCATCGGGGATGGTGTTTTGCCTCACTCTTGCCCCTAGGTGCGAGTTCTTGTCTCTAGACTCAAGATCGAGCGTGCTGCCATTGGTGGGTGTGTGGGCGCCTTACTAACCAAATAATTGTCAAGGGTCCTCTAGTTTGCTATTTCCATTTGCGCGTGAGTGTGTGGGTGGAAAAAGGAGCGAGGATGGTGGTGTTTAGGATGTGGTTGCGGGGCAGGGCGTTGGAGGCGCTGAACCTGTCCTTCCGCACACTGATGGCCCTTGAGTAAGCCTCATGCATTGTAAAGGTCTAACCGCGCCCGCTCGCCGGCCTTCCCCGGAAGAGGGCCAAGTAGGTGAGCCGGACTGTACCAATGGGTAAAATAGTACACCCCTGCAGGGTTTAATCTTTTCGAAAAGCCGTGTCCGCGGTTATGGACGACTTGGGAACAGATATACGAGACCATAGAGAACCTTAACCTTAACTAATTAATTTGGCAGCTAAAGGTTGCAACTCAATGAGTGTGTAAAAGGTTCATTTCCTCGAGGGTGATTCGAGGGAGTTCCTTTGGTGGAGATGAGAGGTGTTTATGGCTACCAGTAGGTTCGTCGAGAACCGAAGATGAAAAGTTTACTCTCTTATCCCCTTTATGAAAAATATTCTGAATAGACGATGCCTTGGGTCTTTTTGTATCTTTTAAATGAAAAATCTAGCTTTATGCAAAATAGCTACCTTTTACAGCTTTAGAGCCTCTGTCAGCATTGGGCCTATATCGCCCTACTAAACTAGCGAGTACATCGTACTCAGTCTCTCTTTGCTGCCTTTATATTTGTATTTCAGAGGAGGACGACACTGAGCAGCTAGGTGGGTTCTTCGTGGACGTCGACTAGTAGTCCGGGGTTCCCAGGTGGCAGCTTGGGACCGTGGAGCAAGCTGGCTGGGTTTATTTATGTGTAGGCCTCTTAGGCCCTATATTTGGATCTTGTTGTACTAGACAACACTACTTCGCTTCTGCTTGATGAATTGATGGTCTGTGACCTTTTGATGTGTAATATTTGTATCTTTCTCATATATGAGTTGCTATATGAGTTTTGTGTCGTAGAGTCTGCAATGTGCCAGTTTGTTCAACAAGTCTCGGTCTCTTTACTATACGTGAAAGCGATGTCTGAGCTTATGGCATGATCGAGGTGTTGTGTGCCGATGATCCATTCCGATCACACCTGCCAATGAGTTTTGGCCTGGGATTGGTAAACCCAGTAACCCTCGATTGTGTAGCATGACCGGTTACACAACGTTTCACTGTATAGTTCTGGGGTCAGGGCGCTACAAGTTGGTATCAGAGCAGGACTGCCTGTAGGAAACCTTTTCTATTGGTCGATGTCGAGTCTAGTTCATGAAAATTATTTTTAACCTAAAAATGAGTTGTGAAAACCTTCCTTGGATTCCTTTTACTCCTTACCCAATTCACTCTGATCTCGGTGCCATCTTATCTCTATTTGGTTTTAACGGTGTTTCTGATCGTCTGCAAAGTTCAAATCTTTAGGATCACAGGGTTGGGTTCTACCTTTAGTTACTAGTTATCTCTACTCGTCTGCCAAATCTAAAACCTGAAGAAAGGAAGTATGGTGGTTCGTCAAGATATTCCTTTGCTTTAGCCCAAGATCTTGAACCGAAGGTCCCGGATTGTGCTAGGGCTCCGGTGTAATGATTCATGAGGGTTGTCGCCCTTGTGAGCATTATGCTATTCTGAGTCCCGGTGCATGAAGCTGATCTTTAACCCAAGATCTTTTCCGTTGAACCCTGGTGCTAATGGTTAAACCCTACATCAGGTTGGCAAGAATTGAAGTTAGTCTTCGAGCTCGAGGTTGCAGCCGTAATTGTTTTCCTCAATGATGCTCGTCTCTGTCACTAGCTTTAGCTAGACTTTCTGTTAGGGAACCATCTAAATCACGACGGGATTGCTCTTAGTGCGTATTTCCAGCAATAATTGTGTTTCCTCTACTAACACCCGTTCATGAAACCCTTTCGGCACTAGTTGTCGGAAGAGTGCTAACAAGGGCTTCTGCATTATCTTGAGATGGTTGTTAGCCCTCTCCTTACTCTAAATCTGTTGTCCGACCTCTATCGTTTGATTGACCGTCAAGTTTATCGTGCATTGGGGTGTTCTGATGCATGTTATTCTTGTGGTTCGTCAAGGCATTCCACCTCGTGATGTCAGGAGAAACAAACTCCGGTGCCTCTTCCATTTCCCGGAAAAAGGTCAAAGTATTGTACTTCGCGGAGTAATAGCTTGTCTAGTTGTTGTTCCGTTCCACCTTGGAGTGTCACACTCTATTATATAAAGAGGTCGTGCTTAGTCTCATGATGTACTTGATGAAGTGATTCTCCTACCCTTCCGTATCCACCTACCTCCGAGCTTTTCGGGCTCGAGAGTGTTGAGGATGAATACCGTTGTGGTGATCGGATATTCTTAGCAATTGATATTGTTTTGAAATCCAAAGACTTTGGTGGCACACTTAGCATGACAGGTAATCCAATCATCGAGCTGAGTTGTCTGTGTTGCCAAGTCCATTCGTTCAGGTGCACACATCCGGTCAACGAGTAGATTCGTGTGGAAACTCTCAAGACCACATCCTTTTCCTTGAAGAGCAAGTTTTCTCTCGCAACTAGTGACGTTTGTCGCTGGGGATCCTAGTGAAGTTCACTCCGTCTCCTCGGGTTAAATCACAAGTTGGTCATGCATGGGCGGATTGCTGTTGAGATGGTAGGTTGTGCCTCCAGTTCTCTAAATACGTCATGTGAGCCACTTGTCGGTTTGCTCTTGAATAAAAATAAGTTGTCAAATCTCATCAGCTTACCGTGTTTTCCCAATCATGAATCAGTTGGGCTCCATTGTATGGAGTTCATGCTGGTTCAATTTCCTCTAGGTAATCATGACCGCCTGGAACTCCCAATCTAGCTCTTGCTCTGGAGCTTGACGCTATAGCTTTGTCTTGGGAATCAGTTACCCTACCTTGCGACTAACTTTCGCAAACCCCTTCCTCGGACTTGTCAAGACTGAATTATCCTCACGCCTAACCAAATCGGAACCTCAAGCAGAAATGATGCTTGGAGTTTGTCAAGAGCATGACCTAAGCCTATTAGTAACCCGACAAGTCCGGTGTTGTGGTTCATGCACCTCACTGGAAGGTCTTTTGACTAAATCTCCTAACTCTTTAAAAATCACCCACTATCCATGAGTATGCTGGATAGTTTATCCTGATAGTTCCCCTAAGTTCCTTTTTCTATCTTCAAGTACGATTTTCGCTTGAGGATTGATTGAAGGCTATTCTGAAGCGGGAGTGTGATATCTAGAACCTCAAGGAGAACATCACCATGGAGTTGCTAAATATCTATCGGTCGATCCTCCTACTCCTTGTAACGTGGCAATATATCGTGTACGAGGTTTTCGCTCCCTAACCAGCTGAGGATCATATGGATCAATGCTATATTTTCCCCTCCTAGGTGAATCCAAGGTTATTGCCCACTCACACGGACGGTGGGTCAATTCATCAGTTCCGTTAGGGCCGATCTCCCAACCTTATGGAAACATTTGGTAGGTCAACAACGTGTAGTCCAAAAGGTGTCCTTTCTCCTCACGGTGCTTCAAACATCTACGGTCTACGCCTCGGTGTGTTTTGAATTTTTGTCCTGGCCTTGAACAAGTGATCGGTTGTCCTATCCTCGGCTCGACCTTTGTTTGGTCAAGTCGTTCCTAGTTCCTCAATGGCTTATGGTTTTGGGCAAGGTTCATTTCTGTCCGTCACCTTAAGCTATCCTCTGTCCTTTCCACCGTGTCGGCATGTCTTGTTGGTTAGCTCAATCTCTCCAACGAGGAAAATGTGTGTTGTCATATTCTCCTCCTCTCTACTTCTACTCTAGAATCTCGGGACGAGATTCCTGTAAGGGGGGTAGAATTGTAACAGCCCCAGATTAGTACCCTAAAATATGGGCCAAATTTTCACTTTTTGCTTTGCATCGCATCATGGCATACATATTTAAATTGCTAATTTGAAAATAAAGCAACACCTAGAAATTAAAACAAAGGGAGCAAACCCTTCCTAAACTTCCAACCCAAATGCAATGGCCAACTTGGCAACAATTAAATGAACTTCCAAATTGTTTAGGAAGTTCCAATTTTGCATCTTACAACATTTTCTCAATTTCCAAATGTTGCCAAATAATAAATAAAATTGAGAATCCAAAATTGGTTTAATTCACTTCTATTTTTGGAACTAAGTTAATCTTTCCAAAAATTCAAAATAAAATCATGGGGAGCTTCATTTTCATACTAGGAGCCTCCATGATTAATTTCATTATCTTTGGAAATATTTTCACGGGCCTCTCCTCCCGGCCCATCTCTCACCTGTCGACCTGCTCATCACGCGGTGGCCTCAGTGACCGCCCTCGCCGGCGTGCCGGGCACTTCGCTCATCTTCAACGGTCTCCCCGCGCCGCCGCCGAGGCCCACCCTGGCGGAGATCTTCAAGATCAGGTTCCGCCCGACGCGATTCGGCCGGAGGCATGGTGGCGTGTGGCGGCTTGGCACCAGAATAAGGGGAAAAGCGGGAGCAGCCTGGGCGGCGGCCGCCGGTGTTGCCGCGCGGGGACGGGCAGAGGTAGTACCCCTTCTCGGCGATGGTGCGGTCCTTGGCCGCAGCTGCCTCCAGCCCGCACGCGGAGAAGCCGCTGCCGGAGTTGACGGCGTTGTAACCGGCCGGGAGGAGCGGGCAGAGCATCTTGAGGCCCTTCGTGCTGCCCTGCCACTCATAGAGGTTGAATCCCAGATTCCATGTGGAATTCATTTTCAATTGCAAATCTGGGTGGCACCCAAAGTGCTTCAAATAAAAGCATTTTTGCAAATTATCAAAAATGATCATAATACAACAATACAAATAATTGTGGATCTAAACATTTTATTTGAAGCCCAAACTTTTTGTGGAGCTTCCTCAAGTTATGAGAAACATATGTGAATTTTTGTAGATTTTTCAACAAAGCTTAAGTGCCTCTTTTTAAATCCCTAAAGTTGTCACAGGACCTTTTTAAAACTTATGAAAATGATTCCAGGGGGGTTTCTGCAAATTCTTTTCTTCTCCTTCTTCCTGTAGCCACAGCACGCACGGCATGGCGCCAGTGCCGCGGTGCCGCCGTGGCCGAGCTACCCCGCACGCAGCCGTGGCCCCCTGGGGATAAGGAGGCCGCCCGACGCTCACCTGCTCCCTTCTCCTCCCCTTGCTCCCTCCCCCTCCTCATCTTTCCGAACCCTAGATCGAGCTGATACCGTCCGCGTGCGCTGCCGCTGCCCTCTCGAATCGTCGCCGTTCGGCGCCGCTCTGAGCTCGCCGGAGTTGCCCCTCCGGTCCGCCTCGTCTCCCTCGTCCTCCCGGTGCAAGCGTTCCGTGCTGGGGAGCCCGGGTGTCGAAGAACGGCGAGGACGCGCGGAACGCCGCACGCCATCGTCGCGGAAGCTTCCGTCGCCGCTGCGCCTCCTCCGGCTCCGCCGCCATGTCCATCAGCTCTGCCTCGCCGTGCTCTTCCTCCTCGAGCAGGGAATCGGCCCGGGGACGCCGCCATCGCCGTCGCCGTCCACTCCCCTCCCGTTCCGGCCGCCGCCATCCGAGCTCCACCGCGCCGCCAGTCTGGCCCCCTCGTCCTCCGCCGTCTGCGTCGTTGCACTCGGGTGAGAAGGCGCACCTCCCCGTCCCCTTTTCCTCTCCCCTCTTCCTACCGTAGCTGCTCCTCGCGCCGCCGAATCATGGTCGTCGTCACCATGGTCCCGGCCTGAGACCCGGCCTTGGGCCGACCCGGAGGCCGGCCGGTTCGGGTGGTGCCCCGGCCTGCACGCCAGCCTGGGCCGGCCACAGGCCGGTTGCCTCGGGTCACTGCCCGGCCCATGGCCCGGCCTGGCCGGCAGTGAGGCCGACCTGCCTGTTTTTTTGGTTTTCTTTTTAAGAAGTGAAATGAGATAAAACTTTTTGTATCTGTTTGTATAATGATCCAAAAATTGCAAATTAAATATCAAATTGCTCAGAAAAACATTTCCTATCATTTGGTAACATTGCCTTGCCCTTTTGAATAAATAAATTTGTCTTTATTTAAGAGTTCCTAAAATGGTTTAAATAATACCTAATCCGGGAAATTCATAATTCGATAAATATTTAACCAAATTTTTTGAATTAAATATCAAAATGATCAGTGTTTTAAATGCTATCAAATCATGGTAAAATCACATCATGATCACCAATTTTCATTTGATGTTTTTCTTAAATTGATTAAAGGATTTAAATTCAATTAATTATTTTAATTCACAATTTAATCATCGAAACTCGGAAAATTACAAATGAGGTACCAAATTGATCGGAAGAACAAAACCTTTTAATCATGTCATAATCATGCATATGTGAGCAAATTCTAAATAATGTAATCATTTATGACAATTGGACATTAAGTTAAATATGGGGTGTTTTCCAAATAATTGCCTAATTATTTGGAACTCCATTTAATTTGTTAAATAAAATAAATGTTGATATCTTTGTATCAACTTGTCATGTCATCATGTGATTGTGCATTGCACATTGTCCTCGTGTGATTTATTTGTTCTTTGTATTATTTTTGGGTATCGATAGATTCCGGAGTCGAGGGTTCCCCTATCTACCCCGACGAGCAGTACTACACGCCCCGGCAGCAAGGCAAGAGATAACCCAACCTTCTTGGCATCTAGCATCCAAATGTTTTATCAACTTATTTTATCCACCATAATATTGCATGCGATTCAAATGTCATTTTTGCTCAAGACATAGAGTGTCCTATGAATGCATGTTTTTCCCCGAGCCAATCACATGTATCCCTACCTATGAACCTTAGTGTTGATGTGTTGGCCGGAGACAAGAATATAATTGTTGTATTTATATGCTTAGCTATGCTTAGCCATGCTTAGTCAAATGCTAGCAATGTCCGTTGTTTAATTGCATAATTGTTGATGTTGATGGAATGTTTCGGACATGGTGGATATGTGGGGTGTTTAATTAAAATGCTAAGAAGGCTTGGGTGAGTTGCCATCGGGGATGGTGTTTTGCCTCACTCTTGCCCCTAGGTGCGAGTTCTTGTCTCTAGACTCAAGATCGAGCGTGCTACCATTGGTGGGTGTATGGGCGCCTTACTGACCAAATAATTTGTGAGGGGCTTGTCAAGGGTCCTCTAGTTTGCTATTTCCATTTGCGCGTGAGTGTGTGGGTGGAAAAAGGAACGAGGATGGTGGTGTTTAGGATGTGGCCGCGGGGCAGGGCGTTGGAGGCGCTGAACCTGTCCTTCCGCACACTGATGGCCCTTGAGTAAGCCTCATGCATTGTAAAGGTCTAACCGCGCCCGCTCGCCGGCCTTCCCCGGAAGAGGGCCAAGTAGGTGAGCCGGACGGTACCAATGGGTAAAATAGTACACCCCTGCAGGGTTTAATCTTTTCGAAAAGCCGTGTCTGCGGTTATGGACGACTTGGGAACGGATATATGAGACCATAGAGAACCTTAACCTTAACTAATTAATTTGGCAGCTAAAGGTTGCAACTCAACGAGTGTGTAAAAGGTTCATTTCCTCGAGGGTGATTCGAGGGAGTGCCTTTGGTGGAGATGAGAGGTGTTTATGGCTACCAGTAGGTTCGCCGAGAACCGAAGATGAAAAGTTTACTCTCTTATCCCCTTTATGAAAAATATCCTGAATAGACGATGCCTTGGGTCTTTTTGTATCTTTTAAATGAAAATCTAGCTTTATGCAAAATAGCTACCTTTTACAGCTTTAGAGCCTCCGTCAGCATTGGGCCTATATCGCCCTACTAAACTTGTGAGTACATCGTACTCAGTCTCTCTCTGCTGCCTTTATATCTGTATTTCAGAGGAGGACGACACCGAGCAGCTAGGTGGGTTCTTCGTGGACGTCGACTAGTAGTCCGGGGTTCCCAGGTGGCAGCATGGGACCGTGGAGCAAGCTGGCTGGGTTTATTTATATGTAGGCCTCTTAGGCCCTATATTTGGATCTTGTTGTACTAGACAACACTACTTCGCTTCCGCTTGATGAATTGATGGTCTGTGACCTTTTGATGTGTAATATTTGTATCTTTCTCATATATGAGTTGCTATATGAGTTTTGTGTCGTAGAGTCTGCAATGTGCCAGTTTGTTCCACAAGTCTCGGTCTCTTTACTATACGTGAAAGCGATGTCTGAGCTTATGGCATGATCGAGGTGTTGTGTGCCGATGATCCATTCCGAGCACACCTGCCAATGAGTTTTGGCCTGGGATTGGTAAACCCAGTAACCCTCGATTATGTAGCATGACCGGTTACACAACGTTTCACTGTATAGTTCTGGGGTCGGGGCGCTACATCCAGCTAGCTATGCTAAAGTTGGGGTGGATCAAATCATAATGGGGTTTGACTCAATGGAGCTTGACATCCCTGGAACTGAAGGTGAGAGGATACTCGGAGAAGTACTGGGTGCTATCATTCTATGGGACAAGAACAACATCAAGCTTCCAGGCTCAGCGCCAAGGCCAACACCGCCTCCGAGTCGTCGCAGGTCACCATCACCTACAAGAAGCCCACCCCAAGACTATGACCACCACTGCGCGAGTCCATCTCGATCTCCGCCGCCGGACTTGGGTCGGCCGTCTTCGCCGTCGCCTTTGCCCGCTAAGGACAATAAGCGGAAGCGTGCTTCGTCGCTGAGTACTAAACGACGCAGCAGCCCAAAACGAAAATCATCACCCCTCCCAAAAGTACCTCATAAGAATCTTCCCGTGAGAACTTACAATCGTACTGACGATGAAATCACAGCGATCGCAAAGGCTGAAAAAGATGCGCATTTTGCAAAGAAGAAAACAGAGCCCGCCCCGGTATACACCGAGAAGCAAAAAGAGTGGGGACTTAGTTTTCTGAACACACCCTCGCAATATGAGTTGCACCATAAGCCAGATGACTATCTACGCACACTTCAGAAGGAAGCGAAGAAGAGCAAATCAAGTAAAAGTGCAAGCGGGATCAAATCAAGTAAAAGTGCAAGCGCTAAAAGAAGGGACGTTCCCCAGCTCGGAGAACATGCCAAACAATCGATCCCACCCCTCAAGGTGTTATCCAAAGACGTTCCCCAGGTGCTGCAGCAGGATATGGGAGAAGCTGCAAAGTTGGCGGCCACTATGGGTGTGACTGTTGCTGAACTGCTAGGTTCCCAAGACGACAAGTTACCCATGGCTTATGTAGTCCCTACATATATCCCAGGGAACCTTTGGTCAGCAAACAGAAATTGAAACAACTGCCAACACACATGAGGAATTTGCATGAATGGTACTTGAGAGAGGTAAAGGGGGACAGAATAATGATCGTGGCGAAAGTCCCACAAGAGTACTTCTTCCGAGCCGAAGAGGTCCATGTTGACTTTTCAGAACTCTACCAGTTATACAATTTCGACGCTCTCGACAAATCTCTCACGAGTTGCTATTGTCTGTAAGTTGTTGAATTCATTGTCTACATATAAGTTGTTCAGTTCATTGCATGTGTAATTATTCTCATTATATCCTTTTGTACTCTATTATGCAGAATGAAGATGAAGGCTTGTAAAAGAACGATCTATAATGTTGGGTTCATTGACCCAGATAAAGTACATATAGAAACGCTAATGACGAAACCCGACGAGACGCCGGAAAACCTTCTAAGGTTTCTAACGGAGCAACATTACTGTGAACACATACTGTTTCCTTACAACTTTAAGTGAGGGTCTTACTCTGTTGTACACATTCACTTTTGCTTACTCGATGTTAAGTGCAATTGATGAGTTACTGACGTATATATAAACGTGTGCTTGCAGCTTCCACTGGATTCTGCTAAACATTCGAGTTGATAAGGGAATAGTTGAAGTCATGGACCCATTAAAGAGAAACCTGGAAGAGTTCCGCAATATGCAGGATATGCTCCAGAGGTAATATTCGTGCTATATCGGTCTCTTTCATTGATTTCATGAGATATCAGGTAATGAATAACTCATTCATTAATTCATTTTCTTTGCCGGGCAGGGTTTGGAACCGGTTCAAGAGTCTGGTGAAGGGTTCCTTTGCTAAGGAGCTGACGTTTACTCCGATCTCAGTAAGTAGTACGAGATATGTCTGCGCATCTCTTTACTTCTAGTTTCAATATAGTTATGATGCTAGATTATTATTTTGATTGAAATCTATTCTCGTAAAGTGCGCGAGGCAGCCACAGGGGACGCATCTATGTGGATACTACGTTTACGAGTTTATTTGCGCGTTTACCACTGAGCTCAAAGATTATAGAGTCGACGTAAGCAATACATTCACAACATTATTTTATTACCATCACTTTTTGTTATCATGATTGATTTTCATATTGATCTCCTTTTTTTATATAGTTCGATAGAATGCGGGAACGGCTCCTACCAGAGCAACGCGTAATAGGAATTGCAGAGGAACTAGCGGGATTTTTTATGACCGAGATGGTAGACGATGCCGGAGAATTTAGTGTGAATAATAGGCGCAACCGATGATCCCCGGCCGTGTAATCGAATAGACGGGCTTAGTCCCGGTAATTGTGATCTCCATGTAACTATCAAAGTTGTATATATTTGTATGCTTGATCGTAAGACAACGTTGCTCGAACGTGTACAGTATGTGGTAGCGTAGAAATATACGAAAACTATTTTGAAATGAAGAAAAGAAATAAATAAAAGAAAACAAAATGAATTCTCTGCCGCGGCATAGACATGAAAGTGCCCAAATTTCTGCCGCGGCAGAGAATCATTAGTCGTGGCCCGTTATACGAACCACGACTAAAGGTTCTACCCCCAGCACGGCCAGGTTGAGGGCCATTTGTCCCGGCTGGTGACAGGTCCGTGACTAAAGGTTGGACCTTTAGTCCCGCCTGGCCTGTCCCGGTTGGCCAACCGGGACAAATAAACCTCACGGCCCGGGACAATAGGGCTAGTCCCCACTAGTGTGGGGTCCAAATTCCAAACACGAGTTTATTCTTGACCTCAAGCCTCGAGAGCTTTCCGTGAATCTGATCAGCCGATCTATTAAGCATTGAGGACACGGCAGTTTCTCCTAATCTCGCCGTCGGCGCTGGTCTTGACTTCAATAGCACCCATCTTCACCATCACTGCCTTGAACTTCTCCTCCCACTCGTTCTTGTTCTTGGCATTGGCACGCACCGCATCGCTCGTGTATGTCGCCGTCAAGAGCATGGCGTCAGACTCGAAGAGTACCTCATGGCTGAGCATGTTCTTGTAGTATTGGTTGTCCAGCTTGCTAGGGGTCTTGATGTCTTGTACCACTACATTGTCTCTGCCTGTGTCTGACTTGCACTTCTCTTGAAGTGTGCTTTTTAGACTGGGGTCCACGTCAGAGGAGTTGGAGGTAAGGCGGTCAGAAAAGGATGAGAAGTGGGAGATCCCGACGGTGTGCGCGCCGGAGAGGGTAACCATCTCATCGGCGCTGAGGCCCTTGGCGGCAAACCCGGCCTTAAGCTGATCCACGGTGGCGAAGGGAGGGGGAAGGTTGGGGAGTGTCTCGGCTATGAGGGACACGCGTCCGTCATAGCGGCCAGCAGGCATGTCGAAGAAGACCTTCTTGTTGATGAGGAAGTAGGTGGCGTCACGCCCAGCGAAGGTGACAATGTCGGCACATGAAACGACGTTACCGCACTCCTTTTCGATCCTGGCCTTGGCCGCGTCAATCACCTCAAAGCCGCGCAGGCTCAGGTTAGGGATGCAAAACTTCTCCGTCGCACTACTAGGGTCGGCTCTATCCAGCAACACGGACGCGTCGCAACCCTGTAGGCAAATTATGCATCAGCTACATATACAGATACTCATTTAATCACGGGCTCTATAAATATCAAAATGATTATTTTATTTCCAAAACTTGAAAACAAAAGATAAATGAATATTTAAAATAATATACCCTTGAAAAAGTCAATAACTTCTTCTATAAAATTGTTTTTTTCTTGGTTTTTGGAGACTTTCTTTATCTAATAATGAAGGATTTAAATATTTGTGATTTCTAATAACAGTCCAAAGTTTTGGGATGTTATAATATTCTTTACAATCGCTTAAAATTTTCTCAAATTTGACACTTACAAAATAGAAAAACATATATTTTAATAAATGTTGAAAAATCGTTTTGTTACTACTGTTTGGCATGAAAAGATGTACCATTTTTTTTGCACAAAATGGTCATATTATCATGAACTCAAGACGTGGATTCTACATCGTATTTCACATGAAACGAAAACACAAAATTTATACAAATTACTTAAACTTGTATGTGTTTGAATGTCTAGTGAGTGCGGATTTTCGTGTGATTTTTCTAAAAATTTCGAGTGTTTCTTGTGTGCCAAGTTTTACGAATGGCGCTCAACAAACTACTTATATGTCGAGCGCATGGTTATTTGCCGATTGTTTTACTGGGACACTCGACAAAGCCGGCTGTTTGCCATGTGCCCGATGAAATACACTCGGCAACTGGTAGTTGTTTAGAAGAAAGGATCGTATGGTTTTCTCAATATGCTGCAGCTTTTCTAATAGTAAATTTTCTAGGGACACCTCTGGTCGTTTCTCGTTTTCACCTTGCATAGGTTTGATTTGCCTGTTGTTGCTTTGCTTTACTTTACTACTCTTTTTGTTTTTGGTCTTTGGTGCTTGTAGTGAATGGGAGAAGAAACTCCTATTTTTCTAACAAAAAAGCAAAAAAGTGTTCATGTTATTGCAAGTTAAGACAGAAGCACAATGAAGAATGAACAATTGAGCTGCAATTATTTAAAGGACATGTAAGATCCCTTATTTATTTACATGTGGCTTTTATAACAAAACAAAATTAGAAATTGTTACAGTAGAAATAAACAAATCCAATGGAAAAATAAATACAACATTAGAAAAAGGGAAATAAAATAACAATGCAAAATCAAATTTCGAACACGCGAGGAAATGCAAGTTTATTCTTAACCTCAAGCCTTGAGAGCTTGCCGTGAATGTGGCCAGCCGGTTTATTAAGCGTTGAGGACACGACAATATTTCCTGATCTCGCCGTTGGCGCTGGTCTTGACATCAATAGCACCCATCTTCACCATCGCCGCCTTGAACTTCTCCTCCCACTCGTTCTTATTCTTGGCGTTGGCGTGCACCGCGTCACTTGTGTCTGTCGCCGTCAAGAGCGTGGCGTCAGACTCGAAGAGCACCTCATGGTTGAGCACATTCTTATAGTACTGGTTGTCCAGCTCGCTAGGGGTCTTGATGTCTTGTACCACCACGTTGTCTCTGCCGGAGTCTGACTTGCACTTCTCTTGAAGTGTGCTTTTTAGACTGGGGTCCATGTCGGAGGAGTTGGAGGTGAGGCGGTCAGAAAAGGATGAGCAGTGGGAGATCCCAACGGTGTGCGCGCCGGAGAGTGTAACCATCTCGTCAGCGTTGAGGCCCTTGGCAGCAAACCCAGCCTTAAGCTCATCCACGGTGGCGAAGGGAGGGGGAAGGTTGGGGAGTGTCTCGTCTATAAGGGACACACGTCCGTCGTAGCGGCCGGCAGGCATGTCGAAGTAGACCTTCTTGTTGCTGAGGAAGTAGGTGGCGTCACGGCCGGCGAAGGCCACAATGTCGGCGCACGAAACTACGTTCTCGCACTCCTTCTCGATCCTGGCCTTGGCCGCGTCGATCACCTCAAAGCCCCGTAGACTCAGGTTAGGGATGCCAAACTTCTCGGTCGCACTGCTAGGGTCGGCCGTATCCAGCAACACGGAGGCGTCACAACCCTGTAGGCAAACCATCGTCCATCAGGTGCACCGTACACACGTAGATTAACCCACTAATTTTACCACAATGGCATATACTATATACATGTAATTATATATGTTTCATACCTGGACGAAGCAGTCGTGGAAGAATAGACGGATGAGCCCCGCCATGATGCCCTTGCTGGCTTGGCCCACGGCTTCTCTCACGATGTCTTCTGCGCGGTTGCATGTTTTGCTGTAATAGCCAACCGCGAGACCCGAAGCAGGTGTGCTCGGAGTGGGCGGCGGAGCACCAGGTGTGATCGGGGCAGGAGGCGGAGGGCTGGGTGTGCCCGGGGTGCAGGACGGAGGACTAGATGGAGGCGTAGGGTTGGGATACCCGTAGCCTGCTTGGCACGAAGGAGCCACGCAGGCGACCAGTGCGAGCACCGTCAAGGCGGCGGCGAGCTTTGCCATTGTCGCTGTCTAGCTAGGCGCCTAGGCCTCTAGCTCTGCCGGCTTATTGTTGTGTGTCTCGTTAGCTTGGGTGATTACAAGCCGCTGCTCTGCTACCTATTTATAGCTAAAAGCTATCTTGCTCCATGGCGAGAGAGCAAGAGAGAGAGAGAGAGTAGAAGCGGAATGCTTCCGTAATTCTGAAGAATAATCGTTCACGCAAGGAAGAATGTTTCCCGAATATATAATTTCCTTTGCGGAGCAGAGAGCGTTGCGTTCAGGAGCCAGTTCGTACATGAACGTGCGGAGCACACAATCAATCAATGGCTCGCGCGATTGGGTACCGTACGTTAGTTAAACAGCTGCTATCCCGTACCGGCATTGAACTGATATGGCCACTGAAATGTTCCCTGTGCCTTGTTGGTGGGCACGCCATCTCTTGATAATTGGCATGCGTTCTAGTTCTATTAAACTGGACTTGACCTCGGCGATGCTCCGATCCGGAGCTTTGACAACGCTCGCGACCGCTTCGAAGTTGGTCCTGCTGTAGGTGGTGAGAAGGAGGTCCACGAGCTTCTCCCTGGAGAGGAAGGCGAGCTCGGCGCCGCGCGCGTCAACCTCACGCCCTCGTCCGGACCTCACCCCGCGTGCAATCTGGTCGCTCCCGCGCCAACTGTTGCGCGTCTCTCTCTCAGGTCTCAGCTCGCGCGCGTTCGGTGTTGCTGCTCCTATCTCTCACGCGCTGCTGCTGGTGCTCCACTCTCACGGCCGGCTGATGTTGTTGCTGGTCTCTCTCAGCATATAAAAATTGTGTATCTATCTCTTCTCTGAAAATTTGTTTGGTTTGGTTTTCTGGCAAATATGTTATGTGATTGCCAATGTTCATGCAGGGAATCTTACAAGTTATTTAATGGTACGAGATTTCGCCATCCTGGTTTTGTGCACACAAACAACCTATTGGTTGATATGCCTACATGATTTTATAATGCTTTTTCTTATGCTTCTCTCTTCTAAGCAGCAAGTGCCACAGTAAAACTGCACCATGCAAAATTTTCGGCTTGCCAAATAATTTCACAGCTACTTACGATGATTTCTAGAATACGTCAGGCATGAAATAGGTTTTTCTTGACGTAGACATGACAACATATAGAAATAGCACTATTTATTAACCATGGGAAGAGAACCAGCAAAAACAAAAACCTCTCATTCTTCATTGAGAAAGTGTCGCTCCGTCAAGAATAAAATAAAACTGATATCCAACAAATAAGACTATTCATGGCCATAACAAATATCCCGTATACTTCAATAAAAAAATAACCCATACCACGTACGGGCATTTTTTTTTTTAGATTAACAAGAAGGCCCTCCCCGGCTCCATTGCATTAACGAAACCAACGCGCATTCAGTTCATACAACACACACCCCACACGGAAGCCACGCTTCCTAAAATGGTAGTGTCATGGCACACGGTCATCGCCACCCAAACTTTACCAGGCAGCACCAAAAGCAGCCCAAAACCTATCAGCAGACAAGTTTTTCCAGCAAACTACATACATCCAGAGAACATTACCTACACTACTGAAACCTACTCCTCTTTTTTCGCTTTTCCTACCACTGCGCCTGGGAAACTCATCACCGCGAAACTTCACAGCACCACATGCACCGCATCGCTCATCAAGGGGTTTTTCTTCAGGTGCTCCAAGCTTGCTCTTCCTCCATAAGGGGATGCTGCCGTGCTCGCCCAAGAGTTTCTCCACCCGAAGTCCACACACCTCAGTCTGGATCCAGCGCCAAAGGTTCCTTCAGTCTTGCCAGCAACAGATCCATTAATTGCACCATTTTTTCCCCTGCCAATTCTTTTAGAGGGATCATCCAGAGTTTTAGGTATGATAGTGCTAGTCGCCACACATGTTTCATAGAAATCCAGGTCCATCGGTTAAACATAATATTATCTCTATTGTTCCAGATTGCCCACAAGACAGCAGAGGAAACTATATTAAGATGCAGAAATCTAGTATTTCAGAGCCATTTAGAAACTAGAGATTCAAAATTTATAATTCTAAAGCCAAAAGTTTGGTAAACCAAATCCCACATGTTAGAAGCAACTATGCACTCAAAAAACAGGTGCTAAACTGATTCAATTTCTTTGTAGAGTTCACACTCCAGGGGTTTTGGCACACCTCTCCTACGTAGAATGTCTCTAGTCAGGATTTTGTTCTATGAAAAACCACAAAAACATCTGAATTCTAGGTGGGACTTTGAGATGTCCCAGAAACATGCAAGTACACCTGTTTAACCCCTCTAAAATTTACTATAGGATACATAGATTTTGAAGAATAGATGCCATTAGACTCATATTGCCCGATCAACTGATCTTCCTCTTCAATTAAGTTTAGAGTTCTGGCAATATCAACTATCTGATACCATTGCAACATCATGTCTTCTGAGTAGTTTCTTCTAAAATCACAACGCAGTTGTGTCCCATCCCATATTTCTGCTATCGTTTTACTCTGCTGGTTAGAAATAAAGTATATATCCCAGAATTGGGTAGCTAAGGGACAGTTATCAAACCAGATGTCCTCCCAAAACTTGATCAAATTACCATTGCCAACTTTCCATCTATATCCTATTTTCACTGCCTTAGCAGCCCACATCACACCTTTCCAAAATGTAGATGGGTGTGGTCATGGCAGCACAAGATATTAGGGTTCCTGGTTTTATACTTAGTATCTACTACCTTTCTCCACAGAGAACCTTCTCCCTGTATATATCTTCTAACCCAAGAGCCCAGCATACAAATGTTCATATCTTGCAGGTTTGGAATACCTAAACCCCCATACTCTTTTTTCATGCAAACTGACGGCCAGTTGGCCGGATGAATCTTATGATTCCCTTCAGTGTCATCCCAAAGGCAATTTTCTAACTGAGTATTGATAAGGTTGAGTGCCTACTTGGGGAACTTAAAGAAGGTTAAAAGATAAATCGGTATACTAGCCAGACAAGACTGAACTAATTCTCTCTTAGCTGCTGAGGAAAGCAATTTCCCTCTCCATCTAGCTAGCCTTTTAAGCAAATTATCTACTAAAGGTTGCAGGTCCTCCCTCCTAAGTTTGCTAAAATGTGGAGGGATACCCAGATACTTAATGGGGAACTCCCCCAAAACACACTATAAAATTTCTACAGAAGGAGCACACTCTTGCACCCCCAAATTAATAGGGATTAATTCATTTTATGGTAACTAATTCTCATACTAGAAATTTTCTCGAAGCATGTTAGGATCCATTTTAAGTTGAGAGCTACCTCATGATCAACCTCTAGGAAAAGCAGAGTATCATCTGCATACTACAGACAAATGACACCACCAGGAGTGAATCTAGGGCACAACCCACTAATAAGAATAGCCTCACTCCCTTTGAGCAGCATTTTGGCAAATACATCGACTACAAAATTAAAAAGAATGGGGGGGGGAGAGAGGATCCCCCTGTATATGACTGATACGTCTCCGACGTATCTATAATTTTTTATGTTCCATGCTTGATTATATATTAGTGCCACATGTTTTTACAATGTTTTTAATATCATTTTGGCATGATTTATGGAACTAACCTATTAACAAGATACCAGTGCCAGCTCTTGTTTTTTGCTTTTTTTTTGTTTCAGAAAAGTTGTTCTGGGAAGTTTCTCGGATTGCTCTCATAATTTACGGGAATTATTTCCAATATGAAAAAGACGAAACCCGAAGGAAAGCCGGAGGGGAGGCACAGGGGCTCCAGACGCCCCTAGGGCCCCTGTCCATCGCCTCGCGTCGCCCCTTCGCCAATAAATTCTCCTCTGACCTAAAAACAGAGGAGGCGCGATCATAATCTCCAGAATACGTCCGAGGCCGCCGCCATCTCAAACCCTAGTTTGGGAGGGTTCAGAAGCTCTTCCCGGCACCCTGCCGGAGAGGGGAATCGACGACGGAGGCATCTACACCACCATGCCTGCCTCCGGAGTGATGCGTGAGTAGTCCACCACGGGACTACGGGTCCATAGCAGTAGCTAGATGGTTGTCTCTCCTCCTTGTACTCCATTGTTTAGATCTTGTGAGCTGCCTATCATGATCAAGATCATCTATTTGTAACTGCTACATGATTGTGTTTGCATGGATCCGATGAATTGTGGAAGTCATTACTTTTGTTCAGTTATGTGTTTCATCTATGATCTTGCATGCTCTCCGATGCTAGTGGTTGCTTTGGCCGAGTAATTGTTAGTGTTTTATGAGGGAGTATTTATGCTAGATAGTGGGTTCATGCCTCTATTTGTCTGAGTTCGATGACAGGAACAGTTAAGGCTAGAGATGTGCTGTTGCCACTAGGGAGAAAACAACGGTGTGATTTCTTCATGTTATCTACATTGCATACATTATGCACTTTGCTTATTGCGATGATATGTTGCTTGCAACTTAATACTTTTGGGTGACATGCTGGATAGCGATCCCAGAGTGGATTATTAGTCATAGATGCAGTTGGATAACGGTCTATGTATTTTGACGTAATACCCATATTAGATGAAGCGCTGAACTATATTGTTTTATGATAGCCTTGTTGTGCGCCTACAATTCTGTCAATTGCCATGCTGTAATTTTTTTACCCATTATGTATATCTTTTGGAGAGACACCTCTAGTGAGCTGTGGACCCCGGTCCTATTTTCCTACATTGCTTACAACCGTTTTCATAGCGTTTTGTCATCATTTTCTCGCTGTTCATATTTCATCCTTATCATATTTTACATGCACACATTTAATTCTTTGTGTTTGGCAAGCCAGCGAGAATGACAACCTCTCTGTTTTGTTGGGGCAAAGTAGTTTGTTGGTGATTGTGTGCAGGTCCACGTCAATAATCGAGAAACGACGCTATTGACACCTTGCTAAGCCTTCTCCAAGTCCTACTGGTTCGACAACCTTGGTTTTGAAATCAAGGGAAAACTTCCGCTACACTGCTTCATACCTTCCTCTTGGGGTTTCCCAACAGCAATCAGCAAGACATTTTCTCGCGCCGTTGCCGGGGACTTGGAAGCTTTAGCTAGGGAAGTTTCACACATCCTTTCACTTTACTTTGTTATTGTCTTGCCTAGTATATTTTTGTTAGCCTCGTTTTTCCTTTTGTTTGCTTTAAAACTGAAAAACACAAAAAAATAAAAAAATCCAGCCCCTAGTTTATTTCGGTTTTGTCCTGTTATTATGTCTTGTTCTTTACTTGCTATCAATGGTTACTTTCTATGAGACTAGATCTTATTGGCAAGGTGGGTTCACGGAGGAAGAACGGAAATATTATAAGGAATGCCGCTTGTCTGAAAAAGGAAATCACTTATGGGCACAAATAAATAAATCGAATAGTCTTCCTGAAATTTTTTGCTCTACTTATGATGAATCTTGGTGCCTTAATGAATCTTTTTGCTGTAGGAGGCATAAACACCTCCCTTTCCAATGTGATTATAATGATAATGAAACATTGGCTTCTTATGCTAAAGGAAACTATGATTTTGATAATCTTGAACAAATTGAAGAATTTGTTGCTTTTATGGGTGCCTATGAAATTACTTCTGTGCTTAAAGATATTGATGATGCTTCTTACAAATCTAAATTTTTTGTTATACTTGGGTATTGCCTTGAGTATTACAATGATAATCCTTATATTACCGAATTTCTTGGGAGAACTTATCCTCCAAAAGAAGAGACTAATGCCTTGCAGGAAATCATGGAAGAAGAAATTGCTGAAACTGGAAGCTCATTGGATGAAAAAGAGGAATTGAGTGACAAACAAAAGGAGGAAGAATGGATTAGCTACCCATGCCTACCTTCTAATTAGAGTAACTCTTTAACTCTTACATTATTTGATTGCCCTCCATGCTTACCAAAGGAGGATGAATGTTATGTTCCGATGGATTCTCTTGAAATATCCATTTTTGAGGAAATTGATGCTTGCTACACTTATGACCTCGATTCCCCTATTAAACATCAACCAAACTCAAAGAAACCAAAAGGAAACATGTTTAATAATGGGATTGGAAAGGTCATGACTTCTTTTTATTTTGATCATACTATTTTGGAGCTTAATAAAAATTGTGTATTTGTAGATCATGAAATGTATGCTTTATTTGATAATTATATTGTTGATTTTGTTCGTGATGCTACTGAAAATTACTATGAGAGAGGAAAATACGGTTGTAGAAATTTTCATGTCACTAAAACATCTCTATTTGCGTTGAAATTTTTGAAACTCGATCCTCTTGTTCTACATTCCTATGCTTGATACTTTGTTCGTCATTGATTTATTTGTTTACAAGATTCCTATGCATAGGAAGTGGGTTAGGCTTAAATGTGTTTGATATATATTTTCTTATTGATGCTCTCTTTGTGATTCAACTCTTATTCTTATGAGAGCATCATTGAAATTATCAAGCCTAGCTAAAAGGCATTAAAGAAAAGCGCTTATGGGAGGCAACCTATTTTATTTTTACCTACTGTTTTCTTTGAGTTTTGGGTGATGTTACTTCTGTAACAACTCCCTTGTATATTTTTGTTTTGGTTTTTGGTGCCCAGAATAGCCTCTAAAGAGAGGAAGACTAATTTGTGAGTTTGCTGTCCAGAAACAGATTTCTGTTACTCACTGTTCAAAAATCCAAAACATCACAGAACATCATCTGTGTCTGCAAATTTTTTATAGCAAGCATCAGGGTTTTTTCTACCTTTCTCTAGTTTTAAGGTTTCTTATTTGAGGTCCAGAAGTGCCTCGAAAAAATTCAACTTTACATTCTGTTCTGTTTTTGACAGATTCTGTCCTCAGTTTTGCATTGCTTCTTTCGCGGGCAAAGTGAAGCTTTTTCAAAGCTAGAGCTTTACTTATACCTTTGTGACAGTAGATAATGTTGTAAAAAAATGAGTTATTGAATGTGCTTTGGAACTGAAGGAAGATATTGTTTTTGTGGACTAACCCCTTAATGAAGTTGCTATAAGTTTTGCGTGAAGGAAGTTTTCAAGTATCCAAGTGCGAGGTGATGAAGGAAGATCGAGAAGGAACAAAATCCTAAGCTTGGGGAGGCTACCCATGGACCCTCCTCTGAAATATTCAAGAAGTTACAATCGTCTAAGCTTGGGGATGCCCAAGGCATCCCCTTCTTCATCAACAATCATCGGTTTCTCTCATGGTACTATATTTTTATTTCTTTACACATTATGTGCTGTTCTTGGAGCTTCGGATGGTTTTTACTTTCAATTTGTTTGTGTTAGTTTTCTGGTCCTTGCAATAATTCGGATCCATGCATGCTTGTTTGGGAGAGAGACATGCTCCGCTTTTTTAATATACACTCCTGTGCTTCATTTATATGTGTTGAGTGTTTAGCCTTTGTTATTTGTGCTTTTAGCTCTTGTTTTCAAGCATCTCTTGTTTAGAGTTGTTAGCTTTTGTAGTTAGGAAGTTTTGCTCATGTTGCTTCACCCTTTTGTTTTGGTCCAAATAAGTTGATTGGTGTTTGGTTAAGTGGAAATTATTATGTAGAAAGTGTAAAAAGTGCTGCTTAATCTTGTAGACCATTGTCTTGAATCTTTGATGCTTGGCAATTGTTTAGAGATATGAAGTAGATTAATGCTTAAACTTGTGGATCATCTTGTAAGAATAGATTAGTAAAGAATTACCGTAAGGCTTTAAAATTGTGGTGCTTGTCCTGCTTGGTAGTTCTCAAAGTCTAGATATTCTTTTGTAAAGAGTTGGTTTGGCTAACAAGGTAGACAGTGTGAAGTCTAGTGGTTATGCATGATGTATATCTGTAGTCATTCATTGAACCAAGTTGATGTTATGTGTTTGCTTGATATCCTGCTAAGCCCGAAAATTCCGTACTGAGAGGGAATACTTCTCGTGCATCCAACTCCCTGAGCCAAAAATCTTTGCCATTTGTGTCCACCATACCTACCTACATGTGGTATTTCCCTGCCACTCCAAGTAAGTTTTTCATGTGCTATCTTTAAAATATTCAAAATTCTCCTTCTTGTGCCCCTGTTTTTAAGCTCATGAGGAAGCAGTAAGAAGTTGGTTATAACTTGTGGCAAGCAAGGTCATTTCCCCCCATTCACCCGGTGTTGATGGTTCACATCCTCACTTGAATTAACCCGAGAGCGGCTTAAGCAAAATATAAATATAACTCACCATTCTCCTCCGCACAATGAAAATCTGAGAAATCAGCTCAAACATTGGTTAGTGGTGAAACAAAGGAGAAAGAGGAATGTACTCGTTCCTCTAAAACCAGCCGCTCTCACAAGTCTAAAAGCCTTGCTTGTTATGGGGGACTAGCTAGTTTCTTTGTTGTGAAGTCGTTGACGAAAGCATGCATGTCTCAAAACTGTTTTACTTCTATCAAAAATAAAAATAAAAGCTCTAGCACATGACTAATCCCTGCTTCCCTCTGTGAAGGGCCTTTCTTTTACTTTTATGTTGAGTCAGTCTTCCTTTCCCTTCTAAACTCCTCAAGCAATCACTTGGTATCAACTTCGGTTCATGTTTTACTTCATGTTATCTTTGTGTCTAAATGTGAAAACTTTTTGTTGACTTTATCTTGAGATAAACAAGTTGCAAGTTGAAGCTTTTGCTGAAAACTTAAATCTACCTTTTTGTTGGCCAAACTCCTTTGTTGAATCCATATTGCTTTGTGAGTTATCAATCATTGTCAAGTGTTATGCTTTTAAATCTTGAAAGTGTTCTTTTCTAAGTTACTTCTTGCTTAGATGTTTTACTTGGTTAATCATTGTTTGTTTCATTCAATGAACCTTTGTTTTGGATCATTGCATTCAGTTCATATGCTCTACATGATTGTGATTAGTAGCATGTCACTTCAAAAATTATTTTGTTATCACTTACCTACTCGAGAACGAGCAGGAGTTAAGCTTGGGGATGCTGATACGTCTCCGACGTATTTATAATTTTTGATGTTCCATGCTTGATTATATATATCAGTGCCACATGTTTTTATATCATTTTGGAATGATTTATGGAAGTAACCTATTAACAAGATGCCCAGTGCCAGTTCATGTTTTCTGCTGTCTTTTTCTTCAGAAAAGTTGTTCTGGGAAGTTTCTCGGATTGCTCTCATAATTTACGGGAATTATTTCCAATATGAAACGAAGGCGGAACCCGAAGGACAGCCGGAGAGGAGGCACTGGGGCTCCACACGCCACCCAGCCGCGGCACCCCCTTGGCCGTGCGTGGGGCCCACCTGGGTCCCTGTCCATTGCCTCTCGCGTCGTCCCTTCGCATATAAATTCTTCTCTGACCTAAAAACAGAGGAGGCGTGATCATAATCTCCAGTTCGGGAGGGTTCAGAAACTCTTCCCGGCACCCTGCCGGAGAGGGGAATCGATGCCGGAGACATCTACACCACCATGCCTGCCTCCGGAGTGATGCGTGAGTAGTCCACCACGGGACTACGGGTCCATAGCAGTAGCTAGATGGTTGTCTCAACTCCTTGTACTCCATTGTTTAGATCTTGTGAGCTGCATATCATGATCAAGATCATCTATTTGTAACTGCTACATGATTGTGTTTGCATTGATCCGATGAATTATGGAAGTCATTACTTTTGTTCAGTTATGTGTTTCATCTATGATCTTAGATGCTCTCCGATGCTACTGGTTGCTTTGGCCGAGTAATTGTTAGTGTTTTATGAGGGAGTATTTATGCTAGATAGTGGGTTCATGCCTCTCTTTGTCTGAGTTCGGTGACAGGAATGATTAAGGCTAGAGATATGTTGTTGCCACTAGGGAGAAAAGAACGGTGTGATTTCTTCGTGTTATCTACATTGCTTACATTATGCACTTTGCTTATTGCAATGATCTGTTGCTTGCAACTTAATACTTTTGGGTGACATGCTGGATAGCGATCCTAGAGTGGATTATTAGTCATAGATGCAGTTGGATGACGGTCTATGTATTTTGACATAATGCCCATATTAGATGAAGTGGTGAACTATATTTTTTTATGATAGCCTTGTTGTGCGCCTACAATTCTGTCAATTGCCATGCTGTAATTTGTATACCCATCATGTATATCTTTTGGAGAGACACCTCTAGTGAACTACGGACCCGGTCCTATTTTCCTACATTGCTTACTACCGTTTTCATAGCTTTTTGTCATCATTTGCTCACTGGTCATATTTCATCCTTATCATTTTTTACATCCACACATTTAATTCTTTGTGTTTGGCAAGCCAGAGAGATTGACAACCTCTCTGTTTTGTTGGGGCAAAGTAGTTTGTTGGTGATTGTGTGCAAGTCCACGTCAATAATCGAGAAACGGCGTTATTGACACCTTACTAAGCCTTCTCCAAGTCCTACTGGTTCGATAACCTTGGTTTTGAAATCAAGGGAAAACTTCCGCTACGCTGCTTCATACCTTCCTCTTGGGGTTTCCCAACAGCAATCAGCAAAGACCTTTTCCAGTTAATTACAAAGAATTCTCCCTCTGCATCATTAACTTTAACCCCTGTCGAACCATTCTACGTAACTTGTTTGATAAGCCTAATTAAAACAGGTCCAAATCCCCTAAGTTTGAGAATTTCATAAAGAAAATCTAAATTTACCTTATCATAAGCTCTCTCATAGCCTATTTTAAGGACAAATCCACTTTTTTTACTAGTATGAACTTCATGAATCACCTCATGAGTAGTAACCACGCTTTCTAGAATAAATCTTCCTCTAATGAAAGCTGATTGACAATTGGCTATAAGTCTATTTGCCACTTTTGCCAATCTACTCGTAAAAACTTTGGTAAAATATTTAAAGCTACAATTTAGGAGGCTAATGGGCCTAAACTTTTTCATGGAGCTAGCATTATGCTCTTTAGGTATCGAGGTAATCATAGCAAAACTAAGCCTAAAAATATCCATATCATCTAGGAACCAAGCTTCACAAAGAGCTGAATGAGATCATCTTTAACTATATCCCAATATTTTGGTAGAAGAAAAAAGGTAAACCATCTGTACGAGCGGCCCCATCAAAATAAGATCCAAAAACTACTCCTCTAATCTCCTACAATGTAACAGCCCAGATTTGGTACCCTAAAATATGGGCCAAATTTTCACTTTTTGTTTTGCATTGCATCATGGCATTCTTATTTAAGTTGCTAACTTCTAAATAAAGCAACAATTGGAACTTAAAAGCTAGGGAAGCAAAACCCTTCCTCACATGTCCAAACTAAAGGCTTTGCCCAAAATGACCAAATAAAATTAACTTGAACTTCCAAATTGTTTAGGAAGTTTCAATCACCCAATTATAATTATTTGGTAAGGGCAAATTCTTAACGAGCAAATAAATAGTTTTGAGAATTCAATTTGGCTTAACTCAATTCCAAATTTTGAAACCAAGTTAAGTTTTCCAAAATCTCAAATTAAAATTGGGGTAATTCACTTCTATTTTGGAACCAAGTTGAACTCTCCAAGTTTCCAAAATAAAAATATGGGGTGCTGCATTATTATAATATGAGACTCCGTAAATATTTCCATAATTTATTGAAATGTTTAAATGCCCCAAATAAATCTATTTTGGAATTTATCAAAAATGCCCTATTTAAACTCCAAGACCAAATGTGGTGCAAAACATTTCTACTTGCCTCACCAATTTTTGTGGAGTAACTAAGGGTTAAATGGAGCCTATTGAAATTTTTGCATAATTTCTAAAAATGTTTAAATGGCTCGTTTAAATAGCCAAACCCTGCTGTTTTTTATTTCTAAAACTGGGAAAAATGAAAAAGGTCAAATGTCTGACAGTGGCCCCCACTGTCAGTCCCTCTTCTCTCCCCTCCTCCTCACTGTGCCGCCAGTACTGGCGCCATGCCTGCGCCCGTGCCGCCCCGCCCCCTGTGCCACACCATGGCGTGGCCTGGTGGACTAGAGCCCCCCCTGACGCTGTCCAACTGCTCCCCTTGCTCACTCCTCCTGTTTCCCTCCTCTTTTTCCGGATCGGGAGCAGCCCTAGCCCCCCGTGCTGCCACCGCGGAGACGCCACCGACGCCGTCGATTCCTCGTATTCTGGGAGAGTCCCGGGACCAGCCGACGGCGCCATCAGCTTCACCACTTCCTCCTCTCCCTCCTGCTGCCCGGAATCGAGCCGGGGACGCCCCACTCATCGCCAGCGTCCTCGACAGCGACCGCCCCCGACCGCCGCCGCCGAGCTCAATTCGGCCGCCGCCGACCGTCTCCGGCCTCCCCGAGCCCGAGAGGGGTGTCCAGGAGCCCTGCCACGCCGTCCTCTACTTCCTCAACGAGCGACTCGTGCTGGACTTCCTTTTGGCGAGGTCGAGCTCGGTCACCTCGCCGCCGCCCGTCGCTGCGCGCGCACGGTAGCGCCGCCGCCTGTCCTCCCCGTGCCCCTCCGTCCGTGTCATCGCCTCCGGGGTGAGCTCCTCAACCGGTTGGTCACCTCCTCCCCTCCCCTCTCTCTCTCTCTCTCCGGCGTCGCCACCACTCGCCGCTGTGCCGCGGTCACCACTTAGACACTCGCCGGTCGTGGCTTTGACCGGCCGCACGAAAGCGTGGTCGCCCGGCCTTCGCCCCGGCCTGGGCCGACCCAAAGGCCGGTTCTTTCGGGCAGTTCCCCGGCCTGGCACCCGGTTTGGGCCGGTTCTGAGGCCGGCGGCCTCTGCCACTGGCCCGGCCTGCACACCGGCCTGGGCCGACATGTGGGCCGGCCTGGAACAGTAAAAACAGAATTTGTGTAAATTCAATTATTTGATAACTTTTCAAATACTAGTCCAAATTCAACAAGTAAAATACCATTTTGATCAGGAAAACAAACACTACAATATGGGATCATTGTGATTTTATTTTTGAATCCATATTTTGCTGTTTGTTTTAAGAATTTCTAAAATGGGTTAATTAATACCGAAATTGAGAAAATCATAACTTATTAAGTATTGATCCAAAATTTATGAGTTAAATATCAAAGTGATCAACTTGTCAAATGCTACTCAACCATGCTGATATCATGTCATGATCACAAACTTTTATTTGATGTTATTCATAATTTGATTAAATGAAGTAAATTCATTTATTTAATTAATTTGTCACTTATTCATCGGTACTCCGAAAATTACAAATAAATTACCGAAACGATCGGAAGAACGAAACCTATCCATTCATGGCATGTTCATGCATAATTGAGCCACCTCTCTAATAAATTAATATTTGATAAGGAATGTGGCCATTAAGATAAATATGGGGTTGCTTCCAAATAATTGCACTAATTATTTGGCTCCCCATTTAATGTTGCTTTTTAAATCATATAATAATATCTTTGCATCAATTGGACATGTCATCATGTGATTGAGCATTGCATCTTGAGTTCGTGTGATTTATGTGTGCTTTGTATTTCTTTTGGGTATCGATAGATTCCGGAGTCGAGGTTAACGCGACTTACCCCGACGAGCAGTACTTCGCGCCCGGGCAGCAAGGCAAGAGATAACCTAACCTTCTTGGCATCTAGCATCCTATGTTTTTATAAACTTATTTTTATCCACCATAATATTGCATGCGGTTCAAATGTCTTTTTGGTAAATATATAGAATCCTATGAATGCATGTCTCTTCCCCGAGCCATTCACATATATCCCTACCTATGAACCCTAGTGTTGATGTGTTGGCCGGATACGAATTATAATTGTTGGTTATATTCTTAGCCATGCTTAGACACGCTTAGTTGCAATACTAGTTATGTCCGTTGTTTATTTCCATAATTGTTGATATTGATGGAATGATGCGGACTTGGTGGATATGTGGGGTGCTTAATTAAAATGCTAAGTAGGCTTGGGTGAGTTGCCATCGGGGATGGTGTTTTGCCTCACTCTTGCCCCTAGGTGCGAGTTCCTGTCTTCGGAACCAAGGTTTGAGCGTGCTGCCATTGGTGGGTGTATGGGCGCCTTAGTAGCTAAATAACTTGTACGGGCGTATCCAAGGGTCCTCTAGTTCGGTCTTCCATTTGCGGGTGAGTGGAAAAGATGATGTTGATGAGGATTTGCGTGTAGGAGGTGGCGATGGGGCAGGGCGCTGGGAGCGCTGAGCCTGTCCTGTGGCCACAGATGACTCTTGGATATTCTCACGTGAGGTAAAGGCTTAACCACGCCTGCTCGCCGGCCTTCCCCGGAAGAGGGTCAATTAGGTGAGCCGGACGGTACCAATGGATAAGGAGCTAGGAGGTCCCTCGGGAACCTGGCGACTTTCACATAGTACACCCCTGCAGGGTTTAATCTTTTCGAAAAGCCGTGTCCGCGGTTATGGACGCCTTGGGAATGGATTTACGGGATCATAGATAATTTTAACCTAATTGATATGGCAGCTAAAGGTTGCATAATAAACTTGTGGTAAAGGTCCATTTCCTCGAGGGTGAGTCGAGGGAGTGCCTTTGTGTGAGATGAATGGTGATGGTTGCAAGTAGGTTCGTCGAGAACCGAAGTTGTTAATGTTACACTCTTACCCCTTTAGAAAATATTCAGAGTAGACGAATGCCATGTGTCTTCTAAGTTTTGGTTTATGAAATTTAGCTTTATGCAAAAGAACTACATATAAAGCTTTAGAGCCTCCGTCAGTCATTAGGCCTATATCGCCCTACTAAACTTGCGAGTACATCGTACTCAGTCTCTCTTTGCTGCCTCTATGATTTTTGTATTTCAGAGGAGGCCGACACCGAGCAGCTAGGTGGGTTCTTCGTTGACGTCGACTACTAGTCTGGGGTTCCCAGGTGGCAGCTTGGGACCGTGGAACAAGCTGGCTTGGGTGAATGTTTATTGTAGGCCTCTTAGGCCATATATTTGCTTCTTGTTGTTAGACAACACTACCCGCTTCCGCTTGATGATTTGATGGTCTGTGACCTTTTGTTGTGTATTATTTGTATTCTTCTCGTTATATGAGTTGATATATGTTTTGTGTCGTAGAGTCATGCTTTGTGCCAGTTCTGTTCCACAAGTCTCGATCTTTGTTTTATACATTGATGGTTGTGTCGAATACATAGCCTCTCTGTATAATTCCGGGGTCGGGGCGTTACAAGTTGGTATCAGAGCAGGACTGCCTGTAGGAAACCCTTTCTATTGGTCGATGTCGAGTCTAGTTCGTGAAAATTATTTTTAACCTAAAAATGAGTTGTGAAAACCCTCCTAGGATTCTTTTTACTCCTTACCCAATTCACTCTGATCTCGGTGCCATCTTACCTCTATTTGATTTTTAACGGTTCTTCTGATCGTCGGCAAGGTTCTAAATCTTTAGGATCACGGGGTTGGGTTCTATCTTTAGTTAGTGGCTAACTTTGCTCGTCTGCCAATTCTGAAGCCGAAGAGAAGAAGTATTGCGGATCGTCAAGATATTCCTTTGCTTTAGTCTAAGATCTTGAACCGAAGGTCCCGGATTGTGCTAGGGCTCCGGTGTAATGATTCATGAGGGTTGTCGCCCTTGTGAGCATTATGCTAGTGTGAGTCCCGGTGCATGAAGCTGATCTTTAACCCGAGATCTTTTCCGTTGAATCCTGGTGCTAATGGTTAAACCCTACATCAGGTTGGTAAATTGAAGTTGGTCTTTAAACTCGAGGTTGCAGCCGTAATTGTTTTCCTCGACAATGCGCTTCTTAGTCACTAGCTTTAGCTAGGCTCCCTGTCATGGAATCATCTGAACCACAACGGGGTTGCTCTTAGCGAGTTTTTCCATCAATACTTGTGTTTCCTCCACTAACATCCGTTATGAAACCCTTGCGGCACTAGTTGTCGGAAGAGTGCTAACAAGGGTTTACGCAATCACTTGAGATTGTTGATATCCCTTCTGGTGTTTGTCTCGAGATCCTTGTATCCGTTTGATATCGCCGCGATGACGTGATGTCACCGTGGTTGCCTAAATCTGTCCTTTGGTGGTCATTGCTTCTTAAATATCTATATCTGGAAGCAACAATGATCTATCTTATCTGTCAGAGTTGGTTACTAACTTTGTCATTGTTCAAATTCTCCCAGAATGGCTCCTACCCGTCATGGGGAATCAGGCAACCCTGAGCACCGCCGCCCCCTTCCATGGCGGAGGTTATGATGGCCATTGAACAAAACCGTCTGCGCAGTGAGCTGTTGCTCGAGCCAGCTGGTCCAGCAAGGGGCCAGGAGGAACACGGACTGCACCACTCTCAACCAGTTTCTTGCGGTCCCAACCTCCCACCTTTTCTGAAGCTAAGGAGCCGCTTGATGCGGATGATTGGCTTCGGGCGATCGAACGCAAGTTTTGCCGCTCTTCATGTCCCGGCGGCGGAGCATGTCAACTTCGCCACCTACCTACTGGAAGGAGCCGCCGGCTCCTGGTGGGAGAGCCACGTGGCCATGGTTGCCGCGGGCCATGTTGTCACTTGGGAGGAATTCCGCACCGCTTTCCGTGTGGCGTACATCCCCAAGCCCATCCTCGAGCTCAATAGGCGGGAGTTCCTGGACCGAACCCAGGGACGCATGGACGTCCAAGGCCTATGGGCGGGAGTTCAACCACCTCTCCCGTTACGCCCCTCGGGACGTGACGAATGATGAGGACAAGCAATACCTCTTCCGCAAGGGGCTCGCACCTCGTCTCCGATACGAACTCCTACCCTTCAAGTTCACCTCCTACCAGGTGTCGTGGTGGTGTCACGGGCAGATGCCATAGGATGGCTTTGAAGGTGTGGGGGCCGATGGACGCTGGAGGCACCCGGGGAGGGCTTGCGCACACGAAACACGCACACGAAGAACACAACTCACACGCACACACACGGTTTTACCCAGGTTCGGGGCTCTCGTGAGGAGATAACACCCCTACTCCTGCCTAATCCGATCTGTATATATGATCTACTAGAGATTTACAATCTTGCTCCTTGAGCTGGATAGAACAATAGCACGATCTAGGCCTCCAACCGAAGTCTCGGAAGCTCTCTCTGACTATGAGAGAAATGCTCTAATGCGTATTCTTGAGGCAAGTATGCGTGCATGCGTCCCGTAAGAGAGCCCCTGGTGCTCCTTATAAAGGGAAGCCCAGGCACAAAGGTAGGGCTGACATCAGTGCTGGCGTAGCCCGGACTGTAGCCCACGCCCGGTCCTCTGACCGCTTCCGTCACCGCGCCGTGGCACGTCCCATCTGTCTCCTCCAACGCACTGCTCCCTGGTACCGCTTCGGTCAGCGGCATGGAGGTCAATCACTCTGGTCAAGTGGCCTCGTCCCATCGTGCAAGTGGCTCTGCGTCCTGACCCGTGATTGTAGGGACAAGACCTGCGCCTTGACCATGGCCCGAGTAAGCCTCCTTATCCGGCACAGGCATGCCGAACTCCCCGTAACTCGGTTTCGCCTTCCCTGCTCACAAGAAGAATCAAAGAACGATCCGACATATAACTCGCATGATCCGACATAACAATATGTCGGTTAATCATGACCCGGCCAGCTCCGAGTAAGCCGGTACAGTTATGTCGGTTTCAGTGACCCGGTCAACACCGAGTCAACCCTTATATCGACGCCTTGCCCATATCCGGGGGTTGCCCCCCGACACAACCCTTATATCGATGCCTTGCCCATATCCGGGGGTTGCCCCCCGACATTAGTCCCCGAAGCTGGCGCGGTCCTGCAGCCTCGGATGGAGGGCCACGGCAGGTTTACCCCGAAATCAGCATCCTTAGTTGACCTCCGACATAACATATGCCGGCGACACTCGTATGTCGAAAACACTATGTATCCCAACTTGATACTTCATATTGTGTCGGATCATTCCGACTTACGGGATGAAACCCCATGACTCCTCCGAGTCGTCGGTTCCCTACGTGGCAGAGCATCTCTGCCTGACGCCTCGGTCATTGTGCACGGATGGACGTGCCGCAGGCATGCGTGCCACCTGTGTGACGTCGGTCGTCTTGGCCACTGTGCCCACGTAAGCACTTGAGTGCACCCTTGACCGCGCGTGCGTCTCCTCGGGTCTCGCCCGATCGCGTGTACCGCCCTTGGACCGTTGGCCTCCTGTGGCCTCCCGTGTGGCCGATCGTGCGGCGGTTAAGCCGCAACGGGAATCGTGCCACAGATCGTGGGGCGGTAACCTCTCGTCCGTTACGAGATCGTGCGCAGTAACTCCCGCACACACGATCTCCTCCGCCGCCCATAAATAGCAAGGAGAGGTACGGTTCTCCCCTTCGCGCTCATTCATCTTCTTCCTTGCCTCCTCGCTCTCCTCCTTCTCCAGTGCACGCAGAGCCCGGAATCTGCCGCCGCCGCACGGATTCACGCACGCCGACGAGCCGCCGACGCACAGCGCCGCCGTCGCACCTCACGACACCCGGTAAGGCTTTCCCCTCTTCCCCTCTCTTTCTTCCTTTGCGCATTAGCGCTTTAAATCTACGGGAACTCCTCCGCCATTATTTCTTTATTTGCTTTTGTTCGTGCCCTTGCTCTTCACCGCGGCGACGCATCGCGCGCCGCCGGTGACCTCGCGGCCGTGGTTGCGGTGCGCCGCCGGCGGGTTAGCCGCCACGGCACCTCTTTTCTCCCTCTCTACCTCTCTTTTGGATCTAGCACTTGTTCACATCTACCCGCATTTTCCCCCCTTTTTCTTTCTATTTTCACTACGGCACACATCGCTCACAGGAGGTGAACTTTTTTGCAGATCTCGGTATTCCTCGCCGATATGTCGGACGACGCCGCCCTCGAGGTGATCGACTCGGTTGAAGAGACCACCGTGGAGGGATCCACTCGGGCCTCCTGGGAAGGCTCCGATGTCGGACGAGCCGAGCCGAGATAGACTGGTTGGTCCGGACGCGACGGATCCCGCCCGGAGTAGAGTGCCGAATGCCCGGCACCGAGACCACGCCGAGTCTCAAGGAGGGCGAACGAGTCGTCTTCGTCGCGCACTTCGAGCGGGGATTCGGATTCCGCCAGCGTGTTCTTCCGAAACTTCCTCGACAGTTTCGGTCTCCAGCCTCACCACTTACCAGCCAACGCCATCACCACCTTATCCTCCTTCGTTTCCTTCACCGAGGGTTATCTCGGGCTCAAGGCCAGCGTCCGCGCGTGGTCCAAGTACTTCGGATTCCGGAAGCAAGTCATTCCGAATCCTGCCGACCCGACAGCTCCCAAGATGATGACCCAGTGTG
>QRDG01000039.1:269182-433589 GCA_012064385.1 Puccinellia tenuiflora
GATGCTAGATTATTATTTTGATTGAAATCTATTCTCGTAAAGTGCGCGAGGCAGCCACAGGGGACGCATCTATGTGGATACTACGTTTACGAGTTTATTTGCGCGTTTACCACTGAGCTCAAAGATTATAGAGTCGACGTAAGCAATACATTCACAACATTATTTTTTACCATCACTTTTTGTTATCATGATTGATTTTCATATTGATCTCCTTTTTTTATATAGTTCGATAGAATGCGGGAACGGCTCCTACCAGAGCAACGTGTAATAGGAATTGCAGAGGAACTAGCGGGATTTTTTATGACCGAGATGGTAGACGATGCCGGAGAATTTAGTGTGAATAATAGGCGCAACCGATGATCCCCGGCCGTGTAATCGAATAGACGGGCTTAGTCCCAGTAATTCTGATCTCCATGTAACTATCAAAGTTGTATATATTTGTATGCTTGATCGTAAGACAACGTTGCTCGAACGTGTACAGTATGTGGTAGCGTAGAAATATACGAAAACTATTTTGAAATGAAGAAAAGAAATAAATAAAAGAAAACAAAATGAATTCTCTGCCGCGGCATAGAAAGTGCCCAAATTTCTACGGCGAAAGAATCATTAGTCCCTAAACCCTAACCAAAATGAATTCTCTGCCGCGGCACAGAAAGTGGCCAAATTTCTGCTGCGGCAGAGAATCATTAGTCGTGGCCCGTTATACGAACCACGACTAAAGGTTCTGCCCCCAGCACGGCCAGGTTGAGGGCCATTTGTCCCAGCTGGTGACAGGTCCGCGACTAAAGGTTGGACCTTTAGTCCCGCCTGGCCTGTCCCGGTCCGGGACAATAGGGCTAGTCCCCACTAGTGTGGGATCCAAATTCCAAACACGAGTTTATTCTTGACCTCAAGCCTTGAGAGCTTTCCGTGAATCTGATCAGCCGGTCTATTAAGCATTGAGGACACGGCAGTTTCTCCTGATCTCGCCGTCGGCGCTGGTCTTGACTTCAATAGCACCCATCTTCACCATCACGGCCTTGAACTTCTCCTCCCACTCGTTCTTGTTCTTGGCATTGGCACGCACCGCATCGCTCGTGTCTGTCGCCGTCAAGAGCGTGGCGTCAGACTCGAAGAGTACCTCATGGCTGAGCACGTTCTTGTAGTATTGGTTGTCCAGCTTGCTAGGGGTCTTGATGTCTTGTACCACTACATTGTCTCTGCCTGTGTCTGACTTGCACTTCTCTTGAAGTGTGCTTTTTAGACTGGGGTCCACGTCAGAGGAGTTGCAGGTAAGGCGGTCAGAAAGGATGCGAAGTGGTAGATCCCGACGGTGTGCGCGCCGGAGAGGGTAACCATCTCATCGGCGCTGAGGCCCTTGGCGGCAAACCTGGCCTTAAGCTGATCCACGGTGGCGAAGGGAGGGGGAAGGTTGGGGAGTGTCTCGTCTATGAGGGACACGCGTCCGTCATAGCGGCCAGCAGGCATGTCCAAGAGGACCTTCTTGTTGACGAGGAAGTAGGTGGCGTCACGCCCAGCGAAGGCGACAATGTCGGCACATGAAACGACGTTACCACACTCCTTTTCGATCCTGGCCTTGGCCGCGTCAATCACCTCAAAGCCGCGCAGGCTCAGGTTAGGGATGCAAAACTTCTCCGTCGCACTACTAGGGTCGGCTCTATCCAGCAACACGGACGCGTCGCAACCCTGTAGGCAAATTATGCATCAGCTACATATACAGATACTCATTTAATCACGGGCTCTATAAATATCAAAATGATTATTTTATTTCCAAAACTTGGAAACAAAAGATAAATGAATATTTAAAATAATATACCCTTGAAAAAGTCATAACTTCTTCTATAAAATTGTTTTTTTTTCTTGGTTTTTGGAGACTTTCTTTATCTAATAATGAAGGATTTAAATTTTTGTGATTTCTAATAACAGTCCAAAGTTTTGGGATGTTATAATATTCTTTACAATCGCTTAAAATTTTCTCAAATTTGACACTTACAAATAGAAAAACATATTTTAATAAATGTTGAAAAATCGTTTTGTTACTATGTTTGGCATGAAAAGATGTACCATTTTGCACAAATGGTCATATTATCATGAACTCAAGACGTGGATTCTACATCGTATTTCACATGAAAACGAAAACACAAAATTTATACAAATTACTTAAACTTTGTATGTGTTTGAATGTCTAGTGAGTGTGGATTTTCGTGTGATTTTTCTAAAAATTTCGAGTGTTTCCTTGTGTGCCAAGTTTTACGAATGGCGCTCAACAAACTACTTATATGTCGAGCGCATGGTTATTTGCCGATTGTTTTACTGGGACACTCGACAAAGCCGGCTGTTTGCCATGTGCCCGATGAAATACACTCGGCAACTGGTAGTTGTTTAGAAGAAAGGATCGTATGGTTTTCTCAATATGCTGCAGCTTTTCTAATAGTAAATTTTCTAGGGACACCTCTGGTCGTTTCTCGTTTTCACCTTGCATAGGTTTGATTTGCCTGTTGTTGCTTTGCTTTACTTTACTACTCTTTTTGTTTTTGGTCTTTGGTGCTTGTAGTGAATGGGAGAAGAAACTCCTATTTTTCTAACAAAAAAGCAAAAAAGTGTTCATGTTATTGCAAGTTAAGACAGAAGCACAATGAAGAATGAACAATTGAGCTGCAATTATTTAAAGGACATGTAAGATCCCTTATTTATTTACATGTGGCTTTTATAACAAAACAAAATTAGAAATTGTTACAGTAGAAATAAACAAATCCAATGGAAAAATAAATACAACATTAGAAAAAGGGAAATAAATAACAATGCAAAATCAAATTTCGAACACGCGAGGAAATGCAAGTTTATTCTTAACCTCAAGCTTGAGAGCTTGCCGTGAATGTGGCCAGCCGGTTTATTAAGCGTTGAGGACACGACAATATTTCCTGATCTCGCCGTTGGCGCTGGTCTTGACGTCAATAGCACCCATCTTCACCATCGCCGCCTTGAACTTCTCCTCCCACTCGTTCTTATTCTTGGCGTTGGCGTGCACCGCGTCACTTGTGTCTGTCGCCGTCAAGAGTGTGGCATCAGACTCGAAGAGCACCTCATGGTTGAGCACATTCTTATAGTACTGGTTGTCCAGCTCGCTAGGGGTCTTGATGTCTTGTACCACCCACGTGTCTCTGCCGGAGTCCGACTTGCACTTCTCTTGAAGTGTGCTTTTAGACTGGGGTCCATGTCGGAGGAGTTGGAGGTGAGGCGGTCAGAAAAGGATGAGCAGTGGGAGATCCCAACGGTGTGCGCGCCGGAGAGTGTAACCATCTCGTCAGCGTTGAGGCCCTTGGCAGCAAACCCACAGCCTTAAGCTCATCCACGGTGGCGAAGGGAGGGGGAAGGTTGGGGAGTGTCGCGTCTATAAGGGACACACGTCCGTCGTAGCGGCCGGCAGGCATGTCGAAGTAGACCTTCTTGTTGCTGAGGAAGTAGGTGGCGTCACGGCCGGCGAAGGCCACAATGTCGGCGCACGAAACTACGTTCTCGCACTCCTTCTCGATCCTGGCCTTGGCCGCGTCGATCACCTCAAAGCCCCGTAGACTCAGGTTAGGGATGCCAAACTTCTCGGTCGCACTGCTAGGGTCGGCCGTATCGAGCAACACGGAGGCGTCACAACCCTGTAGGCAAACCATCGTCCATCAGGTGCACCGTACACACGTAGATTAACCCACTAATTTTACCACAATGGCATATACTATATACATGTAATTATATATGTTTCATACCTGGACGAAGCAGTCGTGGAAGAATAGACGGATGAGCCCCGCCATGATGCCCTTGCTGGCTTGGCCCACGGCTTCTCTCACGATGTCTTCTGCGCGGTTGCATGTTTTGCTGTAATAGCCAACCGCGAGACCCGAAGCAGGTGTGCTCGGAGTGGGCGGCGGAGCACCAGGTGTGATCGGGGCAGGAGGCGGAGGGCTGGGTGTGCCCGGGGTGCAGGACGGAGGACTAGATGGAGGCGTAGGGTTGGGATACCCGTAGCCTGCTTGGCACGAAGGAGCCACGCAGGCGACCAGTGCGAGCACCGTCAAGGCGGCGGCGAGCTTTGCCATTGTCGCGTTCTAGCTAGGCCTCTAGCTCTGCCGGCTTATTGTTGTGTGTCTCGTTAGCTTGGGTGATTACAAGCCGCTGCTCTGCTACCTATTTATAGCTAAAAGCTATCTTGCTCCATGGCGAGAGAGCAAGAGAGAGAGAGAGAGTAGAAGCGGAATGCTTCCGTAATTCTGAAGAATAATCGTTCACGCAAGGAAGAATGTTTCCCGAATATATAATTTCCTTTGCGGAGCAGAGAGCGTTGCGTTCAGGAGCCAGTTCGTACATGAACTGATGAACGTGCGGAGCACACAATCAATCAATGGCTCGCGCGATTGGGTACCGTACGTTAGTTAAACAGCTGCTATCCCGTACCGGCATTGAACTGATATGGCCACTGAAATGTTCCCTGTGCCTTGTTGGTGGGCACGCCATCTCTTGATAATTGGCATGCGTTCTAGTTCTATTAAACTGGACTTGACCTCGGCGATGCTCCGATCCCGAGCTTTGAGAACGCGCGCGACCGCTTCGAAGTCGCTCCTGCGGTAGGTGGTGCGGAGGAGGTCCACGAGCTTCTCCCTGGAGAGGAAGGCGAGCTCGGCGCCGCGCGCGTCAACCTCACGCCCTCGTCCGGACCTCACCCCGCGTGCAATCTGGTCGCTCCCGCGCCAACTGTTGCGCTATAGCTGTCGGCGTCTCTCTCTCAGGTCTCAGCTCGCGCGCGTTCGGTGTTGCTGCTCCTATCTCTCACGCGCTGCTGCTGGTGCTCCACTCTCACGGCCGGCTGATGTTGTTGCTGGTCTCTCTCAGCATATAAAAATTGTGTATCTATCTCTTCTCTGAAAATTTGTTTGGTTTGGTTTTCTGGCAAATATGTTATGTGATTGCCAATGTTCATGCAGGGAATCTTACAAGTTATTTAATGGTACGAGATATCGTCATCCTGGTTTTGTGCACACCACCTATTTGTTGATATGCCTACATGATTTTATAATGCTTTTTCTTATGCTTCTCTCTTCTAAGCAGCAAGTGCCACAGTAAAACTGCACCATGCAAAATTTTCGGCTTGCCAAATAATTTCACAGCTACTTACGATGATTTCTAGAATACGTCAGGCATGAAATAGGTTTTTCTTGACGTAGACATGACACCATATAGAAATAGCACTATTTATTAACCATGGGAAGAGAACCACAGCAAAAACAAAAACCTCTCATTCTTCATTGAGAAAGTGTCGCTCCGTCAAGAATAAAATAAAACTGATATCCAACAAATAAGACTATTCATGGCCATAACAAATATCCCGTATACTTCAATAAAAAAATAACCCATACCACGTACGGGCATGTTTTTTTTTTAGATTAACAAGAAGGCCCTCCCCGGCTCCATTGCATTAACGAAACCAACGCGCATTCAGTTCATACAACACACACCCCACACGGAAGCCACGCTTCCTAAAATGGTAGTGTCATGGCACACGGTCATCGCCACCCAAACTTTACCAGGCAGCACCAAAAGCAGCCCAAAACCTATCAGCAGACAAGTTTTTCCAGCAAACTACATACATCCAGAGAACATTACCTACACTACTGAAACCTACTCCTCTTTTTTCGCTTTTCCTACCACTGCGCCTGGGAAACTCATCACCGCGAAACTTCACAGCACCACATGCACCGCATCGCTCATCAAGGGGTTTTTCTTCAGGTGCTCCAAGCTTGCTCTTCCTCCATAAGGGGATGCTGCCGTGCTCGCCCAAGAGTTTCTCCACCCGAAGTCCACACACCTCAGTCTGGATCCAGCGCCAAAGGTTCCTTCAGTCTTGCCAGCAACAGATCCATTAATTGCACCATTTTCCCCCCTGCCAATTCTTTTAGAGGGATCATGCAGAGTTTTAGGTATGATAGTGCTAGTCGCCACACATGTTTCATAGAAATCCAGGTCCATCAGTTAAACATAATATTATCTCTATTGTTCCAGATTGCCCACAAGACAGTAGAGGAAACTATATTAAGATGCAGAAATCTAGTATTTCAGAGCCATTTAGAAACTAGAGATTCAAAATTTATAATTCTAAAGCCAAAAGTTTGGTAAACCAAATCCCACATGTTAGAAGCAACTATGCACTCAAAAAACAGGTGCTTAACTGATTCAATTTCTTTGCAGAGTTCACACTCCAGGGGTTTTGGCACACCTCTCCTACGTAGAATATCTCTAGTCAGGATTTTGTTCTATGAAAAAACCACAGAAACATCTGAATTCTAGGTGGGACTTTGAGATGTCCCAGAAACATGCAAGTACACCTGTTTAACCCCTCTAAAATTTACTATAGGATACATAGATTTTGAAGAATAGATGCCATTAGACTCATATTGCCCGATCAACTGATCTTCCTCTTCAATTAAGTTTAGAGTTCTGGCAATATCAACTATCTGATACCATTGCAACATCATGTCTTCTGAGTAGTTTCTTCTAAAATCACAACGCAGTTGTGTCCCATCCCATATTTCTGCTATCGTTTTACTCTGCTGGTTAGAAATAAAGTATATATCCCAGAATTGGGTAGCTAAGGGACAGTTATCAAACCCAGATGTCCTCCCAAAACTTGATCAAATTACCATTGCCAACTTTCCATCTATATCCTATTTTCACTGCCTTAGCAGCCCACATCACACCTTTCCAAAATGTAGATGGGTGTGGTCATGGCAGCACAAGATATTAGGGTTCCTGGTTTTATACTTAGTATCTACTACCTTTCTCCACAGAGAACCTTCTCCCTGTATATATCTTCTAACCCAACAGCCCAGCATACAAATGTTCATATCTTGCAGGTTTGGAATACCTAAACCCCCATACTCTTTTTTCATGCAAACTGACGGCCAGTTGGCCGGATGAATCTTATGATTCCCCTTCAGTGTCATCCCAAAGGCAATTTTCTAACTGAGTATTGATAAGGTTGAGTGCCTACTTGGGGAACTTAAAGAAGGTTAAAAGATAAATCGGTATACTAGCCAGACAAGACTGAACTAATTCTCTCTTAGCTGCTGAGGAAAGCAATTTCCCTCTCCATCTAGCTAGCCTTTTAAGCAAATTATCTACTAAAGGTTGCAGGTCCTCCCTCCTAAGTTTGCTAAAATGTGGAGGGATACCCAGATACTTAATGGGGAACTCCCCCAAAACACACTATAAAATTTCTACAGAAGGAGCACACTCTTGCACCCCCAAATTAATAGGGATTAATTCATTTTATGGTAACTAATTCTCATACTAGAAATTTTCTCGAAGCATGTTAGGATCCATTTTAAGTTGAGAGCTACCTCATGATCAACCTCTAGGAAAAGCAGAGTATCATCTGCATACTGCAGACAAATGACACCACCAGGAGTGAATCTAGGGCACAACCCACTAATAAGGATAGCCTCACTCCCTTTGAGCAGCATTTTGGCAAATACATCGACTACAAAATTAAAAAGAATGGGGGAGAGAGGATCCCCCTGTATATGACTGATACATCTCCGACGTATCTATAATTTTTTATGTTCCATGCTTGATTATATATTAGTGCCACATGTTTTTACAATGTTTTTAATATCATTTTGGCATGATTTATGGAACTAACCTATTAACAAGATACCAGTGCCAGCTCTTGTTTTTTGCTTTTTTTTTGTTTCAGAAAAGTTGTTCTGGGAAGTTTCTCGGATTGCTCTCATAATTTACGGGAATTATTTCCAATATGAAGAAGACGAAACCCGAAGGAAAGCCGGAGGGGAGGCACAGGGGCTCCAGACGCCCCTAGGGCCCCTGTCCATCGCCTCGCGTCGCCCCTTCGCCAATAAATTCTCCTCTGACCTAAAAACAGAGGAGGCGCGATCATAATCTCCAGAATACATCCGAGGTTGCCGCCATCTCAAACCCTAGTTCGGGAGGGTTCAGAAGCTCTTCCCGGCACCCTGTCGGAGAGGGGAATCGACGCCGGAGGCATCTACACCACCATGCCTGCCTCCGGAGTGATGCGTGAGTAGTCCACCACGGGACTACGGGTCCATAGCAGTAGCTAGATGGTTGTCTCTCCTCCTTGTACTCCATTGTTTAGATCTTGTGAGCTGCCTATCATGATCAAGATCATCTATTTGTAACTGCTACATGATTGTGTTTGCATGGATCCGATGAATTGTGGAAGTCATTACTTTTGTTCAGTTATGTGTTTCATCTATGATCTTGCATGCTCTCCGATGCTAGTGGTTGCTTTGGCCGAGTAATTGTTAGTGTTTTATGAGGGAGTATTTATGCTAGATAGTGGGTTCATGCCTCTATTTGTCTGAGTTCGATGACAGGAACAAGTAAGGCTAGAGATGTGCTGTTGCCACTAGGGAGAAAACAACGATGTGATTTCTTCGTGTTATCTACATTGCATACATTATGCACTTTGCTTATTGCGATGATCTGTTGCTTTAAACTTAATACTTTTGGTTGACATGCTGGATAGCGATCCCAGAGTGGATTATTAGTCATAGATGCAGTTGGATAACGGTCTATGTATTTTGATGTAATACCCATATTAGATGAAGCGGTGAACTATATTGTTTTATGATAGCCTTGTTGTGCGCCTACAATTCTGTCAATTGCCATGCTGTAATTTTTTTACCCATTATGTATATCTTTTGGAGAGACACCTCTAGTGAGCTGTGGACCCCGGTCCTATTTTCCTACATTGCTTACAACCGTTTTCATAACGTTTTGTCATCATTTTCTCGCTGGTCATATTTCATCCTCATCATATTTTACATGCACACATTTAATTCTTTGTGTTTGGCAAGACAGCGAGATTGACAACCTCTCTGTTTTGTTGGGGCAAAGTAGTTTGTTGGTGATTGTGTGCAGGTCCACGTCAATAATCGAGAAACGATGCTATTGACACCTTTGTAAGCCTTCTCCAAGTCCAACTGGTTCGACAACCTTGGTTTTGAAATCAAGGGAAAACTTCCGCTACACTGCTTCATACCTTCCTCTTGGGGTTTCCCAACAGCAATCAGCAAGACGTTTTCTCGCGCCGTTGCCGGGGACTTGGAAGCTTCAGCTAGGGAAGTTTCACACATCCTTTCACTTTACTTTGTTATTGTCTTGCCTAGTATATTTTTTGTTAGCCTTGTTTTTCCTTTTGTTTGCTTTAAAACTGAAAAACACAAAAAAAATAAAAAAATCCAGCCCCTAGTTTATTTCGGTTCTGTCCTGTTATTATGTCTTGTTCTTTACTTGCTACCAATGGTTACTTTCTATGAGACTAGATCTTATTGGCAAGGTGGGTTCACGGAGGAAGAACGGAAATATTATAAGGAATGCCACTTGTCTGAAAAAGGAAATCACTTATGGGCACAAATAAATAAATCGAATAGTCTTGCTGAAAACTTTTGCTCTACTTATGATGAATCTTGGTGCCTTAATGAATCTTTTTGCTATAGGAGGCATAAACACCTCCCTTTCCAATGTGATTATAATGATAATGAAACATTGGCTTCTTATGCTAAAGGAAACTATGATTTTGATAATCTTGAACAAATTGAAGAATTTGTTGCTTTTATGGGTGCCTATGAAATTACTTCTGTGCTTAAAGATATTGATGATGCTTCTTACAAATCTGAAAATTTTGTTATACTTGGGTATTGCCTTAATTATTACAATGATAATCCTTATATTACCGAATTTCTTGGGAGAACTTATCCTCCAAAAGAAGAGACTAATGCCTTGCAGGAAATCATGGAAGAAGAAATTGCTGAAACTGGAAGCTCATTGGATGAAAAAGAGGAATTGAGTGACAAACAAAAGGAGGAAGAATGGATTAGCTACCCATGCCTACCTTCTAATTAGAGTAACTCTTTAACTCTTACATTATTTGATTGCCCTCCATGCTTACCAAAGGAGGATGAATGTTATGTTCCGATGGATTCTCTTGAAATATCCATTTTTGAGGAAATTGATGCTTGCTACACTTATGACCATGATTCCCCTATTAAACATCAACCAAACTCAAAGAAACCAAAAGGAAACATGTTTAATAATGGGATTGGAAAGGTCATGACTTCTTTTTATTTTGATCATACTATTTTGGAGCTTAATAAAAATTGTGTATTTGTAGATCATGAAATGTATGCTTTATTTGATAATTATATTGTTGAGTTTGTTCATGATGCTACTGAAAATTACTATGAGAGAGGAAAATACGGTTGTAGAAATTTTCATGTCACTAAAACATCTCTATTTGCATTGAAATTTTTGAAACTCCTCTTGTTCTACATTCCTATGCTTGATACTTTGTTCTTCATGGATTTATTTGTTTACAAGATTCCTATGCATAGGAAGTGGGTTAGGATTAAATGTGTTTGATATATATTTTCTTATTGATGCTGTCTTTGTGATTCAACTCTTATTCTTATGAGAGCATCATTGAAATGATCAAGCCTAGCTAAAAGGCATTAAAGAAAAGCGCTTATGGGAGGCAACCTATTTTATTTTTACCTACTGTTTTTTTTGAGTTTTGGGTGATGTTACTTCCGTAACAACTCCCTTGTATATTTTTGTTTTGGTTTTTGGTGCCCAGAATAGCCTCTAAAGAGAGGAAGACTAATTTGTGAGTTTGCTGTCCAGAAACAGATTTCTGTTACTCACTGTTCAAAAATCCAAAACATCACAGAACATCATCTGTGTCTGCAAATTTTTTACAGCAAGCATCAGGGTTTTTTCTACCTTTCTCTAGTTTTAAGGTTTCTTATTTGAGGTCCAGAAGTGCCTCGAAAAAATTCAACTTTACATTCTGTTCTGTTTTTGACAGATTCTGTCCTCAGTTTTGCATTGCTTCTTTCGCGGGCAAAGTGAAGCTTTTTCAAAGCTAGAGCTTTACTTATACCTTTGTGACAGTAGCTAATGTTGTAAAAAAATGAGTTCTTGAATGTGCTTTGGAACTGAAGGAAGATATTGTTTTTGTGGACTAACCCCCTTAATGAAGTTGCTATAAGTTTTGCGTGAAGGAAGTTTTCAAGTATCCAAGTGCGAGGTGATGAAGGAAGATCGAGAAGGAACAAAAGCCTAAGCTTGGGGAGGCTACCCATGGACCCTCCTCTGAAATATTCAAGAAGTTACAAGTGTCTAAGCTTGGGGATGCCCAAGGCATCCCCTTCTTCATCAACAATCATCGGTTTCTCTCATGGTACTATATTTTTATTTCTTTACACATTATGTGTTGTTCTTGGAGCTTCGGATGGTTTTTACTTTCAGTTTGTTTGTGTTAGTTTTTTGGTCCTTGCAATAATTCGGATCCATGCATGCTTGTTTGGGAGAGAGACATGCTCCGCTTTTTCATTATACACTCATGTGCTTCATTTATATGTGTTGAGTGTTTAGCCTTTGTTATTTGTGCTTTTAGCTCTTGTTTTCAAGCATCTCTTGTTTAGAGTTGTTAGCTTTTGTAGTTAGGAAGTTTTGCTCATGTTGCTTCACCCTTTTGTTTTGGTCCAAATAAGTTGATTGGTGTTTGGTTAAGTGGAAATTATTATGTAGAAAGTGTAAAAAGTGCTGCTTAATCTTGAAGACCATTGTTTTGAATCTTTGATGCTTGGCAATTGTTTAGAGATATGAAGTAGATTAATGCTTAAACTTGTGGATCATCTTGTAAGAATAGATTAGTAAAGAATTACCGTAAGGCTTTAAAATTGTGGTGCTTGTCCTGCTTGGTAGTTCTCAAAGTCTAGATATTCTTTTGTAAAGAGTTGGTTTGGCTAACAAGGTAGACAGTGTGAAGTCTAGTGGTTATGCATGATGTATATCTGTAGTCAATCATTGAACCAAGTTGATGTTATGTGTTTGCTTGATATCCTGCTAAGCCTGAAAATTCCGTACTGAGAGGGAATACTTCTCGTGCATCCAACTCCCTGAGCCAAAAATCTTTGCCATTTGTATCCACCATACCTACCTACATGTGGTATTTCCCTGCCACTCCAAGTAAGTTTTTCATGTGCTATCTTTAAAATATTCAAAATTCTCCTTCTTGTGCCCCTGTTTTAAGCTCATGAGGAAGCAGTAAGAAGTTGGTTATAACTTGTGGCAAGCAAGGTCATTTCCCCCCATTCACCCGGTGTTGATGGTTCACGTCCTCACTTGAATTAACCCAAGAGCGGCTTAAGCAAAATATAAATATAACTCACCATTCTCCTCCGCACAATGAAAATCTGAGAAATCAGCTCAAACATTGGTTAGTGGTGAAACAAAGGAGAAACAGGAATGTACTCGTTCCTCTAAAACCAGCCGCTCTCACAAGTCTAAAAGCCTTGCTTGTTATGGGGGACTAGCTAGTTTCTTTGTTGTGAAGTCGTTGACGAAAGCATGCATGTCTCAAAACTGTTTTACTTCTATCAAAAATAAAAAAAAAAGCTCTAGCACATGACTAATCCCTGCTTCCCTCTGTGAAGGGCCTTTCTTTTACTTTTATGTTGAGTCAGTCTTCCTTTCCCTTCTAAACTCCTCAAGCAATCACTTGGTATCAACTTCGGTTCATGTTTTACTTCATGTTATCTTTGTGTCTAAATGTGAAAACTTTTTATTGACTTTATCTTGAGATAAACAAGTTGCAAGTTGAAGCTTTTGCTGAAAACTTAAATCTTCCTTTGTGTTGGCCAAACTCCTTTGATGAATCCATATTGCTTTGTGAGTTATCAATCATTGTCAAGTGTTATGCTTTTAAATCTTGAAAGTGTTCTTTTCTAAGTTACTTCTTGCTTAGATGTTTTACTTGGTTAATCATTGTTTGTTTCATTCAATGAACCTTTGTTTTGGATCATTGCATTCAGTTCATATGCTCTACATGATTGTGATTAGTAGCATGTCACTTCAAAAATTATTTTGTTATCACTTACCTACTCGAGAACGAGCAGGAGTTAAGCTTGGGGATGCTGATACGTCTCCGACGTATTTATAATTTTTGATGTTCCATGCTTGATTATATATATCAGTGCCACATGTTTTTACAATGTTTTTATATCATTTTGGAATGATTTATGGAAGTAACCTATTAACAAGATGCCCAGTGCCAGTTCATGTTTTCTGCTGTCTTTTTTTCTTCAGAAAAGTTGTTCTGGGAAGTTTCTCGGATTGCTCTCATAATTACGGGAATTATTTCCAATATGAAACGAAGGCGGAACCCGAAGGACAGCCGGAGGGGAGGCACAGGGGCTCCAGACGCCACTACAAGAAATATGTCAACTAGTGACCTTCTGTCAGTGACCCTGAAAAAATTGGTCATAGATCTGTGACCATTTTGAACCACTTGGTCATAAGCTGTTTTCGAGGGTCTAAACCTGACAACATAACGACCAATTTGGTGAGAAAGGTCACAGTCTCATTGCATGAAATGGTCATAACATAAACAGCACTAGCCTCCGACCTTTTTGCTAGCCGATTACGACCAATTTAAATGGTCATTCATATTAGTTGACAGCCAACTCAGCAGTCTTGTTTACATGTCAGTGCTTACGTGTCATTTTTGCTTACATGGCACTAGTCAGCCATTGTTTTGACTCACTAACAGGTAGGACCCATTGACAGAAGGAATACATGTTGACTTGTTGACTTATCTGAACGGTGGGACCAGAAACCACAAATGACATGTGGGTCCCGCAAGGTGTCAATTTATGCCTATGTGTCATGTCCATGTGTCAATTTATGGCTATGTGTCATGTCCATATGTCAATTTTCGTCCACTTGTCATACTATTTTTGTCCAGGTACCTATTTTCGTCCACGTACATAGGTCATACTATTTTTTGCATCTACCACTGACAGAGGGACCCACGTTGCCACGCTGGCTAGAAAAGAATACGTGGGCTGGACACGCAGGCCACGCGCGTGACGCACGTCGGGATTAAATCTCGTCTAGAATTAATTTGGTCAGGACCCACCACGACTTACAGGCGGGGCCCGCTCGTCGGAAATTAATTCCCGCAAAAAGGAGCGGCCGGAGGCCTCGAACACGCGACCTCCCACGCACCATGCTGAAGCCTAACCACCAGACCACCTCGCGCTTCGGTATAAGATAAGCACCCGAGTTCTATAAGTCTTTACCACGGCGGTGGGCTTGCGCTGCTCCCTGGGCTGACTTTGGGCCGACGGAGTGTGCGAATGGCTTGCCGGTTGGGCCGTCTGGCTGCTGCCGGCGGCCTGCAGTGTTTTTTTTCTCTTTACTCTTTTTTAATTCGTTTGTATCTTTTTATCCATAACTCCAAATTGAGTCAAACAAAATTCAGAGAACTTATAAACTTTCAGAGAGAATTTTTAGGACAATATAGAACACTTTAACTTTCCAAGAAAATACAAGGACATATTTTTCATATAAAACCTTAATAGGTGTAAATAGAGATTTTTAATCATGTTTTTGACAATAGGGGTTTAAAATTGAATTTTTGCATAAGAAGTTTTGATGCAATGCTCACAAGAAATATGAATCGGAGGAAACTCTTAGCGTATCTCTAATGAAACAACATCTTTTGAACCTAAAAATGATTTTTTTGAAAAATCTTGAGCAAACTATGAAGCACCTCTAGTTCAAATTTTGAAATTTCCAGCTGAATCGGCAGAAATTTGTCTTTTTCGTGAGAGGTGCATGGAAAGCTCTCGGATGCAACTAATTGGTGATTTGTACCTAAAATGTGTTATATTATTTAACAAAATATATTTTTACAATTATTCAACATATTCTTGGTAGATGCTTCACAAAGCCGGCTTTTGGGGCATTCGGAAAATGGAAAATGCTTTTTTCGCGTAATAAAGTTGAAAACTTCATCCGTCAATATTTGCCATGCCAAGATGCACATGTGTGCACAATATGGGCACATTATCACAAACTATGCCATCATGGTGGCCATAACATTGGTTGTTTGGCTTGAAAGCCATATAACTTCATACTAGATAGCTCTTTTTGAGAACACTTTTTAAAAATATTTGAAATATTGCAAGTTTGTTACTTCATATGGATACTAGGTCATATAATATCACACAATGCGAAGGTTTTCCATTTTTTTTGAATTTGTTTGAATTACTTACGCTTGTTTCAAGACGCGGTGAAAACGGCGGGCATGACCCATGTTGCAAGGTGTTGAATCGGAGGAAACTCTTAGCGTATCTCTGATGAAACAACATCTTTTGAACCTAAAAATGATTTTCTTGAAAAATCTTGAGCAAACTATGAAGCACCTCTAGTTCAAATTTTGAAATTTCCAACTGAATCGGCAGAAATTTGTCTTTTTCGTGAGAGGTGCATGGAAAGCTCTCGGATGCAACTAATTGATGATTTGTACATAGAAAGTGTTCTATTATTTTTATAAAATATATTTTTACAATTTTTCAACATATTCTTGGTAGATGCTTCACAAAGCCGACTTTTGGGGCATTCAGAAAATGGAAAATGATTTTTTCGTGTAATAAAGTTGAAAACTTCCTCCGTCAACATTGTTTGTCATGCCAAGATACATATGTGTGCACAAAAAGGGGCACATTATCACAAACTATGGCATGATGGTGGCCATAACATTTGGTTGTTTGGCTTGAAAGCCATATAACTTCATAGTAGATAGCTCTTTTTTAGAATACTTTTTAAAAATATTTAAAATATTGCAAGTTTGTTACTTCATATGGCTACTAGGTCATATAATAAGACACAATGCGAAGGTTTTCCATTTTTTTGAATTTTTTTGAATTACTTACGCCTGTTTCAAGACGCGGTGAAAACGGCGGGCATGACCCATGTTGCAAGGTGTTGAATCGGAGGAAACTCTTAGCGTATCTCTGATGAAACAACATCTTTTGAACCTAAAAATGATTTTTTTGAAAAATCTTGAGCAAACTATGAGGCACCTCTAGTTCAAATTTGACCTTGGCAAACTCTTGGTGTATCTCTGATGAAATAGCTACTTTTGTATCTAAAAATAATTTTTATGAAATTCCACGAGAAAACTACGAGGCACCTATAGTTCAAATTTGACCGGCTTTCAGCTGAATCGGCAGAATTTTGTCTTTTTCAAAAGAGGTGGATTGAAACATTTTGAGAGGCAGATATTTGGTTATTTGTACATAAAATGTGGTCTAATAATTTTAAAAAATGTAGTTATCTCATTTTGCAACATATTTTTGGTATGTGCTTCACAAAAAACTCATTTTTTGCACTCCGAAAATGAAAAAATTTATTTTTATGCAAGGGAAATAAAAACTTTCTTCGGCAACATTGTTCGTGGTTTCAAGATGCACGTTTGTGCGCAATATGAGGTCATTTGAAGAAACTATGCAATGAATGTGGCCATAACATTGGTCATTTGCCCTAAAAGCCATGAATCTTCGTTCATGATAGCTCATTTTTGTGAACACTTTTTCAACTTAATTGTCGTATTCCAAGTTTATATTTTTTTCTGGTAACTAGGTCACATGTAATGACTCAATGAGAAGGTTTTCCATTTTTTTGAATTTTTTGAATTCTTTATGCCTGTTTCAAAATACGGTCAAAACGGCGGACATGACCGTTCGTAGCTAGGGGTTGAACCTTGGCAAACTCTTGGTGTATCTCTGATGAAATAGCTACTTTTGTATCTAAAAATAATTTTTATGAAATTCCACGAGAAAACTACGAGGCACCTGTAGTTCAAATTTGACCCGCTTTCAGCTGAATCGGCATAATTTTGTCTTTTTCAAAAGAGGTGGATTGAAACCTTTTGAGAGGCAGATATTTGGTTATTTATACATAAAATGTGGTCTAATAATTTTTAAAAATGTAGTTCTCCCATTTTGCAACATATTTTTGGTATGTGCTTCACAAAAAACTCATTTTTTGCACTCCGAAAATGAAAAAAATTATTTTTATGCAAGGGAAATAAAAACTTTCTTCGGCAACATTGTTCGTGGTTTCAAGATGCACGTTTGTGCGCAATATGAGGTCATTTGAAGAAACTATGCAATGAATGTGGCCATAACAATTGTCATTTGCCGTAAAAGCCATGAATCTTCGTTCATGATAGCTCATTTCTATGAACACTTTTTCAAGTTAATTGTCGTATTCCAAGTTTATATTTTTTTTCTGGTAACTAGGTCACATGTAATGACTCAATGAGAAGGTTTTCCATTTTTTTGAATTTTTTTGAATTCTTTATGCCTGTTTCAAAATACGGTCAAAACGGCGGACATGACCGTTCGTAGCTAGGGGTTGAACCTTGGCAAACTCTTGGTGTATCTCTGATGAAATAGCTACTTTTGTATCTAAAAATAATTTTTATGAAATTCCACGAGAAAAGTACGAGGCACCTGTAGTTCAAATTTGACCGGCTTTCAGCTGAATCGGCAGAATTTTGTCTTTTTCAAAAGAGGTGGATTGAAACCTTTTGAGAGGCAGATATTTGGCTATTTGTACATAAAATGTGGTCTAATAATTTTAAAAAATGTAGTTATCCCATTTTGCAACATATTTTTGGTATGTGCTTCACAAAAAACTCATTTTTTGCACTCCGAAAATGAAAAAAATTATTTTTATGCAAGGGAAATAAAAACTATCTTCGGCAACATTGTTCGTGGTTTCAAGATGCACGTTTGTGCGCAATATGAGGTCATTTGAAGAAACTATGCAATGAATGTGGCCATAACATTGGTCATTTGCCCTAAAAGCCATGAATCTTCGTTCATGATAGCTCATTTTTGTGAACACTTTTTCAAGTTAATTGTCGTATTCCAAGTTTATATTTTTTTTCTGGTAACTAGGTCACATGTAATGACTCAATGAGACGGTTTTACATTTTTTTTGAATTTTTTTGAATTCTTTATGCCTGTTTCAAAATACGGTCAAAACGGCGGACATGACCGTTCGTAGCTAGGGGTTGAACCTTGCCAAACTCTTGGTGTATCTCTGATGAAATATCTAGTTTTGTATCTAAAATTAATTTTTATGAAATTTCACGAGAAAACTACGAGGCACCTGTAGTTCAAATTTGACCCGCTTTCAGCTGAATCGGCATAATTTTGTCTTTTTCAAAAGAGGTGGATTGAAACCTTTTGAGAGGCATATATTTGGTTATTTGTACATAAAATGTGGTCTAATAATTTTAAAAAATGTAGTTCTCCCATTTTGCAACATATTTTTGGTATGTGCTTCACACAAAAACTCATTTTTTGCACTCCGAAAATGAAAAAAATTATTTTTATGCAAGGGAAATAAAAACTTTCTTCGGCAACATTGTTCGTGGTTTCAGGATGCACGTTTGTGCGCAATACGAGGTCATTTGAAGAAACTATGCAATATATAGCACGTGCTGTTCAATTTTTAGTCATTTCCAGCCAAATCGACATGAAATTGTTTAATTATAAAGGGCTTCTATCATACTAATTTTGTAACTAATTTGGTAAATTAGTTATAGTCATACTTGCATTGTATGGTCAGTTTTATAGTCTTTTTATAAATTTTTGTGCTCAAATTTTGTAACTAATTTGGTACTTTCTTCAAATAAATAGAGACAGTTTATAGTTTTTTTTGCCATCTATTCTGGCGAACTGGGCTGAAATTGGCCGAGGCCACCTATATTAGACGTGTTATAAAGCGTCCGCTCTCCGCTTCAGCCGTCGGATGCAGATCGGACGGTCCCGAGCGCCCGCATCAGGCATATAAGGTGAGCGTCGCCGCCCGCCCGAGAAACCCTAGCGCATCTCCCTTCCCATCTTGTCTCTCGTGACGGCTTCTCCCGAACCCTAGCCGCCCCCGTCACCCACTCGCCCCGCCCTGCCCCGCCCCCATCACCCACTCGCCCCGCTAGTCGCCGTCGGTCCGGGCACTGGCCGCTCTCCGATCCCCTCTCTCCGAAGCTCGACGTTCAAACCAGCAGTCGCATCCGGTCAACCCCGGCAAGGACACCGCTGGATAACCACTCCCCGACAGCATCGCCCGCAGATCCACTTCTCCATCTTCTTCTTTCGTTTTTCCACATCAGAGACGGCTCAGATCTGACGTTTTTGTTATCGTACTGGTGGTTCAGGGCGCGGATCTTGCATTGGCCACAAGAACACAGTCGGGAACGTCGCACCCTCGTCGACTAGGGCGGCAGCCGTGGCTGTCGGCGGCGGCTACTTCTTCTACAAGCTCGCCCGTGACTTTTAGAGTGTGTTCAAGATCCACGGCAAGGTCTACTTCGTCCTCTCTGGTCCAGACCTCTGCGCCCAAACGGTGCAAGTCGGTTCCCCCTCCCCCTCTTTGCCTCTGATTCTCATGGCGTCTTAGGGTGTCGATGCATCAATTATTTAGTTAGCTGCTATTAACTTTCTGCGCTATCGTTTCCTATTATTGCCACGGTGTTCTTCGTTCATTGGTAGATTGATATTATCACTGTACAAGATGGCGATTGCAGTTCTTTAAGTTACTCTAGTATTTGATTGAACGAATGGATCTTGATTTCATAAACACTCAAGATATGAGTCAAATGGTCACAGACTAGGAATATACCCAGAAATAGAACTGATAATATGGAGTCTGGTTCAGAGATGCATGTGTCCTTTTCTAGTTGAATCAATTAGTGGTTTTGTGTCTTCAAGCTGTATTCACTTGGTTCAGTAGTATACTTGATGTTACAAGTTGGCACTTACCAATTTTTAGCTGCTGATTGACATAGCTTGATTGTTGTCGGTTATTTTTCTAATAAATAGATGCTTGGTTATAGGGAAATGATAGCAAACTTGCTCAACAGGTTGTTATTTCCTTTTTGATGCTTGGTTATACCTTATTATTATATATCTTACCCCTTGTTGTTACTGCGTGATTATAACAGTGAAATGCACAAATGATGAAACCTTCTTACTCATGTCCTCTGTTGTAATCAGATTGTTGCAGAGAGTTTGTCCGAGGGAGAGATCATGAGCTTTATCAGTTCAGGTTGTTGCACAGAGATTTTGGGGCTAGCTACCTAAAGCAGGTACACACAAATCAAATGGTGTCTCTCTTTCTTTTTCTTGTTTGATCTCTTGGAAATTTGTGATGAAGTGTAGAGTGTAGACCTGCATGTGACAACTTCTTTATGGCATGGATCCCATTAATTAAACTGCTCATGGATATTTACTGTTATCCTGCCTGAAGTTGTGATGTTTTATTCATACTCCAGCTTCGCAAGAAATTGCTTCTATCTTAGCTACTTGTTTGAATTTATACTCCTGATTTTCCTACTCTTTTCATGAGCCTGTGCGTTTGTTAACATGCTGATGCTTTTGCCTACTCCCAGACCTGGATGCATTTGTTCCTTGTATATACAAATTGGACTATATTGATCTTTGTTTACTTGACTCATGATGCATTTGTTGTCATGAACTGACTTGTTCTCACTATTGTGCAGGAATACATGATCAACGAAGATGTTGTTGCACTCGAAGATACAGTCTGGAGGAGCAAGAACATGGCGGCACATGATCCGGTAGTGGAGGATGAAGATCTGGAGCAAACGACCCAATCTGACGAGTGGGACCAAGCATTCGATGCAATCTGTCAAGTTGGACTTGGCCCAATTATCTGTTATGTAATCACAGAGCGTGTATTTTTAGAGCTGTTAATCATAAACTCCATATGGTTGTCTCTTGTCTAAATGAAATATTTGTTATTTACTATCAAAATGCTGGAATGCTACTGAAATCTGACTAGTGGGACCATGGCAAAATAGAACCTGAAAAGTGGGACCAGCAAAATAGAATCTATGAAGTGGGACCAGTAATAGAACCTGACAAGTGGGACCAGTAATAGAACCTGACAAGTGGGTCCAATTCGAAAATAAACCAGGTATGAAATTAAAAAGAAAATAGAAAATATTCGACAAAAAGGCCAAGGCCCAAAAAATGAACTCTCAAAAGGCCCAAAGTCTAGAATAGAAAAGGCCGAATTGTTGGGCTGAATTAGTGGGATCAGCCCATTTAGATGGCTATACTGGACCGGGCTGATTCTGATCTACGACCATTTCATTTGGTCACAAATTTGCCACGTCAGCCTTGCCACGTTGGATCTGACGTGGTCTGTCCAGATTGTCAGTGACCAAATAATTTGGTCATAAAATCTGTGACCTTTTTTTTGGTCACAGACGTTTATGACCAATTACCAAAAAAGGTCACGTAGTTTCATTAGTGACGCTCATCTTTTGACCAACCGTTTTTGGTCACAAAAAGGTCACAAATGAAAAAACGTGACCTTTCAGTGACCAATATGGAGGGTCACTAGATAGCATATTTCTTGTAGTGCACCTGGGCCCCTATCCATCGCCTCGCGTCGCCCCTTCGCCTATAAATTCTTCTCTGACCTAAAAACAGAGGAGGCGCGATCATAATCTCCAGTTCGGGAGGGTTCAGAAACTCTTCCCGGCACCCTGCCGGAGAGGGGAATCGATGCCGGAGACATCTACACCACCATGCCTGCCTCCGGAGTGATGCGTGAGTAGTCCACCACGGGACTACGGGTCCATAGCAGTAGCTAGATAGTTGTCTCAACTCCTTGTACTCCATTGTTTAGATCTTGTGAGCTGCCTATCATGATCAAGATCATCTATTTGTAAATGCTACATGATTGTGTTTGCATTGATCCGATGAATTATGGAAGTCATTACTTTTGTTCAGTTATGTGTTTCATCTATGATCTTGGATGCTCTTCGATGCTAGTGGTTGCTTTGGCCGAGTAATTGTTAGTGTTTTATGAGGGAGTATTTATGCTAGATAGTGGGTTCATGCCTCTCTTTGTCTGAGTTTGGTGACAAGAACGGTTAAGGCTAGAGATGTGTTGTTGCCACTAGGGAGAAAAGAACGGTGTGATTTCTTCGTGTTATCTACATTGCTTACATTATGCACTTTGCTTATTGCGATGATCTGTTGCTTGCAACTTAATACTTTTGGGTGACATGCTGGATAGCGATCCTAGAGTGGATTATTAGTCATAGATGCAGTTGGATGACGGTCTATGTATTTTGACATAATGCCCATATTAGATGAAGTGGTGAACTATATTTTTTTATGATAGCCTTGTTGTGCGCCTACAATTCTGTCAATTGCCATGCTGTAATTTGTATACCCATCATGTATATCTTTTGGAGATACACCTCTAGTGAACTATGGACCCGGTCCTCTTGGGGTTTCCCAACAGCAATCAGCAAAGACCTTTTCCAGTTAATTACAAAGAATTCTCCCTCTGCATCATTAACTTTAACCCCTGTCGAACCATTCTACGTAACTTATTTGATAAGCCTAATTAAAACAGGTCCAAATCCCCTAAGTTTGAGAATTTCATAAAGAAAATCTAAATTTACCTTATCATAAGCTCTCTCATAGCCTATTTTAAGGACAAGCCCACTTTTTTTACTAGTATGAACTTCATGAAACACCTCATGAGTAGTAACCACACTTTCTAGAATAAATCTTCCTCTAATGAAAGCTGATTGACAATTGGCTATAAGTCTATTTGCCACTTTTGCCAATCTACTCGTTAAAACTTTGGTAAAATATTTAAAGCTACAATTTAGGAGGCTAATGGGCCTAAACTTTTTCATGGAGCTAGCATTATCCTCTTTAGGTATCGAGGTAATCATAGCAAAACTAAGCCTAAAAATATCCATATCATCTAGGAACCAAGCTTCACAAAGAGCTGAATGAGATCATATTTAACTATATCCCAATATTTTTGGTAGAAGAAAAAAGGTAAACCATCTGTACGAGCGGCCCCATCAAAATAAGATCCAAAAACTGCTCCTCTAATCTCCTACATGGTAACCTATGTTCTCCTCTACTGTTACTATATCTTCTTCTCTGAAGAAATCTTTAGCTAGTCTAATGTCAGGACGTTCCTCTTTTTTTGAAGGGGTCCTTATAGAAATAAGTGGCTACTTTAAGCATGTCACTGTTTTCAGTTACCATCCCCTCAGGGCCATCTAGGACAGAGATCATTTTCTTCCTCTTCCTCCTCTGATTAGCTACAACATGAAAATATGCCGTGTTCCTATCACCCTCTAGGATATCTCTGTCCCTAGTCCTTTGTTTAGCCTTTATCTCCTCTATTATCCAAAATCTATTAAGCTCTCTATAGATAGAATCTAGTCTACGCACTAGTAGAAAACATGCCTTTCGTCCGGGCCATTATTCCCGGCCGTGGCCTGGACCAGGACTAAAGGTCCGACCACGTCGCCCCGAAACCGGTGGTGGCCTCCCCACCCTTTTTCCCGGTTCGTTAGGTCCCTTTTGTCCCGGTTTGAGATACAAACCGGGACAAAAGGGTTCTGCGGCCCGCTGCGGCCAGGTGCCCCCGTTTTAGTCCCGGTTTGTATATAAAACCGGGACAAATGGGCTGGCCCTATATATATAGCAGCCCCTCTCCCCTCTCTCTTTTTTTATTTTCTGGTGGGAGGTGGTGTAGGTTTGTGCTAGTTTTTGTTTTCTTCATATGCACTAGAGGTGTTCGGTGAAATGCCTGTTAGAGCGATGCCACTTCAGTTCACACAAGACAAACATGATATGAGGTGCCTGAGCAACACTGAAGCTTCCTCCTCTTTGTTTCCAAGTGTCCTAAAAGGTTAGCAACTATTTTCTCGTTTAGACCACGCGGTACTAATTTTAGCATCGTGATTGCGTTTGATATATAGTTGCATGATGCAGATGAGCCATCCATGGATGTACGGTGACCGACGCTCTGGCGCTTACAGAGAAGGCGTGTGTTCTTTTATCATTGTGGCCGAGGCAAACAAGCGGCGGGATGGTTTTATGTGTTGTCCATGTGTTGAATGTCTGAATGAGAAGGATTACACTTCCTCAAGAGTCATTCAGAGCCACCTGCTTCGGTCCGGTTTCATGTCCGGCTATAATGTTTGGACCAAGCACGGAGAAAGAGGGGTTATGATGGAAGACGACGATGAAGAAGAGAACGATGATGACAACTACCGATCTATGTTCCCTGAATACGCTAATACCGCAATGGAAGATAATGAAGAAGATGGAGGTGAAGAACGGGCACCAGATGAGCCCGCTGATGATCTTGGTCTGGTCATTTCTGATGCAAAGCGAGACTGCAACACAGAAAAGGAGATGTTGCAGTTCTAGCAGATGTTACATGACCACAACAAATTGTTGTACCCAACTTGTGAAGATGGCCAGAAGAAGCTGGGTAGCACACTGGAATTGCTGAAGTGGAAGGCAGAGACCGGTGTGACTGGCTCGGGATTTGAAAATTTGCTGGTACTAATGAAGAAGATGCTTCCAAGAAATAACGAATTGCCCGCCAGTACGTACGAAGCAAAGAAGCCTGTCTGCCATCTAGGATTAGACGTGCAGAAGATACATGCATGCCCTAATGACTGCATCCTCTACCGCGGTGAGAAGTACGAGAATATGGATAAATGCCCGGTATGCACTACATTGCGGTATAAGATCAGAAAAGATGACCCTGGTGATGTTGAGGGCGAGCCACCCAGGAAGAGGGTTCCTGCCAAGGTGATGTGGTATGCTCCTATAATACCACGGTTGAAACGTTTGTTCAGAAACAAAGAGCATGCCAAGTTGTTTCCATGGCACATGGAAGACCGTAAGAAAGACGGGATGTTGAGGCACCCCGCTGATGGTCGACAGTGGAGAAAAATCGAGAGAGACTTCCCGGACTTTGCAGGTGACGCAGGGAACTTATGGTTTGGTCTAAGTACTGATGGCATGAATCCTTTTGGGGAGCAGAGCTGCAGTCACGGCACCTGGCCCGTGACTCTATGTATCTACAACCTTCCTCCTTGGTTGTGCATGAAGCGGAAGTTCATTATGATGCCAGTGCTCATCCAAGGCCCGAAGCAACCCGGCAATGACATTGATGTGTACCTAAGGCCATTATTGATGAACTTTTACATTTGTGGGCCGAACCAGGTGTACGTGTGTGGGATGAGCACAAACAGGAGGAATTTAACCTACGAGCGTTGCTGTTCGTAACCATCAATGATTGGCCTGCTCTTAGTAACATTTCAGGACAGACGAACAAAGGATACAATGTATACACACACTGTTTAGATGAGACTGGAAGTATATATCTGGATAAATGTAGAAAGAATCTGTACCCGTACAATCATCCTTTTCTTCCGCCCAGGCATCACTTAAGGAAAAAAGGCAAGCATTTCAATGGCAAGGCAGAAACCCGGATGAAGCCTATCTCGCGTAGTGGTGCTGATGTATTTGGTATGGTCAAGGATTTAAATGTAATCTTTGGAAAGGGTCCTGGCAGAGAACTTGTTCCGAATGACGCTGATGGACACACACCCATGTGGAAGAAGAAATCTATATTTTGGGAGCTAGAATATTGGGAAGTCCATGAGGTCCGCTCTGCATTCGACGTGATGCACCTAACGAAGAATCTTCGCGTGAATATTCTAGGATTCCTGGACTTGTATGGGAAGTCAAAAGATACACCGGAAGCACGGGAGGACCAGCAACGTCATAAAGGACGAGACGTCATGCATGCAGGGCAGTTTCAAGGGCCTGCCAGCTACGCTCTTACCAAAAAAGAGAAGGAAATCTTTTTTAAGTCCTTTTCAGTATCAAGGTCCCGTCTGGCTTCTCGTCGAATATAAAGGGAATAGTAAATATGAAAGAGAAAAAAAATCTAAAACCTAAAGTCTCATGACTGCCACGTGCTTATGACGCAATTGCTTCCGGTTGCATTGAGGGGAATTCTACCGGAAAATGTTCGACTAGCCATTGTGAAGGTATATGCATTCCTCAATGCAATTTCTCAGAAGGTAATCGATCCAGACAGTCTATCAGGGTTACAGATTGATGTGGTCCAATGTCTGGTCAGCTTCGAGTTGTTGTTCCCGCCATCCTTCTTCAATATTATGACACACCTCCTAGTTCACCTAGTTGAAGAGATTAGAATTCTCGGTCCTGTGTTTCTACACAATATGTTCCCCTTCGAGAGGTTCATGGGAGTCTTAAAGAAATATGTTCATAACCGTGCTAGGACAGAAGGAAGCATCTCCAAGGGCTATGGAACAGAGGAGGTCATTGAGTTTTGTGTTGACTTTCTTCCTGACCTTAAGCCGATTGGTGTTCCTGAATCTCGGTATGAGGGGAGACAGATTGGAAAAGGCACATTAGGAAGGAAAGCAATGGTATGTAGGGACGCGCTTTCTTTCAGTCTAGCACACTACACAGTTCTACACAATTCCACCGTGGTTGCTCCGTATTTCGAGAAACACAAGAATATTCTACGCGCCGAAAACCCGGGGGAGCCTGACTCCTGGATTAAAGGGGAACACGAGGCGACTTTCGGCAGTTGGTTGCAGATACATCTCATGAATAACACCACTGTTGGAGATCAACTGACTTGTTGGCCAGGTTACCATCTTCGACTATATGTACTTTCCAAGGGTACGAGATAAATGGGAATACATTTTACACGATCTCCCAAGATAAAAAGAGCACCAACAAAAACAGTGGTGTCCTCTTTGATGCAACAGACGATAATGGGCAGAAGGACACATATTATGGGTACATAGAGGAGATATGGGAACTTGACTATGGACCTACTTTTAAGGTCTCTTTGTTTCGGTACAAATGGGTCAAGCTGACAGGAGGCGGGGTAAATGTAGACCAAAAGTACGGCATGACAATAGTAGATCTCAAAAATCTTGCGTACATGGACAAACCATTCGTCCTAGCCAACGATGTGGCTCAGGTTTTCTATGCGAAAGACATGTCTACCAAACCGAGAAAAAGAAATCAGCAAAAGAATACATCATCCGATGAGCCAAAGCGCCACATAGTTCTTTCAGGGAAAAGAAACATCGTGGAAGTGGATGACAAGACAGACATGTCAGAAGATTATAATAAGTTTCATGAAATTCTGCCCTTCACAGTGAAAACTGACCCATGCATCCTGTTAAATGATGAAGATTCTCCATGGCTACGGCGCAGAAGAAAACCACAACACTAGATAGGGATGTTGGTGATGTGTAATAATGGTTATATGCGAATACAAACCGTATGTTTTGACTATATGCGAATGATTTGTATTCAGTCGATTTGTAGATAGAACAAAACATACGGTTTCCCCTGCATACAGCACGACGGTGGCTAGAGAGTGCCCGCATATCAAATGCACTGTCGGGATGTATGCAGGGAATTCAAATGATTTGTATTCGGTCGATGAACTGAAGGATTTCTAGATAGGACAAAACACACGGTTTCACCTGCATACAGCCCTACGGTGGCTAGAGAGTGCCCGCATATCAAATGCACCATAGGACGTATGCAGGGAATCCAAATGATTTGTATTCGGTCGATGAACTGAAGGATTTCTAGATAGATTTAGCACTGAGAGAATGCTTCTATGCCGAGCCCCTCAAAGATGTCATAGGTCACTGCCCAACGACATCTTCGAGAAGCTCGTGCATAGAGGAGTCCTCTGTCTTCTCTTTCTGCTGTTGCCGTGCTCTTGTTCTTCCTCTTCCTCCTCATGGTGGGTACTTATATAGGGCAACTCTTCACCTTTTTAGTCCCGGTTGGTAGCTGGAATCGGGACTAAAGGAGCGTCGAAAGAAACACACCTCTGATCCAACGGCTCACAAGCGCTCGAAGGAAAAACTGCTCCAGCATTCGAAGGCTATCTAGTGAAGCAGAAGGCTTACTGGGATGCATTTGTGAAGTTCAAGGAGTCAGAAGATGCTACGAAACTGACAGAACAAAATTAGAAAATGCTGCGAAAAAGAAGTATCACCATCGCCTTGGGACAGGGGGCTATGTGACTGCTATGCCAAAGTGGGATAAAAAAGAGGAATCGCTGCTTGTTAAAGGGATCATTCCAGAACCAATTCGCGACGAATGGGGATTGAGGGCAAGAAATTTGTTCCTTGCGCATGAGAGTGAGTATGACGATGAGACAGGGGACCTTGTTTGCTGACGGGATTGAGATACCCAGGGAGACATGGCTGAAAGTGGTGAAAGAAATTAAAGAGGGGAAAACAAAGTTCTGTCCTGATAGAGAGAAAGACTTGCTGACAAAGGTCCTCAGGAATGTCGAACACGGAGGACGAACACGAGGCCTTGGCCCTAGTTATCCCTGGGAGATTGGGTTTCCCAAAGACAAAGATACTTATAGAAGCCGATCGAGAGCAAACAAGCGATGGGAGGAGGAGGAGGGAGACAGGTTCAACCAGTTGCTAGCAAGAATTGACAAGCAGCAGCAGCAGATTGACAAACTTAGAGGAGAGCGCCTGCAAGATGCTGCACTCGATATTACCACCGGCCCATCTCTGCGGAGAAGCAGCGTGGCTGAATCGGAGGTCCCGTCTGACGGTGCACGGATGATAGATGGCGGGCAGTCCCGGCTACCCCGTGGATGGAATCAAGGAGCAGATATATTGTGAGCTCCATCAGAAGGTGAAGAACATATCCCTGAAGGTGGCGGTCGGATGTGCTTTACCTTGTCCACCGGAGGCACGCTGGCATGGCCGTGAGATTCCAAGCTGGCTATGCTAAAGTCGGGGTGGATGAAATCATAATGGGGTTTGACTCAATGGAGCTTGACATCCCTGGACCTGGAGGTGAGAGGACACTCGGAGAAGTACTTGGTGGTATCATTCTATGGGACAAGAACAACATCAAACTTCCAGGCTCGGCGCCAAGGCCAACACCGCCTCCGAGTCATCGCAGGTCACCATCACCTACAAGAAGCCCACCCCAAGACTACAACTACCACATCGCGAGTCCATCTCGATCTCCGCCGCCGGAATTGGGTCGGCCGTCTTCGCCGCCGCCTTTGCCCGCTAAGAACAATAAGTAGAAGTGTGCTCCGTCGATATACTTACGATCGTACTGACGAGCAAATCGCAGCGATCGCAAAGGCCGAGAAAGATGTGCATTTTGCAAAGAAGAATGTAGAGCCCGCCCCGGTATACACCGAGAAGCAAAAAGCGTGGGCACTTAATTTTCTAAACACAAAATCGCAATATGAGTTGCACCATAAGCCAGATGACTATCTACGCACACTTCAGAAGGAAGCGGAGAAGAGTGAATCAATTAAAAGTGCTAGTGGGAGCAAATCAAGTAAAAGTGCAAGCGGGAAAAGAAGGGACGTTTCCCAGGTCGGAGAACAGGCCAAACAATCGATCCCATCCCTCAAGGTGTTATCTGAAGACGTTCCCCAGGTGCTGCATCAGGATATGGAAGAAGCTGCGAAGTTGGCGGCCGCTATGGTTGTGAGTGTTGCTGAACTGCTAGGTTCCCAAGATGACAAGTTACCCAAGGTTGATGTAGTCCCTACATATGTCCCAGGGAAGCCTTTGGTCAGCAAAGAGAAGTTGAAACAACTGCCAACACACATGCGGAATTTGCATGAATGGTACTTGAGGTAAGCGGGACAGAATAATGATTGTGGCGAAAGTCCCACAAGAGTACTTCTTTCGAGCCGAAGAGGTCCATGTTGAGTTTTCAGAACTCTTCCAGTTATACAATTTCGACGCCCTCGACAAATCTCTCATGAGTTGCTATTGTCTGTAAGTTTTTGAATTCATTGTCTACATGTAAGTTGTTCAGTTCATTGCATGTAATTATCCTCATTATATCCTTTTGACTCTATTATGCAGAATGAATATGCTGGCTTGTAAAAGAAGGATCTATAGTGTTGGGTTCATTGACCCAGATAAAGTACATATAGGTATGCTAATGACGAAACCCGACGAGACAGCGGAAAACCTTCTAAGGTTTCTAACGGAGCAAAATTTCTGTGACCACATACTGTTTCCTTACAACTTCAAGTAAGGGTCTTACTCTGTTGTACACATTCACTTTTGCTTACTCGATGTTAAGTGTAATTGATGAGTTACTAACGTATATATAACGTGTGCAACTTTCACTGGATTCTGCTAGACATCCGAGTTGATAAATGAATAGTTGAAGTCATGGACCCATTAAAGAGACACCTAGAAGGGTTCCGCAACATGCAGGAATGCTCCAGAGGTAATTCTTGCGCTATATCAGTTTCTTTCGTTGATTTCATGAGATATCAGGTAATGAATAAATCATTCATTAATTCATTTTTTTTGTCGGGCAGGGTTTGGAACTTGTTCAAGAGTGCGGTGACGGGTTCCTTTATTGAGAAGCTGACGTTTACTCCGGTCTCGGTAAGTAGTACGAGATATATCCGCGCATCTTTTTACTTCTAGTTTCAATATAGTTATGATGCTAGATTATTATTTTGATTGAATTCTATTCTCGTAAAATGCGCGAGGTAGCCATCGGGACGCATCTTTGTGGATACTACGTTTGCGAGTTCATTCGCACGTTTACCACTAAGCATAAAGATTACAGAGTCGACGTAAGCAATACATTCAAAACATTATTTTATTACCCTCACTTTTTGTTATCATGATTGATGTTCATATTGATCTCCTTTTCTTATATAGTTCGAGAGAATGCGGGATAAGTTCCTACCAGAGCAACGCGTACTAGGAATTGCAGAGGAACTGGCGGGATTTTTGATGAACGAGATGGTAGACGATGCCAGAGAATTTAGTGTGAATAGGCGCTACTGATGATCCCCGGCCGTGTAATCGAATAGACGGGCTTAGTCTCGGTATTTTGTGATCTCCATGTAATTAACTATCAAAATTGTATATATTTGTATGCTCCATCGTAAGACAAGTTATCTTATATACTCACGAACGTGCACGGTATATATGTAGTAGCGTAGAAATATACGAAAACTATTTTGAAATGAAGAAAGAAATAAATAAAAGAAAACAAAATGAATTCTCTGCCGCGCCACAGAAAGTGCCCAAATTTCTGCTGTGGCAGAGAATCATTAGTCGCGGCCCGTTATACGAACCGGGACTAAAGGGGGGTGCCCCAGCATGCTCCGCGGCAGCCAGGTTGAGGGCCTTTTGTCCCGGCTGGTAACAGGGCCGGGACTAAAGGTTGGGCCTTTAGTCCCGCCTGGCCTGTCCCGGTTGGCCAACCGGGACTAAAGCCCCTCACGGCCCGGGACAATAGGCCCTGTCCCCACTAGTGACACCTCTCCTCATTAGTCAGGTCTTGAGTCTCTGCTCTGATGTCTAAACTATCATACTCTTCCATCAAAGATTTTTTTCCTAATTTCTGCGTCCAGGTTTGCATTCCAACCCTTAGCTAGTCTCCTAAAACATCTAAGTTTATTTTCCCAACGATCTACTGGATTCCTAGAGTTATTCCCCTGTCGACCAAGTCTTAATAACAAAACCAGGGAAGTCTGGTCTTGTACTCCACCTTTGTTGCTATCCATGTTGGTTCTTATGTTTGTATAATTAGATTGTTGTATTGTTTATTTATGGTTATCTGTTTGTACTGTATAGATTGAACGGAGAGCTACGAGCTACGTTGAGAAGAGTGTGTGAGCAACAACAACTTTCAAAAGGCAAGTGATACTCCAGCATAAATGACCTACTATTTTTATTATATTGCATTGTAGACTATTTTCCAGTAACATGCATGATAGGTTGTTTTTATTAAAATTATATGCTATGCAAACCTGTTAGGCTAGCCACATGATTTAGCCGACTAGTGACCTATATTAATTTAGTAGATTGGCTTGCTGCAAAAATGGATTGTTTTGTTGTATATGAGTTAAGGAAAATCTACTAAATTAATGAATTGCCTGGGTGGATTTGGAGTTGTTCTATTGGTGGTTTATAGTTGAGTGGCTGCTCAGGCCCAGTTCTGCGGGTACCTGAGTACATGCACTTGTGCTCGCCAACCAGGGTCTTCAGATTTCATGTCACTCCATGTCTAGTTTACTTCCAGTGCAGCCACTAGTCATATGGGCTCTGTCTTGATTTAGTAAGTTGAGTGGACCTGACCGGACGAACAAGCAGATGTAGGGGATGTAGGTGGGTATTGTTCGGACATGTGTATGGGGAAGCTCTTCTGAAGGATCTCGGCTTGGTCTTCTCCTTTCCTTTTCACTAAATGAGGGTTAAGGATAGAATGGGTTGATCGAGTCTAGTGGGGAAAGTGCCACAAATTCTCGAGAGTAATTAAAACTAAGATCTTAGCCGTGTCCCCGGTTATGAACAATTTGAGTAATTAAGCAAGGTGGTCGACAGAAAAATCTCATTCATTCCAATTTCTAAATTAAAACTTATGGGTGAACATGGGCGGATTCAAGACACTGGTACGCCCAGGGAATTCTCTTAAGGATTTTGGAAAGAAAGAAATGATTTATGAAAGTATAGGATAAAATTTGCTTTGCGCAAGAGCCTTAAGACCCACCAGCCAAATATGCATGTAGATGTTAGAAGTTTGCCTTCATGAGTCCACAAGTATCATTTGCTAGATCCATTCAAATGGTTCTGACCAATTTTTGGCTGCAACGCTTTTACCATTGCAGGTTCGTCTGACGATGAGTAAGGAATGCTATAGGTTTCGAGTCTGCAACCAACATGTCTGCCTGTGGCACATGAAGATGATGAGAGCTCCATGCTATTATATGATTTCTGCTGCTAAACTTTCTAATATGCTAGCCTTGTGCTATGCAAACTTGTAATGTTTTACTTTTCTGGATCTTCGATGTAATAGATATTTGACGCATTTGCATGATATTACATCTTGAACTGTGGTGCTAGCTATTCGATCCAGGGGACTTGCACATAACACATGGATCTTGGCCATTTTTAAAAGGCAAGGTCGCTATAGATGGTATCAGAGCATTGTGTTGCCTGTAGGTTCGAAACCCTTAGGTTTGGTTAGTAATACTAGGTTTAACCCTTATTGCTAAACTCGAAACTCACTTATTTAATTAAAATTCTATTTAGGCTATTTAATTGCCTCGTAAATTCTTACCCTGTTCATTTGAATCTAATAATTCTCTTCTCTTCAAATGATAGATGGGAGAATACACCAAGATTGCCTATGTTGGTATGATGTCCGAGCACGCCTTTGGGAGACAGCTATTTGAGCTCGTGGAGCAATTGCAGCTTCCACTGCCTTACTTCAGGGGGAGAGTGGTGAACACCAACGTGCCCGGCATGGAACGATGGGAAGTTCGCACCATCATGAGGGCTGATCTTACTACACCGGACTTCGAGGCTGTGGATTACACCAAGACTTACCCAACTTGGGAGGAGGGAATCAATACAGCAATGCTGGACCTCATGTCCCGTTTGTGCTACACTCACTCCGAGGACATCTCGGAGGACTCCTCTTTTCGTAACTTTGGAAAGAGGGATGAGAATGGAATTCCCATGAAGACTAATGGAGATAGGCTAAACATCCCCACAATTGAGAAGCACATAGAGGATATGGAGTACTATGCCTTTGATATGGAGAAAGAGTTCTCATGGAGATGATGCTACGTGACCAAGCCAAGGTGGTCATTGAGACGCAGACCCAGGAACTCCAGGCACTGCATACTCTCACCGGGCATATGGAAGAAAACATCCATAACCTGCAGCAGCAAAACATAAAGAAGGATAACCAGATAGCAACACTTCAGGCGCAGCTCAACCCACCTCCACCACCACCGCCTGCTGATGATGATAGTGATGATAATGATGATGAAGGTGGTGACAATAATGGAGGACATGGTGATGCACAGGCACATGCGTAAGAGGAAGAAGAGGTGATCCATGACATCTCGAGCGATGAGGAGGACACACTCGCAAGAATAAGCGCAAGTGCACGAACTCGCGGGAATACATCAAGCGCTTCAAGATGTGATTAGAGAGACCACCAGTTATCTTAGTATCGTTATGTACGTGAGATTTGTTTAGTATCGTTAGTGATTGAAAGTATTGACCTATCAAAATGTGGTATGGAAGTACTAGTGCGTTTGTTTTAGACTATATATCGTACTAACTAAGCTTTCAAAACCTTAAAATTCGTCCTTACAAAAATTTCCTTGTTCTTATTGGTTGATTGGTTGTTGTTTGTTGTTTGAACCCTGTTGCTTGATGTCTGTTAGATGTTGTTTGTAAGATGAATTGCCTTGATCTGTTTGTTGGGTAGGAAATTTCTCTTAGATCCTTCTATCTTTGCTCTTCCATGCTAAACTCAACCAATGCCCTTATTGAGATATAAGCCGTTCCACTGAAGGATGCCACACGACTTGGATTACTCCCCTAATTGTGTGAAGGAACAATCACCTCTGAACACAATGAAACCTCTACCCCAGGGTGCAACAAGCATTGGACTCTCAAGAATATCTCAGAGGAGACAAAAACCAGGATGGTCTTAGAGAATTAGATGAAGTTTTACGAGCTATGTTGGATGGAAAGTTTGTTACACCAAGGAGAGAAGATGCCTTGAAGAATCAACAATATGTGAGCTTACGTTGTGTAGGAGCTTACGCAACCCCCATAGGTTTGAAGGATCGATAGTTTAGTTTAGGATGTTACGCAGATTGGAATCTTTCTGTCACACAAGTGAGGATGCCCAAGAGATAGGCTATGTGATTCACCTATCTATCTATTTGGATTGGTAAATCTTGAGTGTCAAACCTATAAGAAAGTCGATGTTGATAAGCCTAAAAATGGTAATAAATATTATACCCTTATGACAAGGCAAGTGCTGCTAAGGTGTATTATATACGGTAAGGATAAACCTCAGCTCTTGTGAAGAAGAAGGAATCGTGCAAATGGAAATGTTGACCAACCATGAGAGTTCCGTTAGAAATGGTGTAGCGCTTGCATTGAAGAAAGTGAACCAGGAGAAGCAACATGCCAATGAAATTACAGTTTGAATGCCATGTTGTGAATTTCTCTCATCTTGGTCTTGAGATAGCTCCAAGGCGTGATCATTCAATAACCGAAGTTATCCTAAGAGACACCCACTATTGGAAATGAGGATTATGATACAAGGGCCCCAAAGTATCATTTAAGGGTGAAAGAATCATCAAAATCCTTACGAGAAGCTGGTACATGGTATATCTAAAGATTTAAGAAGATGAAGCATAACATCAAGAGCTGGAGATATAGTTGATTGCAATGTGACGACTAGTTTCACCAGTTGACCCTAGTCCGGAGACAGGAGTTCAAGACTACCAACAAAAGTTCCTTTTAAGGGTGGTAGCCACCCAGTTGCCTAAACCGAGAGACCCTAAACCTATCTTTCTTTCTAGCCTCTCCGAATCTCGGGACGAGATTTCATTTAAGGGTGGTAGTGTGTAACATCCCAAAACTTTGGAATGTTTTAAAAATCACAAAAATTTAAAACTTTTATTATTAGATAAAGAAAGTCTCCAAAAATCAAGAAAACATTTTTATAGAAGAGATTATTGACTTTATCAAAGGTATATTTTTTTAAATATTCAATAATCTTCTATTTTAAAGTAAAAGAAAGGGTTTTAGAAATAAAATATTTTAATGGTTTACTATAGACCTTAAAACATTTTGTTAAAATATTTCTAATGATTATATAGCCCAAAGTAAAATAGTTATTTGTAATTAAATGGATTTACCAAACTCTGTTTTATAAAATATTTTAGACTAAATTATTTTATTATGAAAAAGAGTAATCATTTTGAATGATAGTACTCATAGTATTTTATGGTTTTATTGGAAACAAAAGGAGTTCATAAATCTTATTCTTATAAAGCTATCAAATATGACTTTATAAATTATTTAAAATTCTACAAATATTTTAGAAAAGGGTTTCAAAGTATTTAAAATGATTTTGTCAAAATTTGTTTAAATTATGAGAATTGATTTCATTATATTATATCATGAAAATAATACTATTTGTTTCCTTGGTTTTATACTATTTGTTTCCTTGGTTTTATTTAAACCATTTTGGAACAATGTTTCAATTTGGATAAAACCCATGATTTAAAATGAGTAAAATGTTTTCAAAGGTTTTAGCAAACAATTGTTCCAATAAAAATGTTTGTACTAAATTATTTTATCAAGAAAATGATATTTCCTGGATTTTAATTTTTATCTTAAAAAGAGGATTTTTAAAACCCTATTTATTAAAATGACATAAAACATGTCAATTATGCATTTATGCAGTATTTGTTTTTATTCCAAAACAAAATATTTTGGAAAAGGTTGCGTGATGTCCCAAATGATTATTCTGAATTTTACAAATTCTTACAAATTTATTTCACTTGAATTGGAGCATTAATGCAAAAGTTATAAAAGAAAACAGAGAAAAGAAAAAGGAAAAAGCTTTGGACAAAAAAAAAAGAAAAGGGCTAGCTGCCCATCCAGCCCAACATCGGCCCAGGACCAGCCCAGCACCCCCGCACCGGCCTTCCTTCTCTCTTTCTTTCTTTCTTTCTCTCTTTTCTCTCTCTTCGCAACCGTGACCGGCAAGGATTCGATCGAATCCTAACCAAATTCGACCAAATCCGTCGCCCCGCACCCACCTATATAATCTCCTCGACGTCCGCGTTCTTTGCCCCAAAAACCCTAGCTTCATCGTCGCCAGGCTGCTCGTGCGCAAGCTCGCCGCGCCGCCGTTTGCTGCCGGTAAGACCTCGAGCTCCGGCCGCTCTCCGACGGCCCCAGCCCCTCTTTTTCTACCTCTCCGCTTCGCCTTGCTCTTGCGCACCACCTGGACATCGTCTCATATTTTTGCGCTCGCCAGATCGCCGTCGCCGTCTACAACCGAAGCAAACCGCCGCCACCACCAACTCGGACGAGCAATCCCGGGAGGAGGAGAGCACCCCGGACCCCGCCGCCTCGCCACCAAGTTCGCCACGTCGCTCCGAGCGTCACGGTACTAGCCGCGCATCCACCGACCCCGTAGATCGCCGGGAACATGCACGCCGCCCTGTCGCCGCCGTCCGCCGCCGCTCATCGGAACCCTAGCGCCGCCGGAATTAGGTCAATCAGATCTGGACCGTTAGATCTTAGATCTATGATCTAGGTTAAGTCACTTAACCGAACCGGTACCGGCCAGTCACGTTGTGCCGCGTGGCAGCCTCGTTAGTTGCATAGTCAGCGCCGCGTCAGATCCAATCAGCGCCCAGTCAGATCCATGTGGCCAGGGATTTTATGTGATTTTCCCGAATAGTTTTTATTTGGCAGTTTTGCAGAAAAGCTCGTGTAACTTAGATCTATTATATCTTTTTATTGGTTTGGCCAAATTCAAATATTTATATAAATTTGAAATCCCTAGAATCTGTAGAATATTTCTGACATTTTAGTTTTCCGTTTTGAGTTAATTTAAATTATTCAAATTCCAAATGTGTGATTTGAGTAATTTTAACATAACTTTATTTCTATAAGTCTAAAAATTGCAAGAAAAATATGTTTAGAAACCTTAAAATATGTGCAATATAGTTCCTCTGTTCTATAATATTTTTGAGCATTATTTTGATGATCTCAAAATTAGAGAACTCAATTTGAGTATTTTTGTCATAACTTTAAATATATAAATTATTTTAAAATGGTTTCTTCCGGAAAATGACTTAAATTTATGCCCTCTGTCCAGTAGAACCAAAACCTAATTTTTCTTAGAACCTTTCCACCATAAAATTGTTGATCTTAGTTTAAAACCTATTTATAACTTGTTTTGCAAACCTTAACTAGTTTGCCATAAACTCTCTTGAGCAAATTCAGTTTGTAGACCACATTGATACCTTTGGAACACCACTCTGACCTATTAAAATTGGAAATATTCAAATTTGACTTGGACCATCCCTTGACCTTTAATGGGAAGCCTCAACCTAAATGCATTGATTCTTTTGCATATTGAATCAAGTATTCAAACCTGGACCATCAACCTACTTACCTTTGTTGATATCCATGTTTGTTCTTATGTTTGTATAATTAGATTGTTCTATTGTTTGTTTATTGTTATCTGTTTGTACTGTATAGATTGAGCTGAGAGCTACGAGCTACGTTGAAAAGAGTGTGTGAGCAACGACAACTTTCAAAAGGCAAGTGATACTCCAGCATAAATGACCTAGTATTTTTACTATATTGCATTGTAGACTATTTTCCAGTAACATGCATGATAGGTTGTTTTTATTAAAATTATATGCTATGCAAACCTGTTAGGCTAGCCACATGATTTAGCCGACTAGTGACCTATATTAATTTAGTAGATTGGCTTGCTGCAAAAATGGATTGTTTTGTTGTATATGAGTTAAGGAAAATCTGCTAAATTAATGAATCGCCTGGGTGGACTTGGAGTTGCTCTATTGGTGGTTTATAGTGGAGTGGCTGCTCAGGCCCAGTTCTGCAGGTACCTGAGTACGTGCACTTGTGCTCGCCACCCAGGGTCTTGAGATTTTATGTCACTCCATGTCTAGTTTACTTCCAGTGCAGCCACTAGTCATATGGGCTCTATCTTGATTTAGTAAGTTGAGTGGACCTGACCAGACGAACAAGCAGATGTAGGGGATGTAGGTGGGTATTGTTCGGACATGTGTATGGGGAAGCTCTTCTGAAGGATCTTGTCTTTGTCTTCTCCTTTCCTTTTCACTAAATGAGGGTTAAGGATAGAATGGGTTGATTGAGTCTAGTGGGGAAAGTGCCACAAACTCTCGAGAGTAATTAAACTAAGATCTTAGCCGTGTCCCAGGTTATGGACAATTTGAGTAATTAAGCAAGGTAGTCGACAAAAAAATCTCATTCATTCCAATTTCTAAATTAAAACTTGATGGGTGAACATGGGCGGATTCGAGACACTGGTACGCCCAGGGATGTCTCTTAAGGATTTTGGAAAGAAAGAAATGATTTATGAAAGTATAGGATAAAATTTGCTTTGCGCAAGAGCCTTAAGACCCACCAGCCAAATATGCATGTAGATGTTAGAAGTTTGCCTTTATGAGTCCACAAGTATCATTTGCCAGATCCATTCAAATGGTTCTGACCAATTTTTGGCTGCAACGCTTTTACCGTTGCAGGTTCGTCTGACGATGAGTAAGGAACGCTATAGGTTTCGAGTCTGCAACCAACATGTCTGCCTGTGGCACATGAAGATGATGATAGCTCCATGCTATTATATGATTTCTGCTGCTAAACTTTCTAATATGCTAGCCTTGTGCTATGCAAACTTGTAATGTTTTACTTTTCTGGATCTTTGATGTAATAGATATTTGACGCATTTGCATGATATTACATCTTGAACTGTGGTGCTAGCTATTCGATCCAGGGACTAGCACAGAACACATGGATCTTGGCCATTTTTAATAGGCAAGGTCGCTACAGGTAGTCTTTAACTCATGTCTTCGGACCAGGATCAACTGGTGATGAAACTAGTCGTCACATTGCACTCAACTATAACTCCGGAATTTGATGAATCTTTCATCCTTAAACGATGCATTGGGGTCCTTGCATCAAAATCTTCATTTCCAATAGGTGGGCGTCTGTTAAAGTAACTTCGGGTATCGAATGATCACTCCTTGGAATTATCTCAAGACCAAGATGAGAGAAATTCACATCATGGCATTCAACTGTAATGTCTTCACGGGTTCCATCTTCTGATTGACTCCCTTCCAAGCAATACTACATTATTTCTTACGAAACTCTCATGGTAGGTCCAAATTCCTAGTGGAGGCGTCTCTTGTTTCTTCACGATAGCTGGGGCTTATCCTTACCGTATATCATTCACTTTGGTAGCACTTGCCTCACATAGGGTTATAATATATTATCCTCCTATGGTTCAAGATCGTCCTCTCTCTTATAGGTATGGCACTCTAGATTTAACATTCGTAGTGACAAAATCGAATGATATGGGTAGTCGCCATGGGGTTCAATCTGTGTCGCACTCACTCATTTCCTTCTACTGGGTTTGATGAATCCCGTAAGCTAACACTTGGTCGACCTCACATGTCTAATAGAAAGTTTCCAATCTGCAAGACATACTTGAGCTAAACCATCGGTCCTTCGAAACTATGGGAGTTGCGTAAGCTCCTACACAACGTAATCTCACATATTTTTTATTCTTGAGGGCTTCTGCTCTCCTTGGTGTAACAAACTTTCCATCCAACATAGCTCGTAAAACTTCATTTAATTCTCTAAGACCATCTTGGTTTTTTTTGTCTCCTCTGAGCTTGAGAGTCCAATGCTTTTGCACCATGGGGTAGAGGTTTCTTTGTGTTGAGAGGTGATTGTTCCTTCACACAAAATAGGGAGTAATCCAAGTTGTGTGACATCCTTCAGTGGAACGACTTATATCTCAATAAGGGCACTGGTTGGGTTTAGCATGGAAGAGCAGAGATAGAAAGATCTGAGAGAAGTATTCCTACCCAAACACAACAGATCAAGGAAATTCATCTTACAAACAACAACTAGCAAGCATCAAGCAACATGGTTCAATCATCAACAAACAACCTAGTATTACCATACCAACTAAGTTGATATGATCAATACACTACCAAGTTATCGTTGTTCTAACAAAGTATCTAAATGGTGGTCTCATCTATATCTTATTTGAGTGCTTCAAAGTGCTCTTCAACTTCCTTCAGGTATCCCTGGCTGTTATGAGGTCTAAGTATTTCTTCAGGGTTTCTTCAATGACCTTTAATGTAGTTCCTCTTGTTGAGTCAAAGACTATGCACTAAGTTGATGAAAATATGAACTCCAATTGTCTTGTGGCGATCTTCCTCGATCTTACACTAGGATAGTTGCACTCACCAGTAAGGGTCCTTTTAAATGAGGAAAGATATCATAGAAGGTGAATAGTAGATGAGAGTATAAGAAGGATAACTTGTAAATATTTTATTTTCAGAAAATTGAATAAAATATAATTTCAATTCTAGGTCTTTCCTAGTTCTAATCGAAACCTAGGGTTTCGAACCTACAGGCAACACAATGCTCTGATACCATCTGTAGCGACCTTGCATTTTTTAAAATTGGCCAAGATCCCTATGTTCTGTGCTAGTCCCTGGATCGAATAGCTAGCACCACAGTTCAAGATGGACTATCATGCAAATGCGTCAAATATCTATTACACCGATGATCCAGAAGGATAAAACATTACATGTTGCATAGCACAAGGCTAGCATATTACGAAGCTCAACAGCGGAAAATCATATAATAGCATGGAGCCATCATCATCTTCATGTGCCACAGGCAGACATGTTTGTTGCAGACTCGAAACCTATAGCATTCCTTACTCATCGTCAGACGAACCTGCAACGGTAAAAGCGTTGCAGCCAAAAATTGGTCAGAACCATTTGAATGGATCTGGCAAATGATACTTGTGGACTCATAAAGGCAAACTTCTAACATCTACATGCATATCTGGCTGGTGGAGTTGAAGGCTATTGCGTAAAGTAGATTTTGTCCTACTTTTCATAAAGCATTTTCATTTTGAACTTAACAAATTGAGACACTCCCATGGAATGCATCCAGTGTCTCATTTACCAGTGTTCACCCATCAAATTTTATTTCTGAAATTGGAATGAAGAGATCTTCTGTCGACATCCTTATTTGGTCACTCATGATTGTCCATTACCGGGGGCACGGCTAAGATCTTAGTTTTAAATACTCTCGAGAGTTTGTGGCACTTTCCCCACTAGACCCAATCAGCCGAAACTTCCTAGTCACTCATTTAGTGAGAAGAAAAGGAGAAGATTGAGACGAGACTTTTCAGAAGTGTTTTCCCATGGTACTCTAGCGAGATCACTGCCGTCCTACCCCTCGATATCAACAGATCTCATTGACCCAGGTCCACACAACGTATTCCGTCAAGACAGAGCCCATATGACTAGTGGTTGTACGGTCGGGCAAACAAACACGGTGTGACATTAATCTCAAACCCTAGGTGGCCTTTCACAAGTGCACATATTCAGATTCACCCATAACATGGGCCTGAATAGTCACTCAACTTCGCCTCCATCATACAGACCAATACCACCTAGGTAGTTCATTAATTTAGTAGAATTTTTCTTAACTCAACTACAATAAAACACTTCATTTTTGCAGCAAGCAATTCCACTAAATTAAATAGGTCACTAATCAACTAGTCATGTGGCTATCCTAACAGGTTTGCATACCATATATAAATAACAGTAATAAGCCTATCATACAAACTACTAAAATAATCTACAATGCAAGTATCATGAAATAATAGGTCATTTATGCTGGAGTATCACTTGCCTTTTGAAAGTTGCCATTGCTCACACACTCTTTTCAACGTAACTCGTAGCTCTCTGTTCAATCTATACAGTACAAACAGATAACAATAAACAAACAATACAACAATCAAATAATACAAACAAAAGAACAAACATGGATAGTAGCAAAGGTAAGTAGGTTGATGGTCCAGGTTTTAATACATGATTCAATATGCAAAAAAGAATCAATGCATTTAGGTTGAGGCTTTCCATTAAAGGTCAAGTGATGTTCAGATTTAAATTTGAATATTTCAAATTTGAATGGGTTGGAGTGGTGTTCCAAAGGTATAAATATGGTCTACATTTTGAATTTGGTCAAAAGAGTTTATTGCAAACTAGGTTAAGGTTTGCAAAACCTGTTATAAAAAGGTTTCAAACCAAAATCAACATTCCTTTGGTGAAATGGTTCTAACAAAATAGGTTTTGGTTCTACTGAACAGAGGACATAATTTTAGATTATTTTCCAAAAGAAATCATCTTAAAATAATTTATAGATTTAAAGTTATGACAAAATTACTCAAATCAATCATTTGAAATTTGAATAATTTTAAACTCGTAAAAACAGAAAACTAACAGTTCTATAATAATCTATAGGTCAAGAGACTTTAAAAAATATAAAGTCTGTTAAATTTGGCCAAACGGTTGAAAAGTTATGATGGTTTGAAGTTACAGGGGTTTTTCTGTAAAACTGCCAATTCGGGATAAATCCAGAAAATAGGCAGCCCACGTGGTGCTGACGCGGCCCTGACTGTGCAGCTGACGCGGCTTCCACGCGTCACTTCGTTACTGGCCGGTACCGATTCGGTTAAGTAAATCGAAAGGAGCCGTCAGATTGAGACCTGACGGTCTAGATCTAATCGATCTACCGGCCGGCGGCTAGGGTTTCCGTGTACGGCGGCGGATGGCGGCGACGACATGACACAGCACGTCCCCGGCGTTCTACGGTGTTCCCGGATGGGCGGCTTGTACCTGGATGATCAGCGCGGTGAGGCGGACACGATGGCGAGGTGGCGTGCTCCGCGGTCGTCTCCTCCTTCATCGATTGCTCGTCGGAGTTGCGGGTGGCGGCGGCTCCGTTCGGTTGAGGACGTCGGCGTCAATCTGGCGTGCAAACAAGCAGGGGATGATGTCCAGGAGATGCGCAAGGGCGAAACAAAGTGAGAGGGAAGCAAGAGAGGAGCTGGGGTTGTCGGAGAGCGGCCGGAGTTCGGGGATTACCGGCGGCGGAGTTGCGGCGGCGCGGGCTTGCTTGCGGGCAGCCTGGCGGCGATGAAGCTAGGGTTTTTGGGGCAAAAGAACGTGGATGTCGAGGAGATTAAATAGGCGGGTGCGGGGTGACGGATTTGGTCGAATTTGGTTAGGATTCGATCGAATCCTTGCTGGTCACGGTTGCGAAGAGAGAGAGAAAAGAGAGAAACGAAGAGAGACAGAAGGGCAGGTGCAGGGGGGGTGCTGGGCTGTAGGGCTGAACATAACCGAACCGAAACTGAAAACCGAACCAAAAAAAGCCAAACCATAACCAAAATTATGGTTTTTACGGTTAGTGGTTAGGCTACGGTTAGCAAAAGTGCTAACCATATGAGATATGGTCAATTTGGTTTTAAACCGAAAAACCACATGGTTAACGAAAAACCGAAATGTCCGGTTCATCAAAGAATTTTACGTCCGAAGTTCTATCCAACTTTACCCAAAACTATTATATAAGTACACGGTGTACATAATTCACTAAAGTTCACCTTGCCTATTGTTAGGACGTGGAAACATATGTTTCTGACTAGTGGTCACGAGTTCAACTCCCAGGACTAGTATATTTTTTGCTCTTTTCCGAAATTTCATTGATTTTTTGCTTCTATCTCTTACAAAATATCTATAGCTTGGTCATACAAAAAATAAAACTGAAATATATGGCTATAAAATTTATGTGTTATTAAAAATTCGCGTCAATTGTGGTTAATTTGGTTATAACCAAAAACAAACCGAAACTAAATTGTTATTACCGAAACCGAACAGTATTTTCGTATTAAACCGTATTAACCGAAGTATCAAAACCGTATTTACTGTATAAACATATAAACCGAACCGAACTAACCATATTAACCGAACGCGCAGCGCTACTTGGCTGGTCCTGGGCCGGCTTGCTGGGCTGGCTCGGGTGGTTGCGGCCCTTTTTTTTTTGACAAAACCTTTTCTCCTTTTTGTTTTCTCTGTTTTTCAAACTGAAAATAAAACCGTAGCAAAACTTTTTATAAAAATTTGCAAAAATACTTTTCAGAGAGCTTAGCCAAAGTAGGATTATTTGGCACTACTATTACCTTCAAATAAAATCAAAATATTTGAAATATCTATACATTGCATAAAGGCCTATTTGTCACCTTTATGTCATTTTACCAAATAGGGTTTTGAAATCTCCTTTTTAAAATAAAAATTAAAAATCCAGAAAATATCATTTTCTTGATAAAATAATTTAGTACAAATCTTTTTATTAAAACAATAGTTTGATAAAACCTTTGAAAACATTTTACTCATTTTGAAATCATGGGCTTTATCCAAATTGAAATATTTTGCCAAAATGGCTTAAATAAAACCAAGGAAATAAATAGTATTATTTTTCATGATAGAATATAATGAAATCAATTTTCATAATTTAAACAAGTTTTGACAAAATCATTTTAAATACTTTGTAACCTTTTTCTAAAATATTTGTAGAATTTAAATAATTTATAAAGTCATATTTGATAGTTTTATAAGAATAAGATTTATGAACTCATTTTGTTTCCAATAAAAACCATAAAATACTATGAGTAATATCATTCAAAATAATTACTCATTTTTCATAATAAAATAATTTAGTATAAAACATTTTATAAAAGAGAGTTTGGGAAAACCATTTAAATACAAATACTCATTTAATCATAGGCTCTATAAATATCAAAACGATTATTTTTATTTCCAAAACTTGAAAACAAAAGATAAATGAATATTTAAAATAATATACCCTTGAAAAAGTCAATAACTTCTTCTATAAAATTGTTTTTTCTTGGTTTTTGGAGACTTTCTTTATCTAATAATGAAGGTTTTAAATTTTTGTGATTTCTAATAACATTCCAAAGTTTTGGGATGTTACAATATTCTTTACAATCGCTTAAAATTTTCTCAAATTTGACACTAGCAAAATAGAAAAACATTTATTTTAATAAATGTTGAAAAATCGTTTTGTTACTACTGTTTGGCATGAAAAGATGTGCCATTTTTTTTTTTTGCACAAAATGGTCATATTATCATGAACTCAAGACGTTCACATGAAACGAAAACACAAAATTAATACAAATTACTTAAACTTGTATGTGTTTGAATGTCTAGTGAGTGCGGATTTTCGTGTGATTTTTCTAAAAATTTCGAGTGTTTCTTGTGTGCCATGTTTTACGAATGGGCGGTCAACAAACTACTTATATGTCGAGCGCATGGTTATTTTCCGATTGTTTTGCTGGGACACTCGACAAAGCCGGCTGTTTGCCATGTGCCCGATGAAATACACTCGGCAACTGGTAGTTGTTTAGAAGAAAGGATCGTATGGTTTTCTCAATATGCTGCAGCTTTTGTAGTAGTAAATTTTCTAGGGACACCTCTGGTCGTTTCTCGTTTTCACCTTGCATAGGTTTGATTTGCTTGTTGTTGCTTTGCTTTACTTTACTACTCTTTTTGTTTTTGGTCTTTGGTGCTTGTAGTGAATGGGAGAAGAAACTCCTATTTTTCTAACAAAAAAGCAAAAAAGTGTTCATGTTATTGCAAGTTAAGACAGAAGCACAATGACGAATGAACAATTGAGCTGCAATTATTTAAAGGACATGTAAGATCCCTTATTTATTTACATGTGGCTTTTATAACAAAACAAAAATTAGAAATTGTTACAGTAGAAATAAACAAATCCAATGGAAAAATAAATACAACATTAGAAAAAGGGAAATAAAATAACAATGCAAAATCAAATTTCGAACACGCGAGGAAATGCAAGTTTATTCTTAACCTCAAGCCTTGAGAGCTTGCCGTGAATGTGGCCAGCCGGTTTATTAAGCGTTGAGGACACGACAATATTTCCTGATCTCGCCGTTGGCGCTGGTCTTGACATCAATAGCACCCATCTTCACCATCGCCGCCTTGAACTTCTCCTCCCACTCGTTCTTATTCTTGGCGTTGGCGTGCACCGCGTCACTTGTGTCTGTCGCCGTCAAGAGCGTGGCGTCAGACTCGAAGAGCACCTCATGGTTGAGCACATTCTTATAGTACTGGTTGTCCAGCTCGCTAGGGGTCTTGATGTCTTGTACCACCACGTTGTCTCTGCCGGAGTCCGACTTGCACTTCTCTTGAAGTGTGCTTTTTAGACTGGGGTCCATGTCGGAGGAGTTGGAGGTGAGGCGGTCAGAAAAGGATGAGCAGTGGGAGATCCCAACGGTGTGCGCGCCGGAGAGTGTAACCATCTCGTCAGCGTTGAGGCCCTTGGCAGCAAACCCAGCCTTAAGCTCATCCACGGTGGCGAAGGGAGGGGGAAGGTTGGGGAGTGTCTCGTCTATAAGGGACACACGTCCGTCGTAGCGGCCGGCAGGCATGTCGAAGTAGACCTTCTTGTTGCTGAGGAAGTAGGTGGCGTCACGGCCGGCGAAGGCCACAATGTCGGCGCATGAAACTACGTTCTCGCACTCCTTCTCGATCCTGGCCTTGGCCGCGTCGATCACCTCAAAGCCCCGTAGACTCAGGTTAGGGATGCCAAACTTCTCGGTCGCACTGCTAGGGTCGGCCGTATCCAGCAACACGGAGGCGTCACAACCCTGTAGGCAAACCATCGTCCATCAGGTGCACCGTACACATGTAGATTAACCACTAATTTTACCACAATGGCATATACTATATACATGTAATTATATATGTTTCATACCTGGACGAAGCAGTCGTGGAAGAATAGACGGATGAGCCCCGCCATGATGCCCTTGCTGGCTTGGCCCACGGCTTCTCTCACGATGTCTTCTGCGCGGTTGCATGTTTTGCTGTAATAGCCAACCGCGAGACCCGAAGCAGGTGTGCTCGGAGTGGGCGGCGGAGCACCAGGTGTGATCGGGGCAGGAGGCGGAGGGCTGGGTGTGCCCGGGGTGCAGGACGGAGGACTAGATGGAGGCGTAGGGTTGGGATACCCGTAGCCTGCTTGGCACGAAGGAGCCACGCAGGCGACCAGTGCGAGCACCGTCAAGGCGGCGGCGAGCTTTGCCATTGTCGCTGTCTAGCTAGGCCTCTAGCTCTGCCGGCTTATTGTTGTGTGTCTCGTTAGCTTGGGTGATTACAAGCCGCTGCTCTGCTACCTATTTATAGCTAAAGCTATCTTGCTCCATGGCGAGAGAGCAAGAGAGAGAGAGAGTAGAAGCGAATGCTTCCGTAATTCTGAAGAATAATCGTTCACGCAAGGAAGAATGTTTCCCGAATATATAATTTCCTTTGCGCGCGCGCGGAGCAGAGAGCGTTGCGTTCAGGAGCCAGTTCGTACATGAACGTGCGGAGCACACAATCAATCAATGGCTCGCGCGATTGGGTACCGTACGTTAGTTAAACAGCTCCTATCCCGTACCGGCATTGAACTGATATGGCCACTGAAATGTTCCCTGTGCCTTGTTGGTGGGCACGCCATCTCTTGATAATTGGCATGCGTTCTAGTTCTATTAAACTGGACTTGACCTCGGCGATGCTCCGATCCGGAGCTTTGACAACGCTCGCGACCGCTTCGAAGTTGGTCCTGCTGTAGGTGGTGAGAAGGAGGTCCACGAGCTTCTCCCTGGAGAGGAAGGCGAGCTCGGCGCCGCGCGCGTCAACCTCACGCCCTCGTCCGGACCTCACCCCGCGTGCAATCTGGTCGCTCCCGCGCCAACTGTTGCGCGTCTCTCTCTCAGGTCTCAGCTCGCGCGCGTTCGGTGTTGCTGCTCCTATCTCTCACGCGCTGCTGCTGGTGCTCCACTCTCACGGCCGGCTGATGTTGTTGCTGGTCTCTCTCAGCATATAAAAATTGTGTATCTATCTCTTCTCTGAAAATTTGTTTGGTTTGGTTTTCTGGCAAATATGTTATGTGATTGCCAATGTTCATGCAGGGAATCTTACAAGTTATTTAATGGTACGAGATTTCGCCATCCTGGTTTTGTGCACACAACCTATTTGTTGATATGCCTACATGATTTTATAATGCTTTTTCTTATGCTTCTCTCTTCTAAGCAGCAAGTGCCACAGTAAAACTGCACCATGCAAAATTTTCGGCCTGCCAAATAATTTCACAGCTACTTACGATGATTTGTAGTATACGTCAGGCATGAAATAGGTTTTTCTTGACGTAGACATGACAACAAATAGAAATAGCACTATTTATTAACCGTGGGAAGAGAACCGGCAAAAACAAAAACCTCCCATTCTTTATTGAGGAAGTGTCGCTCCGTCGAGAATAAATTAAAACTGATATCCAACAAATAAGACTATTCACGGCCATAACAAATATCCCGTACTTCAATAAAAAATAACCCGTACCACGTATGGGCATTTTTTTTTAAGATAAACATGGAGGCCCTCCCGGCTCCATTGCATTAACGAAACCAACGTGCATTCAGTTCATACAACACACACCCCACACGGAAGCCACGCTTCCTAAAATGGTAGTGTCATGGCACACGGTCACATCGCCACCCAAACTTTACCAGGCAGCACCAAAAGCAGCCCAAAACCTATCAGCAGACAAGTTTTTCCAGCAACTACATACATCCAGAGAACATTACCTACACTACTGAAACCTACTCCTCTTTTTTCGCTTTTCCTACCACTGCGCCTGGGAAACTCATCGCCGCGAAACTTCACAGCACCACATGCACCGCATCGCTCATCAAGGGGTTTTTCTTCAGGTGCTCCAAGCTTGCTCTTCCTCCATAAGGGGATGCTGCCGTGCTCGCCCAAGAGTTTCTCCACCCGAAGTCCACACACCTCAGCCTAGATCCAGCGCCAAAGGTGCCTTCAGGCTTGCCAGCAACAGATCCATGAATTGCACCATTTTCCCCTGCCAATTCTTTTAGTGGGATCATCCAGAGTTTTAGGTATGATAGTGCTAGCCGCCACACCTGTTTCATAGAAATCCAGGTCCAGCGATTAAACACAATATTATTTCTATTGTTCCAGATTGCCCACAAGACAGCAGAGGAAACTACATTAAGATCCAGGAATCTAGTATTACGGAGCCATTTAGAAGCTAGAGATTCAAAATTTATAATTCTAAAGCCAAAAGTTTGGTAAACCAAATCCCATATGTTAGAAGCAACTATGCACTCAAAAACAGGTGCTTAACTGATTCAATTTGTTTACAGAGTTCACACTCCAAGGGTTTTGGCACACCTCTCCTACGTAGATTATCTCTAGTCAGGATTTTGTTCTGTGAAAAAAGCCACAGAAACATCTGAATTCTATAGGTGGGACTTTGATGTCCCAGACAACAGGCAAGTACACCTGTTTAACCCCTCTAAAATTTACTATAGCATACATAGATTATGAAGAATAGATGCCATTAGACTCATATTGCCAGATCAACTGATCTTCCTCTTCATTTAAGTTCAGAGTTCTGGCAATATCAACTATCTGATACCATTGCAACATCATGTCTTCTGAGAAGCTTCTTCTAAAATCACAACGCAGTTGTGACCCATCCCAGATTTCTGCTATCGTTTTACTCTGCTGGTTAGAAATAAAGTATATATCCCGGAATTGGGTAGCTAAGGGACAGTTACCAAACCAGATGTCCTCCCAAAACTTGATCAAATTACCATTGCCAACTTTCCATCTATATCCTATTTTCACTGCCTTAGCAGCCCACATCACACCTTTCCAAAATGATATACTTAGTATCTACTACCTTTCTCCATAGAGAACCTTCTCCCTGTATATATCTTCTAATCCAAGAGCCCAGCATAGAAATGTTCATATCTTGTAGGTTTGGAATACCTAAACCCCCATACTCTTTTTGATGCAAACTGACGGCCAGTTGGCCGGATGAATCGAATGATTCCCTTCAGTGTCATCCCAAAGGCAATTTGCTAACTGAGTATTGATAAGGTTGAGTGCCCACTTGGGGAACTTAAAGAAGGATAAAAGATAAATCGGTATACTAGTCAGACAGGACTGAACTAATTCTCTCTTAGCTGCTGAGGAAAGCAATTTCCCTCTCCGTCCAGCTAGCCTTTTAAGCAAATTATCTACTGAAGGTTGCAGGTCCTCCCTGCTAAGTTTGCTAAAATGCCGATGGATAACCAGATACTTAATGGGTAACTCCCCCAAAACACACTGTAAAATTTCTACAAAAGGAGCACACTCTTGCACCCCAAATTAACAGGGATTAATTCACCTTTATGATAATTAATTCTTATACCATAACTTTGCTCAAAGCATGTTAGGATCCATTTTATGTTGAGAGCTACCTCAGGATCAATCTCTAGGAAAAGCAGAGTATCATCTGCATATTGCATACAAATGATACCACCAGGAGTGAATCTAGGGCACAACCGTCTAATAAGGCTAGCCTCACTCCCTTTGAGCAGCATTTTGGCAAATACATCCACTACAAAATTAAAAAGAATGGGGGATAGAGGATTCCCCTATCTAAGACCTTTCCCAGTTACAAAGAATTCTCCCTCTACATCATTAACTTTAACCCCTACCGAACCATTCTGCGTAACTTGTTTGATAATCCTAATTAAAACAGGTCCAAATCCCCTAAGTTTGAGAATTTCATAAAGAAAATCTAAATTTACCTTATCATATGCTTTCTCATAGTCTATTTAAGGACTAACATACTTTTTTTACTAGTATGAGCTTCATGAATCACCTCATGAGCCGTAACCACGCTTTCTAGAATAAATCTTCCTATAATGAAAGCTGATTGACAATTGGCTATAAGTCTATTTGCCACTTTTTCCAATCTATTCGTTAAAACTTTGGTAAAAATTTTAAAGCTACAATTTAGGAGGCTAATGGGCCTAAACTTTTTCGTGGAGCTAGCATTATCCTCTTTAGGTATCAAGGTAATCATAGCAAAATTAAGCCTATAAATATCCATATCATCTAGGAACCAAGCTTCAAAGAGCTGAATGAGATCATCTTTAATTATATCCCAATATTTTTGGTAGAAGAAAAACGGTAAACCATCAGGACCAGGGGCCCCATCAGAATAAGAGCCAAAAACTGCTTCTCTAATCTCCTCCATGGTGAATCTAGATTCTAACCCTATGTTCTCCTCTACTGTTACTTTATCTTCTTCTCTGAAGAAATCTTCAGCTAGTCTAATGTCAGGACGTTCCTCTTTTTTTGAAGAGGTCCTTATAGAAATCAGTGGCTACATTAAGCATGTCACTGTTTTCAGTTACTGTCCCCTCAGGGCCATCTAGGGCAGAGATCATTTTCTTCCTCCTCCTCTGATTAGCTACAACATGAAAATATGCCGTGTTCCTATCACCCTGTAGGATATCTCTGTCCCTAGACCTTTGTTTAGCCTTTATCTCCTCTATTATCCAAAAGCTATTAAGCTCTCTATAGATAGAATCTAGTCTACCCCTCTCCTCATCAGTCAGGTCTTGAGTCTTTGCTCTGATGTCTAAACTATCATACTCTTCCATCAAAGATTTTTTATTTTTCCTAATTTCTGCGTCCAGGTTTGCACTCCAACCCTTAGCTAGTCTCCTAAAACATCTAAGTTTATTTTGCCAACGATCTACTACATTTCTAGAGTTATTCCCCGTCGACCAAGCCTTAATAACTAAACCAGGGAAGTCTAGTCTTGTACTCCACCATTTTTTGAATTTAAAGCTACACTTTTTAGGTATTTGGCCACACCCAGAATCCCACAACAGGGGAGTATGTTCACTCCCTAGTCTTGGGAGGGTTTTAGCATGAGCCATGGAAAAAAAGTGTATCAAAACTAGTTGTACAAAAAATTCTGTCTATTCTACTCATGACAACAATGTCCTGATTATTAGACCAAGTAAACATTCTGCCAGCTAGATTTATTTCCATCAAGGCCCAGATTTCCACCCAAGCATTGAATTTATCAACCCATTTAAAATCTACCGCCCCATTGCTTTTATCATCTTGGGACATAACTAAGTTGAAATCTCCACCTATGATGGCAGGGCCATCCCAGTTAATAAAGAGTTCATGAAGCTCAGAAATAAAAGCTTGTTTGCCATCTTCATAAGGAGACCCATAAACCGTAGTTATTATAATAACAACATCATTTCTCTTGATCTTAACTACTACACTAACAAAAAACATCCTAATATCCGAGGCCACAATATCAGAAATATCATAATTCACTCCCACTAGTATACCTCCTGTTGAGCCAACTGCAGGGAGATAATTCCAGTAGAAGTTCCTATTCCGCAACACATTCTTAAGGAAAGATGCAGTAAAATTTTCCTTTTTAGTTTCCTGAAAGCCCATATAGTCAACATTCAGGGGTATAATGGTATCCTCAATGCATTGTTTTCTACCCGGAGCCGAAATGCTCCTGGAATTCCAGAAAGCACACTTCCTAGATTCAGCTTCCTGAGGTGCTTGCCCCGCGATTTCCTAATTACTTCTGTCCATTTTTCCTCTAGATCCTCTAATCTATTTCCACTCTCCACATTTCTGGCAGCTAACGGAGTGTGCAAATTTTCAATAACAGAATCAGGCTGGCCAGCTAAATCTGGATCCAGTTCTACATTCACATCACAAATCTCATGAGCAGCTATTTCTGCCTCATGTGCTACTAGACTATGAACATTATCTACATATATAATCTCATTTATATCAACACCAACCTTTCTAGCCATCAATTCTAATTCACTAGGTTGCAAAATACTGAAAGGGTTTGAGTTCATTATACCTATAAATTTCTTTGCTGGGATTTCCATGTTGCTCGTCATCTTGCTCTCTTTAGCTTTTTCCATCACATTTTTGGACCTATAAATTCCGGCACTCTGTCTGAGATGCAGATTAGGGCCCCATTTCTTCTGCTTCTTGCTTGCTCTATCATCATCAGCCACAAGGTTCGCAGCTTCCTTCACTGCTAGACTATCAGTGAGGAAAGGAAGGAGTGATGATCGAATGCATATTTTTTTGGCATTTGTGAGTTTTCTTCTTTAATCGGCTCCCCTCAAACAATTTTCCTGCCTCCGTCCCTTCGGCACAGTTGATGATTCGAGTTGTTAGTACCCTTGATGGATTTCCTCCTACTCATTGTTCAGGTGGCGCAATAGTTCATCCTAAGATCGACGAAGTCGGTGTCCGTCCAGGTGCATATCTTGGATGAAGTATGTAGGGCATGGTGTGACGACGGATACGGAAAAATAGATAAAGGGACCACTAAAATTTAAATAGTGATGGTAATAAACGGTCCAACACAAAATAATCAGAATACAACGCGACTATTCTGCCCAACGATATTGTCGTGATGTGGTACTCTCGCCAAGCAATAGAGCAAATCGTGCTGAGTTGATGAAGTTGATGCGTTGTAGAAACGGAATTCGATCGTCAAAGAAACACCATACATGTCCACGTGGGACAGAACACCAATGACCGACTAAAAAAATCTGATCCACTTCGTTTTCTCTTTTACACTACCCCATTGCTAAATACAAGATGTTTTAGCTTTTTAGCTTTGTTTTAAAGATCCGGATTTATCTAGATACGTATTAGCTTGTTGGTACACTCATTTCATGTAGTCCACATTCTTATATCTAAAACATCTTATAATTATCTTTGAAAAAAAAATCTTATATTTTGAAATGGAGGGAGTAGTATTTTTTATCTGTTTGCTGGATTCATGGGAAAATATTTTTAGTTGGAAACTAAAGAATTACAATGCACAAGTATGCTGACTTCCATGTATGAAACATAAAAAGGTAAAGAGCGTGATACTTAGTGAGATGTGATACATGTAAGTCACGGGCTTACCCCAGATCGCCTGGAAGTTAGAATCTGGCGTATGGACGAACTATCCAGGTCGACGTCCGGAATAAATGCATATACGACATACAAAGAGAGAAACACTCCCCCTTTAATACTACTACTAGGTGTAGATTATTGATTTATTCAATTTTCTTTTTTCTCTTTTCGTGTTTATTGGTTTTTCTTTCTATTTACACTATTCCCTTTAAATTACCTATAGAAATTGTCCCGAAGTTTTTCTAAATGTGTAAAAGTAGTTTGAAAGTGAGAAAATCTGTAATATTTTGAAATTATTCATCCTATTTGGTCTATTTTGTGTGATAATTGTAATGGTACAATTTTGCACCATATTCTTTACACTCGCTTAAAATTTTCTCAAATTTGACACTTACAAAATAGAAAAACATTTATTTTAATAAATGTTGAAAAATTGTTTTGTCGCTACTGTTTGGCATTAAAGATGTACCATGTTTTTGCAACAAATGGTCATATTATCATGAACTCAAGAAGTGGATTCTACATCGTATTTCACATGAAACGAAAACACAAAATTTATACAAATTACTTAAACTTGTATGTGTTTGAATGTTTAGTGAGTGCGGATTTTCGTGTGATTTTTCTACAAATTTCGAGTGTTTCTTGTGTGCCAAGTTTTACGAATGACACTCGGGAAACTACTTATATGTCGAGCGCATGGTTATTTGCCGATTGTTTTACTGGGACACTCGACAAAGCCGGCTGTTTGCCATGTGCCCGATGAAATACACTCGGCAAGTGGTAGTTGTTTAGAAGAAAGGATTGTATGGTTTTCTCAATATACTGCAGCTATTGTAGTAGTAAATTTTCTAGGGACACCTCTGGTCATTTCTCGTTTTATCCTTGCATAGGTTTGAGTTGCCTGTTGTTGCTTTGCTTTACTTTACTACTCTTTTTGTTTTGGTCTTTGGTGCTTGTAGTGAAAGGGAGAAGAAACTCCTATTTTCTAACAAAAAAGCAAATAGGTGTTCATCTTATTGCAAGTTAAGACAGAAGCACAATGAAGAATGAACAATTGAGCTGCAATTATTTAAAGGACCTGTAAGATCCCTTATTTGTTTACATGTGGCTTCTATAACAAAACAAAAAATACAAATTGTTACAGTATAAATGAACAAAGCCAACGGAAAAATGAATACAACATTAGGAAAAGGGAAATAAAATAACAATGCAAAATCAAATTTCGAACACGCGAGGAAATGCAAGTTTATTCTTGAACTCAAGCCTTGAGAGCTTGCCGTGAATGTGGCCAGCCGGTGTATTAAGCGTTGAGGACATGACAGTATTTCCTGATCTCACCGTTGGCGCTGGTCTTGACATCAATAGCACCCATCTTCACCATCGCTGCCTTGAACTTCTCCTCCCACTCGTTCTTGTTCTTGGCGTTGGCGTGCACCGCGTCACTCGTGTCTGTCGCCGTCAAGAGCGTGGCGTCTGACTCGAAGAGCACCTCATGGCTGAGAACATTCTTATAGTACTGGTTGTCCAGCTCGCTAGGGGTCTTGATGTCTTGTACCACCACGTTGTCTCTTCCTGAGTCCGACTTGCACTTCTCTTGAAGTGTGCTTTTCAGACTAGGGTCCATGTCGGAGGAGTTGGAGGTGAGGCGGTCAGAAAAGGATGAGCAGTGGGAGATCCCAACGGTGTGCGCGCCGGAGAGGGTAACCATCTCGTCAGTGTTGAGGCCCTTGGCAGCAAACCCAGCCTTAAGCTCATCCACGGTGGCGAAGGGAGGGGGAAGGTTGGGGAGTGTCTCGTCTATAAGGGACACACGTCCGTCGTAGCGGCCGGCAGGCATGTCGAAGTAGACCTTCTTGTTGCTGAGAAAGTAGGTGGCATCACGCCCGGCGAAGGCCACAATGTCGGCGCACGAAACTACGTTCTCGCACTCCTTCTCGATCCTGGCCTTGGCCTCGTCGATTACCTCAAAGCCCCGTAGACTCAAGTTAGGGATGCCAAACTTCTCAGTCGCACTGCTAGGGTCGGCCGTATCCAGCAACACGGAGGCGTCACAACCCTGTAGGCAAACCATCATGCATCCATCAAGTACACACAGATCAACCCATGTGTTAAGCAATGACATATATATACTATATACATTATGGCCAATGGCTTCCATACCATTGACGAGTGCTGCAATGGCTTATTTGCCACCAAACAAAGCTCCAATGCTCATATACCAAACACAAACAAATTGTATTGCTTATGTACCACTGGTTGTTAGTCTAGTGTTATCTCAGTGTGGTAAAAGGGTAGAATGATGGATTTGCCCTCTATGGAAAATGAGCAACAATTGTAACACATCTGTACAAAAGAAAAGGAAGCATCTTGTATGATGAATCGTTCAACTGCGTGGAGACTAGAGGGAAAAGTACATGCGTTTTTTCATCTTCTTTTTTCTCTTCTAAGATGAGGGTGGTATTGGAATTTTTGGATATATTAGCAGGGAAACACAGGGACACACTAACGCTTGACTAACGGCGAGATGGTATATAAGCAATTGAATTTGTTTGTCTTCGGTATATAGGAACTAAAGCCTTGTTGGGCGGCAAATGAGCTATTGTGGAGGTTGTCAATGGTACAGAAACAATTTTCTCTAATAATTATACATGTTTCTTATTGAATTGATGCACTAGCTAATTAGAAGAAAAAAATTCAAACTGATGGAAAGGGCTAGATAACATATTTAACACTCCTCCTGACATCTAGGCTGGACATCCGGAAAGACCATAAACGTGGATTGGATGCCACAACTATTTTATATTAAATAGCGCGTAAGCCGGGGCTTGAACTTGAGACCTGACTGATACCATGAATAGATGCAGTAGTCAACTAGATCAAAAGTCCGAACTGATGAAAAATGTTAGGTAATATATTTAATATCTCTTACCTGGACGAAGCAGTCATGGAAGAATAGACGGATGAGCCCCGCCATGATGCCCTTGCTGGCTTGGCCCACGGCTTCTCTCACGATGTCTTCTGCGCGGTTGCATGTTTTGCTGTAATAGCCAACCGTGAGACCCGAAGCAGGTGTGCTCGGAGTGGGCGGCGAAGCACCAGGTGTGATCGGAGCAGGAGGCGGAGGGCTGGGTGTGCTCGGGGTGTAGGACGGAGGGCTAGATGGAGGCATAGGGTTGGGATACCCGTAGCCCGCTTTGCACGGAGGAGCCAGGCAGGCGACCAGTGCGAGCACCGTCAAGGCGGGGGCGAGCTTTGCCATTGTCGCTGTCTAGCTAGGTCTCTAGCTCTGCGTGCTTATTGTGGTGTGTCTCGTGAGCTTGGGTGATTACAAGCCGCTGCTCTGCTGCCTATTTATAGTTAAAGCTATCTTGCTCCATGGCGAGAGAGCAAGAGAGAGAGTAGAAGCGGAATGCTTCCGTAATTCTGAACAATAATCGTTCACGCAAGGAATAATGTTTCCCGAATATATAAATTCCTTTTGCGGAGCAGAGAGCGTTGCGTTCAGGAGCCAGTTCGTACATGAACTGATGAACGTGCGGAGCACACTCAATCGATGGCTCGCGCGATTGGGTTGAAGCTCAAGCAGTTGACATTCCGTACCGTACGTTAGTTAAACAGCTGCTATCCCGTACCGGCATTGAACTGATAATATGGCCACTGAAATGTGCCCTGTGTCTTGTCGGTGGGCACGACATCTCTTGATAACTGGCATGCGTTCTAGTTCTACTATTAAAATGGACTTGCTTTCGGGTAAGGACTTCGCCTGGATCTCCTTCCCTCCCGTGGAAAAGTACTTGCCGATCTGAACATCAAGGATAGATGCAAATGGACCATCATTAAGTTATCATATATACCCTCTTTCGTTTAAAAAAATTGAGCTAACGGTTTCGATATACTAATCATTTTGAAGAAGTTAGTTCATTTTTTACTGAATTACTAGAGAGGGCACTACAGGAACAAGGCCAGGTGCCGACGGCCGCCTGCTACGCCGACGGCAATTTGTCGGGGCCGTCGGCGTAGCTTTCTAGCGGGCCAGCCGGTCGAGGTGGCCGTCGGCACACATTTGCCGTCGGCGTAGGATGGTTGTGCCGACGGCAAAGCCGTCGGCATAGGTTAACAGGGCTACGCCGACGGCAAAGCCGTCGGCATAGATATGATTTTTTTTCTATTTTTCATTTAATATGAAATAATTCATATCTTTAAATCCGTAAATCGAAATTTAACAAATAAAATATCTAAATCGATAAGAAAAATGAGAGCAATCCAAATATGACATCCATATAATATTTCTCACCATTCATATGACTTTTTGTAACATATTTTTGGTACTAGCTTAATTAAAAAGTCATATTTGGCACTTAAAAAATAGAAAATCATATGTTATGAATATATTTTGCAAATTATTTTTGGCACTTAAACAATGCACTTATAAGGTGGTCTACAAGTTTCTATCTATTTGTATGTTTCTCTTTCGGTGGGCCGTTTTAGTAGCTGCTTCACAAAAAAGCCTGTTTTGGCACAAAAAATGAAAAATGGGTTTTTTATTAAACGAAAACCCTAAACCCCTTAGTCAATACTATTCTACAATCAAGATACACCAGTGTGTCAAATATTGCCTGATTCTGACATTTTTTGCTATGTTAAATATCATACCTTAGCATATTTCAGTCGAAAACCATACATCTTTATACCTCGTAGCACATTTCTGTGAAGGTTTTTTTATAAAACCCTCCATAATTCATGTTTATAATTTTTTCTAGGTGGTAGGTCAAATAAAAGGATGCCATGTGAAGGTTTTCCATTTTTTTGATTTTTTTCTATTAGTTATGTCTAACCCTAGCCCGAAACCGAGACCGTAAACCCTAACGATAAACCTAAACCTAACCGTAATTTCGATCCAGCAAAAACCGTCAAAGATCTCTAAAGAAATTATACATTATGGATCTAAAAGTGATTTTTTCAAAAAATCATGACCAAAATATGCGGCACTCGTAGTTCAAATCAGAACCACTTACAACGAAATCGGCAGGAACTTATCTAAAATGTTTGAAACACCTAAGTATGTTTTTATATCGAAACCCAGGTTAAATGCACTTATAAGATGGTCTACTATTTTATATCTATTTGGATGCTCTTTCGGTTAGCCGTTTTGATAGCTGATTCACAAAAAAAGCCTGTTTTGACACTAAAAAAAATAAAAAATGGGTTTTTTATTCAACAAAAACCCTAAGCCCCTTAGTCAATACTATTCTACAACCAAGATACACCAGTGTGTCAAATATTGCCTCATTCCGATATTTTTTGCTATGTTAAATGTCATACCCTAACTTATTTCAGTCGAAAACCATACATCTTTATACCTCGTAGCTCATTTCTGTGAAGGTTTTTTTATAAAACCCTCCATAACTCATGTTTATAATTTTTTCCAGGTGGTAGGTCAAATAAAAGGATGCCATGTGAAGGTTTTCTATTTTTTTGATTTTTTTGAATTAGTTATGTCTAACCCTAGCCCGAAACCGAGAACATAAACCCTAACGATAAACCTAAACCTAACCGTAAATTCGATCCATCAAAAAACCGTCAAAGATCTCTAAAGAAAGTATACATTGTGGATCTAAAAGTGATTTTTAAAAAAAATCATGACCAAACTATGCGGCACTCGTAGTTCAAATCAGACCCACTTCCAACGAAATCGGCAGGAACTTATCTGAAATGTTTGAAACACCTAAGTATGTTTTCATATCGAAACCCAGGGTTAAATGCACTTATAAGATGGTTTACTATTTTCTATCTATTTGGATGGTCCTCTTTCGGTGAGCCGTTTTGCTAGCTGCTTCACAAAAAAAGCCTGTTTGACACTAAAAAATGAAAAATGAGTTTTTTATTTAACGGAAACCCTAAACCCCTTAGTCAATACTATTCTACAACCAAGATACACCAGTGTGTCAAATATTGGCTCATTCCGACATTTTTTGCTATGTTAAATGTCATACCCTACCTTATTTCAGTCGAAAACCATACATCTTTATACCTCGTAGCTCATTTCTGTGAAGGTTTTTTTATAAAAACCTCCATAACTCATGTTTATAATTTTTCCAGTTGTTAGGTCCCATAAAAGGATGCCATGTGAAGGTTTTCTATTTTTTTGATTTTTTTGAATTAGTTATCTCTAACCCTAGCTTGAAACCGAGACCGTAAACCGTAACGATAAACCTAAACCTAACCGTAACTTCGATCCAGCAAAAACCGTCAAAGATCTCTAAAGAAAGTATACATTGTGGATCTAAAATTGATTTTTTCAAAAAATCATGACCAAACTATGCGGCACTCGTAGTTCAAATCAGACCCACTTACAGCGAAATCGGCAGGAACTTATCTGAAATGTTTGAAATACCTAATTATGTTTTTATATCGAAACCTAGGGTTAAATGCACTTATAAGATGGTTTTCTATTTTCTATCTATTTGGATGTTCCTCTTTCGGTGAGCCATTTTGGTAGCTGCTTCACAAAAAAGCCTGTTTTGACACTAAAAAAATGCGTTTTTTATTTAACGAAAACCCTAAACCCCTTAGTCAATACTATTCTACAACCAAGATACACCAGTGTGTCAAATATTGCCTCATTCCGATATTTTTTGCTATGTTAAATGTCATACCCTAGCTTATTTCAGTCGAAAACCATACATCTTTATACCTCGTAGCTCATTTCTGTGAAGGTTTTTTTATAAAAACCTCCATAACTCATGTTTATAATTTTTTCCAGGTGGTAGGTCACATAAAAGGATGCCATGTGAAGGTTTTCTATTTTTTTGATTTTTTTGAATTAGTTATGTCTAACCCTAGTCTGAAACCGAGACCGTAAACCGTAACGATAAACCTAAACCTAACCGTAACTTCGATCCAGCAAAAACCGTCAAAGATTTCTAAAGAAAGTATACATTGTGGATCTAAAAGTGATTTTTTTCAAAAAATCATGACCAAACTATGCGGCACTCGTAGTTCAAATCAGACCCACTTCCAGCGAAATCGGCAGGAACTTATTTAAAATGTTTGAAATACCTAATTATGTTTTTATATCCAAAGGTTTTTGTGATGCATAAGATGATATGGATGAAATATTTGAATTCCTCTCTTTTTTTCTAATCGATTTAGGTATTTTATTTGTCAAATTTTGATTTACGGATTTAAAGATATGAATTATTCCATATTAAATGTAAAAAGGAAACAAATAAAGTAAAAATCATTTTATTGTTATTTATTCGAAATATACTATTACATAATCATTGTTATTTTACTCAAACGAATTTTTAAAATTTAAACAACGAAAAGTGTAACATCATAACCGAGTGGTTAATATGATTGATAGGGTACTAATATCAATAAGTTCTAATTTCTCATTTGGAAGCTAGGTTGGAAGGAACTCAAAAGTTAAGCGTGCTCGGGCTGGAGGATGGGTGACCGACTGGGAAGTTTGACTAGGGTAAGTACTTTGACCTATAATAATTAAGTATGCAATTAAGGATTAAGTATGTGACTAAGTCAAAAATTTTGAAATACAAATAAAAAGAATTAAAAAAGATAAAAAATTCAAAAAAAAATTCAAAAATTAAAAATAATTGGAAAACCTAAGCCGTAGCCGTCGGCGTATGGGGATCTATGCCGACGGCAAAACCGTCGGCGTAGCCTACGCCGACGGCATCTGCTACGCCGACGGTATATTTACCTATGCCTACGGGGTACTACGCCGACGGCCATATGCCGACGGCAGCCGTCGGCGTAGACCTACGCCGACGGCAAAAGGTGCTAGGCCGACGGCAAAAGGCCGTCGGCACCTGGCCTCATTCCTGTAGTGGGGTAAAGGGTAGCCTAATGATGATCCACACTTGCATATCTATTCAAGAACGTAAAGATAGGGGCTGAGCACATTGCGCTATGAACCTCAGCCCCGACCACCAACCAAAACCAGTGGCGTTCCTATGCAGCACGTCATGGTGCGGAGAAAAACCACCATGAAGCCCTGAACCTGCTAGGCCACTACAATGACAAGCGCCCTGGATCCGGGGCTGCCTACCCGGCATCCACCCTGTACTGAACAACAAAATTGATCGGCTTGAGCTAGTTCCGGCCAGGCGACAGCGGGAGAGCTGCCGTCAAGGCGTCCTCATCGTGTTGTGCCGGGCCGAAGAGCACTCACAACCGACAACAGACATAAGACCCCAGATCAGGGACGGGGAACACCCCGACGTACTCCGGCAACTAGATCAAGCTCCGATCGATCCACATATTCCATGCTCATCAGCTTAGTTGGAAGACGCAACACTGCCGCTCCTCGGAGCATCTCCACCGGTGCCCCCAAAGGCCTCCGATAGGTTCAATGGGGTTCGCACAAAAGAGAAAAGACCCCGACGGCACCCCATCGGTCCGGGCCGCCCAAGAATGTCTCTGGCACCCAGTGTTCGCACCCAAATTTTCGGGTCTCTTCGGGATGTTGGACAAAGATCAGACAACACCCTTCAACAGGCGGGCCCATCGTATCATACGGACAGAGAAGAAGAGGTTGGTAGCCATTTGTCATTTACCCCCGTCCTCTATCCCGCCCGCCACCAAATCGCGCCGTCGTGCTGTCCCTTTTCGTCACCAACTCTTTGTCGGGAGTCCGCATCAACCACACAGGCCATTTTCCAAATAGTTAATTTGGTTGAAATTCTTTTCTATTTTCATTGCTTCATTTTGATTCATCTTTGCCCAATAGGCTATGGATTAGAACTTTGACGAGATCAAGTTTTCCAGATGATGGAAGAGTACCCAAACTTCGCAACCATGACGAATAGCACCGGATAATCCTCATTATTATTTTCGATGTGTAAGAGGAGTTGGAAGCCACTCCCAAGACCGAAGGATCGACGCCGGGGTGGCAAGCCAACAATAATCTTCAAAGGGCAATGGGTCATGTGCTGTTATTCAATAACTAATTTTCCAGCAATCAAGTATACAGTCTGATTCCATTTTGTTGTCGCTTTATGATGTAGAAAATTTTGTTAATATGCATTGTGCACGGTGTTTGGGAGTATGATGAATACTTCCAGCTGAAGAAAGATTTCACGGGACTTCTTAGATTCTCATCCATTCAAAATGCACTTTTGTCATCCGGTGTCTTGCATATGGAGATCCTGCATAATCAATGGGCGACTATCTCCATATGTCTAAATCCAGAGCCACCGAATCCATGAACATGTTTTGTGCAACGGTGGTGAAGGTGTTTGGACCGATCTATCAAAGTGCACCAAATGCAGCAAAGATTTGATATTTGGGAGCAGCAACCGCATGCATTGGAGATTGAGAAATTGTCCATAATATTCACAAAGTATCGATAACGGAGAACATGCTAGAGCGTGTAGTGTTGTACTCGAATCGGTGGCAGATTATGACCTTTGGATTTGGTACTTTTTTCGGCATGGGCGCTGCTCACAATAGGATCAACATGCTACAGTGCTCTCCGATGTTAGCGAGACTTGTTGAAGGATAAACTCTGTAGTGCAACTATGAGATCAATGGGCACCAATACAACAAGGGGTACTACCTAGAAGATGGTACCTATCCTTGCTGGTCGACGATTATGAAAAGAACTACAACGCTCTTGGTCAAAATCTCACTTTGCCTGAAGATAAGAGAGTGTCCAGAAAGATGTGGAGCGGGCATTTGGTGTACTCCAAGCCTGTTTTGCTATTTGCCCGTACCCATCATATGTCAGATCATGAATGTTTGTGTTATCATGCACACCATAATCGTGAAGAGTGAGCGGGATGTTGGTATGATATTTCATCAACAGTTTGCATTGAGTACCAGGGCCCTCGTTTTGTACCACATCAGGGTGTCCCGGCCGGGCTTACGGATTTCTCGCCATGCATCAGGAAATTCATGATGAAACAGTTGATGTCCGACTACAAAATGATCTAGTCGAACAGTTGTGAGAGCTCAAAGGAAACTAGTAGTTCGAGTGTCAAGGTATTTACTAAAACTTGATGAATTTTTATTTTTATTTGAATTGTAAAAATTATCTTTTATATGTATAAATTGTTGTTGGACTATGCAATCGAATTTTTTGTCATTTAGTAAAAATATGAACATACTGATAAAAGTAGTTAAAAAATGGATAGGGACGACCATTCAAAGTGGGAAGACGTCACTGGGGGCATCCGTCCCAAAGCGGCGGACATGTGTCCTACGCCCCTGCAGACACTTTTCCAGATGTGTAGAACACATTATTAGGGGAGCCGATGGATATGCTCTTGGGAAGCTCACGTAGGCTTCCGGCCAACCGGACCACTGCTCGCATTGGAAGCACTCTACGCACATTTGAAACGACATTTCATAGCTAACACTAGTGGAAAAACAGCCATAGGATGTTACCCTTAGTACCGGTTTGATTACAAACCGGTACTAAAGCTAGCACTAGTACCGGCTCCAGAGCCCAGTGCGCCGGGAATCTGTAGTACCGGTTTGTGCTGGACCTGTAGTACCGGTTCGTTCTACGAACCGGTACTAAAGGGTTTCGCGCCAAAAATGCTGCGGCCGCGGGGCCGGCGCTGCACCTTTAGTACCGGCTTGCATAGCAAACCGGTACTAGAGGGTGTGCAGCCTATTTCATCAACCCGACCCGCTCATTTTTTCATCTCCAACACATTTCCAACATAAATCTCTCCTCTCACACTCCAAACAAATCTCCATTTTTCTCCACCATTTTGTTAAGATTGGCGGCAACCATCTATCCAAGGGTTAGCAACATGATCCTTTCTTCCGGCGTTCCTAATTTAGCTCATTTCGTAGCTAGTTTAACCCATTTCATTTATTTAGTGCTAGCAAGGTGTTTGATGAAATGTCTAAGTTAGTGATTTCATTCGTTTTATATGCAATTTGAGCTCAAATTAAAGTATGCTTTGTTGGTTTTAGTATCTTCCCCGTCCTCACCGCCGTCGATCGCCAGCGCCGTCCCTAGCCGGCACCACCTCGGTGACCCTACTTGTTTTTATGTTTTATAAAAAAACTTAGTTTTATGTGATAGATGCATAGTTTTACTTTATAATTTTCTTACTTGTATGATTGTTTTTTTATGTATAGTGCCATGGTTTTGATATCCGTCCCCGTCGGCCCTCGTCCGGTCTATGATTCGGATGTGGTATACTTTTATAACTATTTGTTTCATTTTGTCATGTGACAATTATGCCGACCAACTTGACATATATATTTTATCTAGGAGGTAGTTGAACCAGAAATTACAACCGACCCTCTTGTCGAGATGCTCAATTTATTTGAGAAAGAAAATAATGATTTGAAAGAAAAATTGAAAAGAAGTGAAGATCTTCGTCTGCAATGCCTAGAAGAGAAGATGAAATTGGACTTGAAGTTTGCCGACGTCGTCGATGATCACCAGATCAAGATGGATGCAATGCGCTTGAAGATTAAAAAGATTAGAAAATATGCCATTAATCAAGAGGCTTGGTATCATTATGCTATTGGTTCAGTAGTTACCTTAGTTGCGATTTTCATCGCATTTTTTGTTGGTTTTAATTTTTTTAGATAGTTGTATGTTAGTTTGAGTGTATGTTTTATGAGAACTATGTATTACATTTGGTCAGTACTCTAATTTGCTTTTAATGTGATGAACTTGAATATTAATTAATTTTGTCACTCGTCTATTTATGAAGTAGTGTAATTAACGGTTATTGATATACTTATATAATGCAGATGAACCGACAATGGATGTACGGTGACCGGCGTTGTCCCGAGTTTATTAATGGCATGCATAATTTTCTCCACGTGGCTGAGGCAAGAAAGCGGTCGAATGGTTTCATGTGTTGTCCATGTAGTTCCTGTAAGAATATGAAGGATTACTCTACCTCAAGAACCATTCACGCCCACCTGTTACAGAACGGTTTCATGCCCGGCTATAATTGTTGGACAAAGCACGGAGAAATAGGGGTTATAATGGAAGACAACGAAAAGAAGAGGATAACGACAACTATCCTATGTTCACTGAACACGATGATATGACAATGGGGGGAGACGAAGACGCAGAAGAGCTCATTTTTATGACCCCGATGACGATTTAGGTCGGGCCATTCATGATGCGAAGATTAACTGCGGAAGTGAAAACGAGAAGTTGAAGTTGGAGAGAATGTTAGAGGATCACAACAAATTGTTGTACCCAAATTGCGAAGATGGTCAGAAAAAGCTGGGTACCACATTAGAATTGCTGCAATGGAAGGCAGAGAATTTTACTTCTGACAAGGGTTTTGAAAAGTTGCTGAAAATAATAAAGAAGATGCTTCCAGGGGAGAATGTATTGCCCTCTAGTACGTACGAAGCAAAGAAGGTTGTCTGCCCTCTAGGATTAGAGGTGCAGAAAATACATGCATGCATCAATGACTGCATCCTCTACCGCGGTGAGAAGTACGAGAATTTGAATGCATGCCCGGTATGCGGTGCATTGCAGTATAAGATCAGGCGAGATGACCCTGGTGATGTTGAGGGCGAGCCGCGCCCCAGGAAGAGGGTTCCTGTCAAGGTGATGTGGTATGCTCCTATAATACCACGGTCGAAACGTTTGTTTCAAAACAAAGAGCATGCCAAGTTGTTGCGATGGCACAAAGAAGACCGTAAAAAGACGTGATGCTGAGACACCCCGCTGACGGGTCGCAGTGGAGAAAAATCGACAAAGAGTTCAAGACATTTGCAGATGACGCGAGGAACTTAAGATTTGGTCTAAGTACAGATGGCTTTAATCCTTTTGGAGAGCAGAGCTCCAGTCATAGCACCTGGCCAGTGACTCTATGTATCTATAACCTTCCTCCTTGGTTGTGCATGAAGCGGAAGTTCATTATGATGCCAGTGCTCATCCAAGGCCCGAGGCAACCCGGCAACGACATTGATGTGTACCTGAGGCCATTAGTTGAAGAACTTTTATAGTTGTGGGATGAAGAAGGTGTACCTGTGTGGGATGAGCACGAACAAAAGGAATTTAACCTACGATTGTTGTTATTCGTAACCATCAATGATTGGCCTGCTCTTAGTAACATTTCAGGACAATCAAACAAGGGCTATGGAACAGAGGAGCTCATTGAGTTTTGTGTTGACTTTATTCCTGACCTTAAGCCGATCGGTGTTCCTGAATCACGCTATGAGGGGAGACTGCGTGGAAAAGGCACGCTAGGAAAGAGAGCAAAAATAAATATGGACGGACATTCTTTCACTAAAGCACACTACACAGTCCTACATAATTCCAGCATGGTGGCTCCGTATATATTGGAACACAAGGATATTTTATGCTCAAAACATCCGGAGCAAGGTGAAGATTGGATTGATGGAGAACACCAGACGACTTTCGGCGGTTGGTTGCAAACACATCTCATTAATGACACCACTATTGAAGAACAACTATACTTGTTGGCCAAGCAACCATCTTTTTGTATATCGACTTTTCAAGGGTACGAGATAAATGGGAATACATTTTACACGATCGCCCAAGATCAAAAGAGCACCAACCAAAACAGTGGTGTCCGCTTTGATGCAGCAGACGACAATGGGAAGAAGGTCACATATTATGGGTACATAGAGGAGATATGGGAACTTGACTATGGACCTACTTTCAAGATCCCTTTGTTCCAGTGCAAATGGTTCAACCTGAAAGACGGGGTGCAGGTAGACCCACAGTACGGAATGACTACAGTGGATCTAAAGAATCTAGCATACGAGACCGAACCATTCGTGCTTGCCAGTGAAGTGGCCCAGGTTTTCTATGTGAAGGACATGTCTACCAAACCGAAAAAAAGAAAAGAAAGGCAAGAGGACACATCATATGATGAGCCAAAGCGCCACATAGTTCTTTCAGGAAAAAGAAACATCGTGGGAGTGGAGGACAAGACAGACATGTCAGAAGATTATAATAAGTTTGATTATATTGCACCCTTCAAGGTGAAAACTGACCCAAGCATCGTGTTAAATAACGAAGATTGTCCATGGTTGCGTCGCAATCAGAAGAAAGGGAAACACACGAAGAAAACTCAGAAGACTAGATAGGGATGTGTTGGTGATGTGTAATAATAAACTTGGCATAGTTTGTTTGAATGGGTCCATATTCCACACAAACATGCATCTTGGAAGCACGGACAATGTATTAAACCTTTTATCAAATGCACACGGTTTCCCCGTCATACAGCCCAACGGTGGCTCGTGAGTGCCTGCATATCAAATGCACCGTTGGGCTGTATGACGGGAATCCGAATGATTTGTATTCGGTCGATGAACTGAAGTGAGCAGCAAATCGACCTTCGATCCAAGCAGCCGCAAGACTTCTTTGATGATCTAACGACCGTCCCAAAAAGTGTTGGGAATGTTGTAGATCATCAAAGAGCCTTGCAGCCACTCCCACCTCCTCGGCAATTCATCATTGTGTCACCCTAATCCAGTGGTTGGATTCAACCTACCCGAGGGCTTGTGTTAGGGAACATGCCAGCGGGTAGGCTAAATCCAACCATTGGGTTCGGTGGCAAAGGTAGACGCTCGTTGTGTGCCATTTCGCAGCAGGGACGTCGCTATTTATAGGCGATTAGAGAAACACACCCCTGATCCAACGGCTCACAAGCGCTGTAAAGAAACACACCCCTGATCCAACGGCTCACAAGTGCTTGAAAGAAACACACGATCCGTGTGCTTCTTTAGTCCCGGTTGGTAACACGAACCGGTACTAAAGGCACTGATCCAACAGCTCACAAGCGCTCGAAGGAAACACAAGATCCGTGTGCTTCTGATCCAATGGCTCACAAGCGCTCTAAAGAAACACACCCCTGATCCAACGGCTCACAAGCGCTTGAAAGAAACACACGATCCGTGTGCTTCTTTAGTCCCGGTTGGTAACACGAACCGGTACTAAAGGCACTGATCCAACAGCTCACAAGCGCTCGAAGGAAACACACGATCCGTGTGCTTCTGATCCAACGGCTCACAAGCGCTCTAAAGAAACACACCCCTGATCCAACGGCTCACAAGCGCTTGAAAGAAACACACGATCCGTGTGCTTCTTTAGTCCCGGTTGGTAACACGAACCGGTACTAAAGGCCCTGATCACTCTATATATATATGTAGGCTTGGCCTCCATTGCCATATCACATCTAAACTCATATCTGCAACCTCATCACTCGGCGACGATGTCCATATTTGACCAGAGGGGCGATGTGCGGGACTGGGCTCCACCGGGCTGGCACTGGGAGGTGCTACCTTCCGGGACGCGCAACTTGGTGAGGAATCCGGGTGACGTCGTCGACCCGGATCTTCTGTGGTGGCAGTCGCGTGGGCCACGCTCGGTGCAGAGGGAGCCGGCCTCCGAGGAGGTGGTACGTCGCCGTATCAGGGAGGAGGATGAGCACGTCCGTCGCTACATGTATCTATTGGATAGGCAGTATGACAGTAGGTGGTCGTTTCTTCAGAGGGTTCCTTCTCACGTGAGCTATGACCCTGTGAGGGTTCCTTCTCTTTGGATGCGCAGCGCCGGAGGCTCAGCACCCCGCAGCTCAGGAACTTGGAATATGTCCTAGGCAGTACGACAGTTCTGTTGAAAACTTGTTCACAACAAAGAGCTATCTCCTCCTAACATTCTAGGGTTTCTGTCGAAATAACGGGTGTTATGGCCAAATACATGCATGGCATAGTTTGTTTGAATGGGTCCATATTCCACACAAACATGCATCTTGGAAGCACGGACAATGTTGACGAAGGAAGTTTTTTTTTATTGAATAAAAAAACCATTTTCCATTTTTCGAGTGTCAGAAATGGTTTTTTTTTGTGAAGGACCTACCAGAAATATGTTGCAAAACTTGGGTGATTCATTTTTTTAATATGCTAGAACATGTTATATGCACAAATAATCAATTTGTTTTCAAAGAAAAGATTTCCATCCACCTCTTTTAAAAATCACAAATTTCTGCCGATTCTGCTGGAAACGGGACAAATTTCTAGACTTAATTATAGTTTCTAGAAATATTTAATTCCATTTTGAAATTTAAAAATTTGAAAATGTTACAAAACATCACAAAATTATTATGGGTTTATATTTTTTAATTTTACAAAATTTTAGAAATTAGTTTCATGTCATTTGGACTTTTCTTTCAAAAGTTATAGTTGTTTTAATAAAATAGGAAAAGAAAAAGAGAGAAAACCCTTTGGTACCGGTTGGTGAGAAAAACCGGTACCAAAGGTCGAGCGGTTCGCGCCCAATTTTTGGTGGATCTTTGGTACCGGTTGGTAGCTAAAACCGGTACCAATGCCTCTTTGGTACCGGTTGGTGGCACAAACCGGTACCAAAGGTCAAAAACAAGGCTCCAAGAGCGCGGGACTTGGCCATTCTTGGCCAAATCACCGCAGACGAACCGACGCGCCTCCGGGCTCCTGATCGCCGACGAGACGCCGTCAGGCTGCCGCCGCCGGGAATCGCTCCCTCGCGCCCTGCGCCGCCGCCTGCGCAGCCGCCAGCACGCCCCTGCGCCGCCGCCTGCACGCCCCTGCGCCTCCACCTCGGTGCGCCGCGCGCCGGCCCCGAACGCCTCCACCTCCGTGCGCCGGCGGCCCCTGCCCCTCCACCTCCGTGCGCCGCCGGCCCCACCACGCTCCTCCGCCTCCACCACCGTGCGCCGCCGGCCCCTGCCCCTCCACCTCCGTGCGCCGCCGGCCTCCGCCTCCGGCCGTCTCCACGCGCCTCCGCCTCCACCACGCGCCTCCGCCTCCACCACCTCGCCTCCACCACGCGCCTCCGCCTCCGCCTCCGCCTCCGGCCGTCTCCGCGCGCCTCCACCACGCGCCTCCGCCTCCGCCTCCGGCCGCAGGTACTAGTTTTTTTTGTATTTTTTCTTAGTGGTTATTGTTATTTTTACTTATTTACAAATGTCTCAATATTGTTACATATAAATTTAAGTAAATAGAAACACTAGAAAATTAGTATTAGAATTATTAGAATTTTTAAGTACTTAGAATTATTAGTTTTTTAAGTACTTAGATATTAGTTTTTTTAAGTACTTAAATATTAGTTTTTTTAGTACTTAGAATTATTAGAATTTTTAAGTACTTAGATATTAGTTTTTTTAGTACTTAGAATTTTTAAGTACTTAGATATTAGTTTTTTTAGTACTTAGAATTATTAGAATTTTTAGAATAGAATATTAGTATTAGAATATTAGTATTAGAATATTAGTATTAGAATTATTAGTATTAAAATATTAGTGTTAGAATTTTGTAGTGAATTGCTATTTAAAATTTTCTATTTCAAATTTGCCAAGTGAATTTGCTATTTAAAATTTTGTAGTGACATTGAGCTATGGATCCGGACTCCCCCCCCCCTTCATCCGAAATGAGGAGGAAGAAGATTTGGTGCAACAAGTGATATATAATAATGCCCGACCATATGAGGATGACGATGGCGAAGACTTAACCACACAATTTCTGAACGACTCCGGTGAAGGACTTGAGTCTGAAGAAAGAAGGGCCGACGAAGTGCCCTTAACAAACTCCGGCAAGGTGTATATTATGGCAATGCTATATCAGTAGATGCATTGATTTATTTGTATTGCACTTATTAACGAACCTTTTTTATTTTAGCCTTGTGGATCATCGAGCAAATCTGCTAAAAAGCAAGGTCCTCGAGGCCCGACGAAACCTCTATCGGGCGAGGCTAAATTATCCCTCACCGCATTTAAGGCTAGTGGCGAACCGGTGGAACCAGCAGAGAACGTCAAAAAATTTATAAGTCAAGCTGGAGTTCTTGTTAGGGACATTGTACCGATCACCATTCCAGATTGGCATAAGCCGAAGAAGGCGGGGGTTGGCGATGAAGCTAGTTACGTCAGCGACGCTACAAAAGAGGTACTTTGGGGGAGTCTGCTGCCATACTTCAACCTACCGGTAGGCTTCACGGAAGGCCAGACGAAGAAGCTCAAGGAATGGACTTTTAAGAAGATGGCCGTACAATTCCAGACCTGGAAGAAAAAATTATGGGACAACTATGGACCTGAAGGTCCAGAATTCACTGGAAGATTTGAGAAGCTAAAAGCCCTCTGGCCCGCATTTAAGGCGTATAGGAGCTCGTCAGAGTATAAGGCCCGATCAGCCATAAATGTAGAAAATGCTAAGAAGAAGCAATATTTTCATAAATTGGGGTCAGGTGGCTACAAGAGTGCCATTCCTAAGTGGAAAGCATATGAAGCTGAACTGCTGAAAAACGGGGTCATGCCACAGACATACGACTGGCCCGAGCGGTCCAAGTTCTGGTTGTACGCGCATGGGGCAGGGTTGGACCCAAAGACAGGGCGAATCGTTGCAAAGGGTAAATGGAAGACGAAAATTGAAAAAATCGCCAAGGAGCTTGAAGATGCAGTAGATAAGGTCAGAAAGGGAGTGTACATTCCCGATAGAGAGAATGACGAGTTGACACTAGCTCTGGGGAATCCAGAACACGTTGGACGAGTACGAACCCTCCCAGGTCTCACCATGAAGGATGCGTGGCCGGAGTGCGCAGACAGTTATAGAAGCCGTTCGAGAACGAAGAAGAAGTGCGCTGACCGATTATCGACATTGGAACTTAGGGTGCAGCAGCTGGAGCAGAATCTAACAGACTCAACTACTAGTCGGCAGAGGGCACCTGATCAGCAACTTCTTATAGAAGATCCTCAAGCCGATGCCGCCCCATCTCAGCCGAAAAGCAGCGTGGGTTCCTCGCATCTTGAAGGATGTGGAGCAAGCTACCCCGTGGATTATGTCACGGAGAAGACAGAGTGCGAGCTACATGTGCCAATAAGGAACATGTCCGTTAAGGTGGCGGTCGGCTATGTTTACCCACAACAAGATGGAGCAACGCACCATCATCAGCCCATTCCAGCTGACTGTGCTCTTGTCGGGGTGGATGACATTGTGCCTACTTATGAAACAATGGATCTTGATCATCCTGGAGGTGACGAGGAGAAGACACTGGGCGATGTCAAGCGCGGTTTCGCCCTCTGGAAAAAACAATACATCGTCTTTTCAGGCCCCGTGCCAAGGCCACCGACTCCTCGTGGTAGAAGTCCACATGTGCAACAAAGTCCACATGAGCCGCAAGGGCCATCGACTACTCCTGCTGGCAGTCCACATGAGCAGGAAGGGCCATCGACTCCTCGTGGTAGCAGTCCACATGAGCAGCAAGGGCCATCGACTCCTCGTGGTAGCAGTCCACATGAGCAACAAAGTCCACACCTACCGGAGGGGGGGCCCAGCGCGAGTCCACCACCTCGGTTACCTCCGCGTAAGAGAGCGCCCGTTAAGCGGAACGGTTCGCCGCCTAGGAAGATGCCTAGATTGGAGAGAACACGGCCGCCTCTTGAGAAGTTACCTTGGGAAAGATCTGAAGAGGAAAACAAGGCCATCGTTCAAGCCCAGGTGGATGCCCATTTTGCTAAGAAAGTGCCAGAGATACCTTTTGTGAAGACGCTAGATCCGGTGAAAGTCGTGCGTACCGTGGAGAATCTATATGACCCTGAACCGGTGTCATCAGACTATACGCGTTCTATTGAAAGGTCATATGACGAGATGGTCAGGGTGCAAAAAGGAGAACCGGTGATCCAAGTGGAAAAAGGGAAACAGGTGGTCGAGTCAAATAAAAGGAAACAAGTTCCCCAGCTCGGAGAACAACCCGTTCAATCGGTCCCCCCTCTCAAGGTGTTTGACGAGAAGGCCATTCAAAGTCGTCAACAACAAACAACCGGTACCGATGACGCCTTACTTGAAGTAGCATATCAATTTGTTCAAGGGAATAATTTGGTCGAGAATGTCCGCGCCCTACCAACAAGAATGCGCCAACTGCATAGCTGGTACTTGAATAGTGCAAAGGACGGGTTCGATTCTATCATGGTGAGAGTTAAGGAGGAGCACTACTTCCAAGAATACGCTGTGTCCGTTGACTTCAAGGAACTTTTTCAGTTATACAATCTCCTGGCCATCGACAAATCGTTGCTCAGTTGCTATTGTCTGTAAGTGATTTATTTATGTAATTTGAGAAGTCTTAAGCTCAGTTCGTTCATTTTCTGCAATTGTCCTCAATTTAATCTTTTGTGCGCTATATTATGCAGATTGAAGATGCTCGAATGCAAAAGGGATGATATCAACGACATTGGGTTCATTGACGCGGAGACAATGCATCAAGTAACCATAACGGATCCCCTGCATAACAAGGATACACCGGCGACTTTGCTAAGGTTTTTGAAGCGACAACGTGACAAAAAACAAATACTTTGGCCTTACTTGTTCGAGTGAGTGTTACTGTCTTCTTTATCGTCATTATTTGAATACTTTGGCCAGATGTTAAAATTTTAAGTAATGAGTTATATCTATGACACTGCATATTTAAACGTGCGCAGCTTCCACTATATTCTTATCGTCATTAAAATGCACGATGGAGAAGTTCTAGTTTATGACTCACTAACCACAAAGCCTCTAAAGTACAAGCACTGTTTTGATATGCTCAAAAGGTAATTTTAATTAATTCTTATCGGCTTCATCGTTAATTTGATGATGTCAACTCTTTTATTGATTTTCTTTGTCGGGCAGCGTATGGGAAACGTTCATCGCGGAAGATCCGGAAGGTGGATGGAAACCGAAGCTGATATGGCGTCCGAGAGTAAGTACTACTATATACCTAGCTACGTCCACACACATTTATCATACTTGATTATTGTTTGATTGAATTATATTCTTATACAGAAATGCGAGCAACAACCACAGGGGACTAATCTATGTGGTTACTATGTTTGTGAGAACATTCACAAGATTGTCAACGAGAGAGCGAATAGTAAATTCAATAAAGAGGTACGTAAACAATATTCACAAATTTATTTTGTTACCATCAGTTCTGCTGAGTTTCAGTCATAATTGTTTTATTATGATTTGATACATACATATACACATGACTCAATGTATTCATTTCGATCTCATTCATTTGCAGTTGGCAAGAAAGCGGGAGAAGCTCCCCCGAAAGCTCCGCTTCCAAGCAATTAGCGAGGAATTGGCGGGATTTTTCATTCGGGAAGTCATACCTCCTTCCGGAGAGTACCACCTTGTTTCAATATAGTATGCCTCAATGTAATAGTGAGCTAGGAACATGTAATATATTGTATGTCTCGGAGAGTACTACTTAATTTGCGATCTTATGTAATTAATTACTTTTGTTATATATATGCACCAAGTTGATATGCATCAAATTGATCTTCATGTAGATATCTTATATATTCCAAACGCGTTTCTGGCGCATCGAAGCGATACTGATACAACGAACGGTCCAAATACAGACCCTATAAACCCTGGATTCTCTGCGTTTTGGCACGGCAGAGAAATGCACAATTCTCTGCCGCGGCAGAGAGTGCAGGTTTACGGTCCCAACCCTTTGGTACCGGTTCCTGTTACGAACCGGTACCAAAGGTCTCCAGCCCTGAGGCTCCCGGCCAGCCCACGTGGAGGCCTCTGTAGTACCGGTTCCAGACTAGACCGGTACTAAAGGTTGGGGCCTTTAGTACCGATTAATTAGTACCGGTTGCCTAACCGGTACTATAGGCACTCTGGAACCGGTACTAGAGCTTGTTTTTCCACTAGTGTAAGTGGTTTTGGTATTAATGCCACCACGATTAGCAAACTAACGACGTGCTTAAGAAATATAGGCTTATTTTAAAATGGCGCAAGTTGGTTTGAACTTTGAAGTACTCAAAGTGAAACGAAAAAAGAGATGGTGTTAGCATTTCATAACCGGAAATTAAATTGTATGTAGGTCGGGCTTCTGACCAAGGTCCGATGGGCTAACAGCCTAGGCATGCAAGAAACTTATGTGTGTGTTGTTATATTAAGTCGTGTGAGTTGTTGAAACTTGAAAGTACAAGGCGTGTTCCGGCTGGCCTAGTATGCGGAGCGCATAGAGGAAGAACATATAGATCACTAGTGGAGACAGGGGCTATTGTTCTGACCCGTGAGGGGCTTTAGTCCCGGTTAGCCAACCGGGACAGGTCAGGCGGGATTAAAGGCACAACCTTTAGTCCCGGCCCTGTTACCAGCCGGGACGAAAAGCCCTCCACGTGGCCGCCGCGGAGCGCGATGGGGGCACACCCTTTAGTCCCGGCTCGTATAACGGGCCGCGACTAAAAATCTATTCATTTTGTTTTCTTTTATTTATTTTTTTATTCATTTCAAAATAGTTTTCGTATATTTCTACGCTACCACATACCGTACACGTTCGTGCATATATAAGATAACTTGTCTTACGATCGAACATACAAATATATACAATTTTGATAGTTACATGGAGATCACAATTACCGGGACTAAGCCCGTCTATTCGATTACATGGTCGGGATCATCAGTAGCACCTATTCACACTAAATTCTTCGGCGTCGTCTACCATCTCAGTCATAAAAAATCCCGCCAGTTTCTCTGCAATTCTAGTACGCGTTGCTCTGGTAGGAACTTATCCCGCATTCTCTCGAACTATATAAGAAAAGGAGATCAATATGAACATCAATCATGATAACAAAAAGTGACGGTAATAAAATAATGTTGTGAATGTATTGCTTACGCCGACTCTATAATCTTTGTACTCAGTAATGAACTCGTAAACGTAGTATCCACATATATGCGTCCCCGGTTGCTGACTCGCGCACTTTACGAGAATAGAATTTAATCAAAATAATAATCTAGCATCATAACTGTATTGAAAATAGAAATAAAGAGATGCGGACATATCTCGTACTACTTACCGAGACCGGAGTAAACGTCAGCTTCTCACTAAAGGAACCCGTCACCACACTCTTCAACAGGTTCCAAACCCTGCCCGGCAAAGAAAATGAATTAATGAATTAGTTATTCATTACTTGATATCTCATGAAAATCAACGAAAGAGACCGATATAGCGCGAAAATTACCTCTGGAGCATGTCCTGCATGCCGCGGAACTCTTCCAGGTGTCTCTTTAATGGGTCCATGACTTCAACTATTCCCTTATCAACTTGAATGTCTAGCAGAATCCAGTGGAAGCTGCACACGTTTATATATACATCAGTAACTCATCAATTACACTTAACATCGAGTAAGCAAAAGTGAATGTGTACAACAGAGTAAGACCCTCACTTGAAGTTGTAAGGAAACAGTATGTAGTCACAGAAATTTTGCTTCGTTAGAAACCTTAGAAAGTTTTCCGCCGTCTCGTAGGGTTTCTTCGTTAGCGTATCTATATGTACTTTATCTGGGTCAATGAACCCAACACTATAGATCCTTCTTTTACATGCCTGGATCTTCATTCTGCATAATAGAGTACAAAAGGATATAATGAGGATAATTACATGCAATGAACTGAACAACTGAAAATTCTGCAGTCAAATTCCTCCTGTTTGTGCTCATCCCACACACGTACACCTGGTTCGGCCCACAACTGTAAAATTTCATCAACTAATGGCCTTAGGTACACATCAATGTCGTTGCCGGGTTGCTTCGGGCCTTGGATGAGCATTGTCATCATAATGAAATTCCGCTTCATGCACAACCAAGGAGGAAGGTTGTAGATACATAGAGTCACGGGCCAGGTGTTGTGACTGCAGCTCTGCTCCCCAAAAGGATTCATGCCATCTGTACTTAGACCAAACCATAAGTTACTTGCGTCACCTGCAAAATCCGGGAAGTCTCTCTCGATTTTTCTCCACTGCCGACCATCAGCGGGGTGCCTCAACATCCCGTCTTTCTTACGGTCTTCCATGTGCCATCGCAACAACTTGGCATGCTTTTTGTTTCTGAACAAACATTTGAACCATGGTATTATAGGAGCATACCACATCACCTTAGCAGGAACCCTCTTGGGTGGCTCGCCCTCAACATCATCAGAGTCATCTTTTCTGATCTTATACCACATAATGCAGTGCATACCGGGCATTTTTCCATATTCTCGTACTTCTCACCGCGATAGAGGATGCAGTCATTAGGGCATGCATGTGTCTTCTGCACGTCTAATCCTAGAGGGCAGACAAGCTTCTTTGCTTCGTACGTACTGGCGGGTAATTCATTATTTCTTGAAAGCATCTTCTTCATTAGTACCAGCAACTTTTCAAATCACGAGTCAGTCACACCGGTCTCTGCCTTCCACTTCAGCAATTCCAGTGTGCTACCCAGCTTCTTCTGGCCATCTTAACAAGTTGGTACAACAATTTGTTGTGGTCCTGTAACATCTGCTCGAACTGCAACCTCTCCTTTTCCGTGTCGCAGTCTCGCTTTGCATCAGAAATGACCCGACCAAGATCATCAGCGGGCTCATTTGGTGCCCGTTCTTCATCTCCTTCTTCTTCATTGTCTTCCATTGCGGTATCAGCGTATTCAGGGAACATAGATTGGTAGTTGTCATCATCGTTCTCTTCTTCATCGCCGTCTTCCATCATAACCCCTCGTTCTTCGTGATTGGTCCAAACATTATAGCCGAACATGAAACCGGACCGAAGCAGGTGGCTCTGAATGACTCTTGAGGAAGTGTAATCCTTCTCATTCCGACATTCAACACATGGACAACACATAAAACCATCCCGCCGCTTGTTCGCTCCGGCCACAACGATAAAAGAACGCACGCCTTCTCTGTAAGCGCCAGAGCATCGGTCACCGTACATCCATGGATGGCTCATCTGCATCATGCAACTATATATCAAACGCAATCACGATGCTAAAATTAGTACCGCGTGGTCTAAACGAGAAAATAGTTGCTAACCTTTTAGGACACTTGGAAACAAAGAGGAGGAAGCTTAAGTGTGGCTCGGGCACCTCATATCATGTTTGTCTTGTGTGAACTCAGGTGGTATCGCTCTAACAGGCATTTCACCGAACACCTCTAGTGCATATGAAGAAAAAAAACTAGCACAAACCTACACCACCTCCCACCAGAAAAAGAAGAGAGAGGGGAGAGGGGCTGCCATATATATAGGGCCAGCCCATTAGTCCCGATTTGAGATACAAACCGGGACTAAAGGTGGGGCACCAGGCGCAGCGGGGCCGCAGGCCCCTTTAGTCCCGGTTTGTATCTCAAACTGGGACTATTGGTCCCTAACGAGCCGGGACTAAAGGGTGCCGTACGCTTCGGCGTTTTAGGAGCGACGTGTCCGGACCTTTAGTCCCGGCCCAGGCCACGGCCGGGACTAATGGCCCGGACGAAAGACTTGTTTTCTACTGGTGGATATAAGAATGATCAACTACGCGTCCAGATGTCTGGTGGGGGGAGGGCGGGTACCGGTGGTTGTTCAAAAGAAACGATGAAATGCTTTTCTCACTAAGCTGCAGCTTGTTGCGATAGTGTGTTTTCTAGGCATAAGACTTGTGATCGTTTCTCGTTTTATCCTTGCATAGGTTTGAGTAGCCGTCTTGAGGGCGCTCTCATTGTTGCTTTACTTTACTGCTCTCTTTTTTTCCTTGGTGCTTGTAGTGAATCGGACAGTATACTCTCTCTTCTTAAAAATAAATAAACAAATTGGAGTTCTTCTTATTGCAAGGTATGGCCGAACAACAATGGAGCAAAACTTGTAAAATTTCTCATCTGTTTACATGTAGCCTTTGTAACAAAATGGTTAGAAACAAATTCTTCCAACATAAATGAACAAATCCAACGGAGAAATGAATACAACAGGTAGGAAAAGAAACATCATATAAAATAACTAAGCACGAAATTTCAAACACAGGAAGAAGTACGTGCAAGTTCTTTCTTCACTTCAAGCCTCGAGAGCTTGCGGTGAATGTGATAAACCGGTTCATTAAGCGTTGAGGACACGGCAATTTCTCCTGATCTCGCCGTTGGCGTTGGTCTTGACATCAATAGCACCCATCTTCACCATAGCCGCCTTGAACTTCTCTTCCCACTCATTTGTGTCCATGGCGTTGGCACTCACCGCTTCGCTCGTGTCTGTTTGCGGTCAAGAGTGCGGCGCCAGACGCGAAGAGCACCTCGTGTCTGAGCACGTTCTTGTAGTACTGGTTATCCAAAATGGAAGGTGTCTTAATGTCTTGTACCGCCACATTGTCGCTGCCAGAGGTTGATTTGCACTTCTCTTTTAGAGTGCTTTTCAGATTGGGGTCCATGTCAGACGTGTTTGTGAGGCGGTCAAAAAATGATAAGCAGTGGGCGATCCCGATGGTGTGCGCACCGGAGAGGGTAACCATCTCGTCGACGTTGAGGCCCTTGGAGGCAAAGTCGGCCTTAAGCTGATCCACGGTGGAATACAAAACCCTCGACGATGCTTTGTTTCTAGAAGACAGAAAACACTTAGCAAAGAACACATTTTCTGAGGGTTCAATACAAAACCCTCGACGATGCTTTTTTTCTAGAAGATTTGCATTGAAAATTATTATATTAATTTTCCTATTTACCTCAGCTACTATGCCAATAATAATATTTCTACTTGTGAATCTTAAAATTATTTTGCAAAATTTTAGGACCAAACTACAACACACTTGTAGTTTAAATTTGAATCACTTTTTGGAAATTTGGCCAAACCTCGTTTAAATGTGGAAGTAGCAAGGAAGCGAGAAAATCATAATATTTGAGTATTAGCCATGCAATATTGTTTACATTGTTTTAAATATGGAATCATGCCATTTTGCACCATATTATTTGTACTTCCTTTACCAAATATCATATTCTTTACACTTAGAAATGAAAAAAATTATAATAAAAAGTTGGAAACTCGTTTGGCACCATTGTTTCGCATTGCAATATACACCTCGAAGCCAAAAATGATTACATTACCATGAACAATACCCAGAGGATGAATGTTCATACATGATATGCCATTATATGAAGGTTTTTATTTATGGAAAGTTGTCAAAACTCAAGTATATTATTTTCCTGAAATATAAAATGACTCAATGACAAATGATTCCATTTTTGACATTTTCATATTTTTTTTCCAAAATAGGACAAAATCACATACGCATCTATTCATAGGAAGTATCTGAATCTTTCAACGCACTTGTGACTATTATTTGAATCCTATTTACATACCATAAAATGATATATGTTTTTTTTTTTGCAATTTTATGACCAAAGTATAACACAGTAATAGTTCAAATTTAGTTATAGAAAATTGGCAGAAGGTCATTTAAATGTACAAAAGTAGATAGAAAGTGAGAAAATTTGTAGTATTTGGTAAATTATTTATCCAATATGGTCTGCTTCGTGCAAAAATTGAATGATGCCATTTTACACCATATTCTTTACACCTGCTTAACAAAAAAAACACTTTTAATACATACAAAATAGGAAAAATTACTTATAACCAAAATTGAAACTCGTTTTGTACTTTTGTGCCAAAAATGGTCATTTATCACGAACTCAGAAAGTGGCGATTTACATCGTATTTTACGTGATACAGAAAACACTAATTTTGAACAAATTACTTAAAATTGCACATGTTCAAATATTTACCGAGTGTTGCTTGTTTGTAGAGTGTTTTTACGAAAGACACTCGACAAACTACTTATATGTCGAGTGCTGGGCTATTTGCTGAGTGTTTAACTGGGGACACCGGACAAAGTCACTTGTTTTTTCGATAAAGAGCGCTTTATTAGAGTTTAGCCAGTTTACAGCAAGGTGATACAAACCAGAAATGCCCACACCCAGCCTCTGCATAACTAGGATGCACAGAGCCGAAGAAAAGGAGCAGAAAGAGAGTATCTAAAGGGGGAGAAAAAAGACTCATAGGAAAAAGAATGTCACATATGACAAAAAAAGTAATCCTATGGTGATGGTGGGCCGATACGCAGATTATGCTGCCACCCATGCCGGGTAAAAACATCTCTTGCCACTTGCTCCAACCGCAAGCAAACCTCCGTAAACAGGTCTCGGTGTACCGGACTCTAAAAATAGACCACTCCCGGAGATAGTGAGCACATCGGATGATCACCTGCATAGGAGAAGACAATTTAGCGTTAAAAACTCTGTCATTTCTACATAGCCGAAGCGACCATAACAATGCAATCGCTCCCACCCAAAAATATTTTCTAAACGTGTGATCAATACCATGCAACCAGTTGCCAATATATTCGCAACGAAGCTCGGTGGGTACAAGTTCGAAACCACTCGGATGGCAGACCATATAGAGCGCGCAAACTGACATTCAAAGAATAAATGCTTGATAGTCTCATTGTGATGACAGAACACACATTTTGTACTCCCTTGCCAGTTACGCTTTGCCAGGTTATCTTTAGTTAGGACTACCCCCTACGAAGGTACCAAGTGATGATTTTAATTTTTAACGGTACCTTCATTTTCCAGAGGTGTTTATTGTTTATTGCTGGCAAATAGGAATGTACTAGTGCATCATACATGGATACCACTGAGAAATTGCCGTTCTTGAGTAGGTTCCAATGGAATTCATCACGACCTGGTGACAGATGGATTTTGGCCTAACGCTCTTGAAGAGCTTGCCAAGAGGCCAATCTTGTACCCACGAGATCCCGCCTGAATGACATGTTCGGTGGGGAAGATCCCATCACCTCAGCGAGCGAAACGTTTTTGTTACGTGCAATACTGTATAATGCTGGATATTGTTCTCGAAGAGGATCAATTCCTAGCTAGGAGTCCACACACAAACGTATCTCCGAACCATCCTTTATGCGGAACGATCCATATCGAAAGAACTTAGCCTTTACCGACATCAGACCTGCCAAAAAATGCGAATCCCCTGCTTTCCAAGACAACTGGGATACCGTTTTTGAGCCCACATATTTTCTCCTCAGGAGTTGTTGCCACACCCTGATACGTGTCAAACATATCTATAATTTTTTATTGATCCATTCTAGTTTTGTGATGTTGTCACATGTTTTTATTATCATATTACATCATTTTTATGCATTTTGTCGGACTAACCTATTGACAAGATGTCCAGTGCCAGTTCCCTGTTTTTGTGCTGATTTTGTTGCAGAGAGTTACTTCTGGAAATATTCTCAGAATTGGACGAAAATTTACGACGGTTTTTTATTGAAGAAATAAGGACCGGAGCCAGAAGGGTGACCCCGGGAGGGACCCACAGCCCTGGGGCGGGTCCCACCCGCGGGTGACAGGGGCGCCGCGGCCGAGGCCCGTCTGTGCCCCTTGGAGACCCCCTTGCGACGCCCTTTGGCCTATAAATCATCCCCGTCGAGAAAACCCTAACCCCCGAAGGATTTTCCCAAATACGATACAGAGCTCCGCCGCCATCGCCGACAAGTTTCGGGGGTTCAGAAGGTCCTGTTCTGGCACCCTGCCGGGACGGGGATTGATACGTCTCAAACGTATCTATAATTTTTGAGTGATCCATGCTCGTTTTGTGATATTGTCACATGTTTTTACTGTCCTTTATATCATTTTTATGCATTTTGTCGGACTAACCTATTGACAAGATGCCAAGTGACAGTTCCCTGTTTTTACTGTTTTTGTATTTCACAAATTTACTTCTGGAAATATTCTCGGAATTGGACCAAAATTTACGGAGATTATTTTTACGCCAAGACGAATACGGAGTCCGAAGGGCAGCCTCGAAGGCGACCCACAGGGCGCAGGCGGCCTCCTGCCGCGGCCTAGGGGGGACCCGCGGGTGGGACTCGCCCCTGCCCGTGGGCCACCTCCTCGGCCCCCTCCGACGCCTATAAAATCAGAAATAACCTAAAAACGTCGAGGCGGCGATTATTTTCCAGAAACTCGACCCCGACGCGCCGCCACCGAAAATCCTAGTTCGGGGTCCAATCTGAAGCTGATCCCGGCACTCTGCCGGAGGGGAGATTGATCCCGGAGGGCTCTTCATCATCATGCCTTCGTCTCACCTTGGACTACGGGTCCATGGCAGTAGCTAGTTGGTAGTCTCTCTCTCTTGTGCTTCATGTCTTATGATGTTGTGAGCTGCCTAACATGATCAAGATCGATTATTGTAATGCTATGTGATGTGTTTGCTGGGATCCGATGGATTATGAAGTTATGTTCAGATTGTGCATAATTCTTATATGAGTAATTTATGTTCTTGCATGCTCTCCGATGTGCGTAGTTACTTTGGCCAAGTGATTGTGTGTATCTCCAAGAGAGGGTATTTATGCTAGATAGTGGGTTCATGCCCCCTTTTGTTCCTGGGCACGAGTGACAGAAACGTCTAAGGGCGAGGGTGTGCTGTTGCTACTAAGGGTAAACCAGCGGTGTTAATGTCTCTTTTGATATTAGTATTGCTTACTTCATGCACTTTACTTAATGCAATTGTCTGTTGCTTGCAACTTAATACCGTTGGGTGACAGGCTGGATAGCGATCCCACGGTGGACTTTTTAGACAAAGATGCAGTTGGAATCAACGGTCTTTGTTCCTTGTCGTGATGCCTCCATAAATATTATAATGTCCTTTTTGTCATAGCTAAATTGGGTTTGTGTCATGATCTTGTCAATTGCCTAGCTGTAATTCGTTCACCCATCACATGCATATTTTATTTACTTGAGAGACTCCACTAGTGAACCCATGGCCCCCAGTCCATCTTTTTACATTGTTTACAACCTCATTTACTTGCTTTTAATCATCATTGCTCCTCTGGTCACTTTTCATATTTTATCTATTTCATCATACAATTAACCGCTTTATTTTCTGCGAGACCGGAAAGATTGACAACCTTTCCGCCGTTGGGGGCAAAGTATTTTTGTTGAGTGTGTGCAGGTCCACGTCTGTTGAAGGTCAAGCGCCAGAGATCTTGAACATTCACCTCGTTGTTGATTTCAAAGTCCTACTGGTTCGATAAACCTCGGTTCATTAAACGAGGGAAAACTGCTACTAGCTACAATTCCGCCTTCGCTTGGGGCACCACCCAACTTATCAATATCTACCATCAAGCAGTTTTCTGGCGCTGTTGCCGGGGACTTTGGAGCTACAACAAGGGGAGTCTCATACTCTCAATCTCTTTACTTTGTTTTTGTCTTGCTTGCTTTATATCTCGTTTACTTTATTTGCCTGTTCAAAATTTAAAAACCCAAAAAAATTAGTGTAGTCTTTATTCCTGTCTTGTTATTTTGTCTTATCGTTATGTCTTCTACTGAAAACACCAGGTTATGTGACCTTACTAGCACTAATAACAATGATTTCATATGCTCTCCAATTGCTCCACCCACTACTAAAGCGGAATTTTATGAAATTAAACCTACCTTGCTAAATCTTATTATGAAAGAGCAATTTTCTGGTGCTAGTACTTATGATGCCGCCTCTCATTTAAATAACTTTGTTGAGTTATGTGATATGCAAAAGTATAAAGAGGTAGAAAATTACATCATAAAACTGAAACTTTTCCCTTTCTCTTTGAGAGGGAGAGCAAAAGAATGGTTATTGTCTTTGCCTAAAAATAGCATTGATTCTTGCATTAAATGCAAAGATGCTTTTATTGGAAAATATTATCCACCTGCTAAAATCATACAACTAAGGAGTAACATTATGAACTTTAGACAATTTGATAATGAACATGTTGCTCAAGCTTGGGAGAGAATGAAATCTATGGTTAAGAATTGTCCCACGCATGGATTAACTATGTGGATGGTTATCCAAACTTTTTATGCAGGTTTGAATTTTTCTTCAAGGAACCTTTTGGACTCGGCCGCGTGAGGCACCTTCATGTCCACAACATTAGGTGCAGCAAGTAAACTCTTGGATGAGATGATGACAAATTATTCACAATGGCATACCGAACGAGCTCCAAGTGGTAAGAAGGTAAATTCTGTTGAGGAAATCTCCTCTTTGAGTGATAAGGTTGATATGATTATGTTTATGCTTGCGACCAATCAGTCCAATATTGATCCTAATAATGTTCCACTTGCTTCATTAATTTCCCAAGAAAAGGATCAAGTTGATGTTAATTTTCTTAATAGAAACAACTTCAACAATAATGCTTATCGAAATAATTTTGGTGGTAACAACTATAAGCCTTATCCTCCCAATAATGGCAACTTTTATGGTAATTCCTATGGTAATTCTTATAATCCTAATAAAAATGTGTCCTCTGATCTTGAAAATGTTTTAAAGGAATTTATCACTTCGCAAAAAGCTTTTAACAAAACTGTTGAAGAGAAGTTGGAAAAACTGGATAGTCTAGTCTCTAAAGTAGACGTTCTTGCTCATGATGTTGAAATTTTAAAAATTAGAAGCACTCCAAATCAAGACAAACATACTGAATCTTTAAATGCTATCTCTCTTCAAATTAATGAAAATGAAAGGATGATGGCTCTCTTGAAAGCTAGGTGGGCTAGAGAGGCTGAAGAAGCTAGAATTGCTGAAATGAATAGGAAAACTGTTAAAGTTTATACTATCCAAACCACTAAAGAGGATCCTCCCAGTTTATTTAAATATGATGAAATTGATTTTGATAATTGCAACCTTACTAAAGTCATTAAGTTCCTACAAAAACTTGCTAAGACACCGGATGCTAGTAAAATAAATCTTGCCTTTACCAAACACATTACCGATGCTCTTATCAAGGCTAGGGAAGAAAAACTAAAGCTTGAAACCTCTATCCCTAGGAAGTTAGAAGATGGTTGGGAACCCACTATTAAGATGAAAATAAATGACTTTGATTGCAATGCTTTATGTGATCTTGGTGCAAGTGTTTTTGTTATGCCTAAGAGTTTCTATAATATGCTTGATTTAAATCCTTTGGAAGAGTGTTATTTAAATGTTCATCTTGCTGATTCTTCTAAAAAGAAACCTTTGGGTAGATTTGATGATGTCCTTATTGTTGTTAATGATAATTATGTTCCCGTTGATTTTATTGTTATGGATATTGAGTGCAATGCTTCTTGTCCTATTATTTTGGGAAGACCGTTTTTGAGAACTGTTTTGCTATTATTGATATGAAAGAGGGAAATATAAGGTTTCAGTTCCCCCTTAAAAAAGGGATGGAACACTTCCCTAGAAAGAGAAAGAAGTTTCCTTTTGAATCAATCATAAGGTCAAGCTATGCTCTTGATGTTGCAAAGGCCTCCGAAAAAACTTGATATTTGGCATTGCGCCTAGCTAAACGGCATTAAAGAAAAGCGCTTGTTGGGAGGGAACCCATCTTTTATTTTCAGTTTGCTTTTTGATTTTCTTGAGTAATGAAGTTATTACCTCTGTATCAACTTCATTGTATCTTTTTCTTTTGGTTTTTATGCCAAGTTAAGCCTCTAACGCATTGAAAGTGCGAGGTATTGTGTTGCTGTCCAAAAACAGATTCTGTGCGCCTGTTGCACGAAAATCCTAAAATCGACAGAATTTTATCTTTTTCTGATAAGTTTTTACAGCAAACCTGATGCTTTTATATATCTTTCGTTAGTTTTAAGTTTTTTGATTTGAGCTGCATAAGTGCCTCGAAAAATTCGATCTTTACAGACTGTTCAGATTTTGACAGATTCTGTTTTTATTTTGCATTTGTCTCTTTACCATCGTCATATGTGATACTCTAGGGGTAGAGTGCCACAGTGAGGCTTAGTAAACAGTAGCTAATGTCTAATAAAGTTGGTTTGCAATTTTTCATGAGTTGAACACATGTGCATTTTAATTTATGAGCACTAACCCTCTAATATAATTATGACAAGTTTTGTGTGAAGCGAGTTTTTAAGTTCCAAAGGAGAGGAATATGAAGAAATCGAGGATGGATCAGAGCTCAAGCTTGGGGATGCCCCCATGGCACCCCCTCTGAATATCAAGAACTATCATAAGGTCGTCTTCGTTGAACTTCGTTTTTATCACTTTACATATTATGTGCTATGCTTGGAGCGTCTTTTTACTTTCAGTTTTATTTGTTTGTTTGCTAGTCATATCTTTGTTGGATCCTAGCTTTATTTGTGTGGGAGAGAGACACGCTCCGCTTTTTCGTTTGAATACTCCTTTACTTCGCTTATATCTTTTTGAGTATTCTTAGCTACTGTCTGTTTTCTAGTAAGCTCTCGCTTTTAGCTTTTATCTTGTTTAGAGCTGCTAGTTGTTAAGTTAAACTCTCTTGTTCTTCACTTATACTTGTTGGAGAGTTGTTGTTGAAAAATTGCTTGAATTGTCAATGCGACAAAATACTGTTTGTGTGATGATAGAATAAAATGAAAAGCCTGCATAGTTTTGTAGATCATGGTGTGGATACTTGATGCTTCTCAATTGTTTTGAGATGTTAAGTTGAATGCTTAAACTTGCTGGTTATTTGAGTGGAATTGATTAGTAAAGAAATATGGTTGAAAGCTTGAAATTGTGTGGTTTTTCACAGTTGTTAATTCATAGTGCTAATCTTTCCATCAAAAGAATTGTTTGGTCAACAAGGGAGACGGTGTAGAGTTTTTATGGTTATGAACGGTAAATGTCTTATGTTGTTCTGTTACCGGTTATTGATAGATGTTTGCTTCAAATACCTTTTTTGCTAAGCCTAAAAATTCGTACTGAGTGTATGGTTCACTTGTGCATCCAATCCCCAAAGCCAAACTTTCTTGCCAGCTGAGTCCACCATATCTACCTATGCATGGTATTTCCTACCATTCCAAGTAAATTTGTCATGTGTTATCTTTAGAAATTTCAAAATACTTCTTTTTTGTGCCTCTGTTTTTAAGCTCATGAGGGAGCAGTAGAGAGCTAGATATAACTTGTGACAAGCGAGGTCATTTCCCCCCTTTCACCCGGTGTTGTTGGATTACGTCTTCACTTAAATCAACCCGAGAGCAGCTTAAGCAAAATATAAATATAACTCACAATTCTCCTCCGCGCAATGCAAATATGAGAAATCAGCCCAAACATTGGACAGTGGTGAAACCAAGGAGAAAGAAGAGCGTACTCGCTCTTCTAAGAACCAGCTGCTCTCACAAGTCTAAAAACCTTGCTTGTCATGAGGGACTAGATAGTTTTCTCCGTTGTGAAGTCGTTGACGAAAGCATGCATACCTCAAAATCATTTTACTTCTGTTTTAAAAACCGAAAAGCTCTAGCACATGACTAATCCCTACTTCCCTCTGCGAAGGGCCTTTCTTTTACTTTTAATGTTGAGTCAGTTTTTCCCTTTTTCCTTCTATCTCCACAAAAGCAAACATCTAGCATTGACCCTGGGTATCATTGAGCATATTACATTATCAAGATTAAACATGAATCTTTATATTGACTTTATCCATAAGATAAGCCGTTGGAAGTTGAAGCTCTTTGCTAATGCTTACATCTTCCTCCGTGTTGATTCTCAAACACCTTTGTCATGGAATTATTATCCTTGTGAATTAGTCAAATATGTTAATCACATTGTTTTCATGTCTTTGACATACTATTTATGAAAGGTTTTGCTTGGATGATTCAACTTGTTTATTCATTGCTTTCTTGCTATCAATTATAGACAATTGTTTTGTATCTCTTCATTCACATCCTTTGATTTGCATCACTATCTTGATCAAGATTGTGTTGGTTGCATGTCTCATCAAAAATTATTTGTTATCACTTACCTACTCGAGGACGAGTAGGAGTTAAGCTTGGGGATGCTGATATGTCTCAAACGTATCTATAAATTTTGAGTGATCCATGCTAGTTTTGTGATATTGTCACATGTTTTTACTGTCCTTTATATCATTTTTATGCATTTTGTCGGACTAACCTATTGACAAGATGCCAAGTGCCAGTTCCCTGTTTTTGCTGTTTTTGTATTTCAGAAATTTACCTCTGGAAATATTCTCGGAATTGGACCAAAATTTACGGAGATTATTTTTACGCCAAGACGAAGACGGAGTCCGAAGGGCAGCCTCGGAGGCGACCCACAGGGCGCAGGAGGCCTCCTGCCGCGGCCTAGGGGGGACCCGTGAGTGGGACCCGCCCCTGCCCGTGGGCCACCTCCTCGGCCCCCTCCGACGCCTATAAAATCAGAAATAACCTAAAAACGTCGAGGCGGCGATTATTTTCCAGAAACTCGACCCCGACGCGCCGTCACCAAAAACCCTAGTTCGGGGTCCAATTTGAAGCTGATCCCGGCACTCTGCCGGAGGGGAGATCGATCCAGGAGGGCTCTTCATCGTCATGCCTTCCTCCGGGATGATTTGTGAGTAGTCTCACCTTGGACTACAGGTCCATGGCAGTAGCTAGTTGGTAGTCTCTCTCTTGTGCTTCATGTCTTATGATGTTGTGAGCTGCCTAACATGATCAAGATCGATTATTGTAATGCTATGTGATGTGTTTGCTGGGATCCGATGGATTATGAAGTTATGTTCAGATTGTGCATGATTCTTATATGAGTAATTTATGTTCTTGCATGCTCTCCGATGTGCGTAGTTACTTTGGCCAAGTGATTGTGTGTATCTCCAAGAGAGGGTATTTATGCAAGATAGTGGGTTCATGCCCCCTTTTGTTCCTGGGCACGAGTGACATAAACGTCTAAGGGCGAGGGTGTGCTGTTGCTACTAAGGGTAAAACAGCGGTGTTAATGTCTCTTTTGATATTAGTATTGCTTACTTCATGCACTTTACTTAATGCAATTGTCTGTTGCTTGCGACTTAATACTGTTGGGTGATAGGCTGGATAGCAATCCCACGGTGGACTTTTTAGACAAAGACGCAGTTGGACTCAACGGTCTTTGTTCCTTGTCGTGATGCCTCCATAAATATTATAATGTCCTTTTTGTTATAGCTAAATTGGGTTTGTGTCATGATCTTGTCAATTGCCTAGCTGTAATTCGTTCACCCATCACATGCATATTTTATTTACTTGAGAGACTCCACTAGTGAACCCATGGCTCCCAGTCCATCTTTTTACATTGTTTACAACCTCATTTACTTGCTTTTAATCATCATTGCTCCTCTGGTCACTTTTCATATTTTATCTATTTCATCATACAATTAACCGCTTTGTTTTCTACGAGACCGGAAAGATTGACAACCTTTCCGCCGTTGGGGGCAAAGTATTTTGGTTGAGTGTGTGCAAGTCCACGTCTGTTGAGGGTCAAGCGCCAGAGATCTTCAACATTCACCTCGTTGTTGTTTTCAAAGTCCTACTAGTTCGATAAACCTCGGTTCGTTAAACGAGGGAAAACTGCTACTAGCTAAAATTCCGCCTTCGCTTGGGGCACCACCCAACTTATCAATATCTACCATCAGGGATCGACCGCCGGAGCCATCTCCATCAACACCGCTGCTTCCCGTGATGAAGAGGGAGTAGTCCCTCACCGGGGTTGAGGCTTATACAAGTAGCTATGTGGTTATCTCTCTCTCCCATGATGTGATCTTCGTTGTCATCATGAGCTTTATTAGTATAGTTGAATACATGATGTTTCCCTATGTTTAATGGATATGATGTTGCTCAAGTGGTGTTATCTAGTATAATTTGCAGAGTCACCGTTGTGATCACGGTACCACGGTGACAGTGAGGGTGCCGTGTGTGGCTCTATGCATCAAGATTAGAGGGATCTTCATCATGATTTTGTTCTTTATTATTGTTCGATCGAATAGATCATGAGGTTTTTGATGCTTGTGTTATTGAAGAAAGACTATTCAAGAAGTAGGTTGTGGTGTTTGTTAGTACTATCTTTGGATGCGGATAGTGACAGTATGAAGTGTCCATAGATGTGGAATACGAACTTTAAGGTGTGCTTTTTGTAGCCCTACGCAATTCTCATCCTATTTCATCCACGAAAGAATGATCTCCGAGTAACGTCTACCATGTGTTTTTGTGGGAACTATCATGTGTTAAATTATGTTAATGATGTTGAGAGTAGTCACTAGTGAAAGTATGAAGCCTAGGCCTTGTTTCCAAGCATTGATACACCGTTTTTAGTCACTTTTGTCACTTGTTTGCTTTCTGCCATTTTTATTACAGAATTACAAAATCATCTTTTACCATCCATATCACTTGCATTTTACTATCTCTTCGCCGAACTAGTGCACCTATACAAATAGTCCTTGTATTAGGTGTGTTGGAGACACAAGAGGATACATTCACCTTACACCTCCCTGAGATCGATAAACCTTGGGTTACTCACTTAAGGGAAATTTGCTGTTGTCCTACAAATCTCTGCGCTTGGAGGCCCAACAAGTCTACAAGAATAGAAGCGTGTAGTAGACATCAAGATCTTTTCTGGCGCCGTTGCCGGGGAGGTGAGTGCTTGAAGGTATCTTCTTTAGATCTTGCGATTAAATCTTTTTGTTTCTTGTTTTTATTTTTACTAGTTTGGCTTATGGAACGTTGTCCTTTAAATTTGCTTTTTGAGAGTGACCACTCCACCACACCCATGGTGGATAAGGTTACTCCACCAACTGAATGTATTTCTTTCGAAATACCAATTAGAATAATTGATTTTGTTATGACTAATCGCTATGCAGGAGATCGAGCTGTCCATCCAAGCTAGTAATCATTTGCTTTATATTAAGGAATTATGTGATTTATTTGAGATTGCAGGTGTTTCAAGGGAGGTGATCATGAGGAAATTATTTTCCTTATCACTTAAGGAGAAAGCATTGGAGTGGTATAGGATATTGATGCTAAATGAGATCTCATTGAAAAGATTCAACACAACATTGAAGATTGGGAGATCGACAAAGGTAAAGAGTCAGGTATAAATTATGAGTATGATTGCATTAAGTCTTTTGTTGAAACTGATAGTTTTAATAAGCTTAGTGCTAAGTTTGGACTTGACTCTCATATAGTTGTTGATATCTATAAATCTTTTGCTTCTCATATTAATATTCCTAAAGAGAAATGGTCTAAGCATCATGAACCTTTCAAAGACATTTGCAAACAAAATGAAATTGTTAATGATGATTGCAATAGACATGATCCAATCTCTACAAATTATGTTCTATATAAGCATGTTAATTTTTGTGGAGTGCATAGACCTTGTGAAAGCACTCGGGTTGAAGAAGATAAATATTGTAAGCAACATAAGCATGAAATAACTAGCAAATGGCTTAAGTATTTATATAAATTTGCTAGAGAATTAAATGACCTCTATCCTTTTGAGTGTGAACTTTGCAAAGAAGAAGGTCATTTTAATTTCCAATGCTCGTACTTTAATGATAGAACTATTAGCCAGTTTTGTGATAACATGATCACCTCTAGTCTTTATGATGAACTTAATTTATTTTTGGGGTGTGAAGAGTTATCAGAAAAAACTTCTTGGTTAGATAGGAGTACTTTTAGGACGAATGGCATTCTTCGGGGAGCTTATCATTATTGTGTTGTGAATTGCCATGACAATGCTTACATTGCAAAAATTAGAAAGAATGGCACTTCACCAGAGTATAAAAGAAAAAATGTTTCTTATGTTGCCAATAATGAAAGGGAGAGATTCTTCCAAATTTCTCCTGTCTTTTCTAATGATGAATCAGATTATGTGGAGAAGCTTCCTTTCCAACCACTCCCTCCTAAGGTGGTGGTGAAGAAGAAGAGAGGGAGGAGTAAAAACAAAGAGGTAACGATATCATCCCCTAAGCATATTTCTCCCATCATGGTTGTTCCTAATGAGTATGAATCAAAAATTATTGCAGATGATCCGCTTGATTGTATTCATTATTATCTTGATGTTAAGTCTATAGGAACTATTGAAGAAGATTATGTTATGCCTGTTACTTATTGTGATGATCATGATTGGGAAAATAATACTACTTATGATCTTGAAAATCTTTTTGGCACCAATTTTGAAAATGATGATATTGATAATTGTTATACTATTGGGAATATTCATGTTTCTTCTAATCATAATGTGGAAAACCCCAAGCTTGGGGATGATGGGTTTGAAAATCCTTTTGGTATTGAAAGTCATGATGATTTGTTTACAAAAATATATGCTTGTAAAGATGACTATCCCCTTGCTTATGATGATATTATGCCTCCAATTTTTGATGATTATTGTGATGATAACTATGCCATAAAGAATAATTTTAATCATTCTTACGAGACTTGTCATAATTATTACTCTCCTACTGAACATCATCTTTCTAATATACAATTAGTCTATCATGTCCAAGTTCTATATGATAGTCCTACTCTCAATGCTACTAATAATAAAGATTTTGCTTATGTGGAGAGTAATAATAATACTTTTATGCATGTGAATCATGAGAAAACTTTATGTGATGGTTATGTTATTGAGTTTTCTTATGATTCTACTGAAAATTATTATGAGAGAGGGAGTGTGGTTATATAAATTTTAATCTTATGAAGTTTCCCCTCTTTATGTTGAAGGTTTTAATGTTGCACTTGCTTTGCCTTCCTATGCTTAATGCTTTATGCCCCAATGATTTATTTTCTTACAAGATGCCTATGCATAGGAAGAGAGTTAGACTTAAATGTGCTTGATATTTGCTTCATGATGCTCTCTTTCGCGTTCCAACTCTTATTCTTATGAGAGCATCATTAAAATTATCATGCCTAGCTAAAAGGCTTAAAAGAAAAGCGCTTGTTGGGAGACAACCCATCTTTTACTTTCAGTTTGTTTTTTCTTTTCTTGAAGTCATGAAGTTGTTGCCTGTAGCAACTTCATTGTATCTATTTGTTTTGGTTTTTTGTACCAAGTTTAGCCTCTAATGCATTGAAAGTGCGAGGTATTGTTTTGCTGTCCAGAAACAGATTTCTGTCCTTCACTGTTCGAAAATCCAGAAATTCCATGAATTATATATTTTTCTGATATTTTTATACAGAAAGCCTGATACTTTTATATATCTTTTGTTTGTTTTGAGTTTTCTGATTTGAGCTACAGAAGTGACTTGAAAAATTCAAACTTTACAGACTGTTTAGTTTTTGACAGATTCTGCTTTTATTTTGTATTCGTCTCTTTACTATCGTCAAATGTGATACTCTTGAGGAGGAGTGCCACATTGAGGCTTAGTAAATAGTAGCTAATGCCCAATAAAGTTGTTTGCAATTTGTCTTGAGTTGAACGCATGTGCATTTTAATTTATGAGCACTAACCCTCTAATCAGTTTATGAGAAGTTCTGTGTGAAGTGAGTTTTTAAGTTCCAAAGAAGAGGATAATGAAGAAATTGAAGATGGATCAGAGCTCAAGCTTGGGGATGCCCCCATGGCACCCCCTCTGAATATCAAGAACCAGCATGCGTCAAAGCTTGGGGATGCCCAAGGCATCCCCTCCTCTTCATCGACTATCATGAGGTCGTCTTCGTTGAACTAAGTTTTTATCACTTTACATATTATGTGCTATGCTTGGAGCGTATTTTTGCTTTTAGTTTTTTTGTTTGTTTGCTGGTCATATGCTTGTTGGATCTTTGCTTTGTTTGTGTGGGAGAGAGACACGCTCTGCTTTTAATATGAATACTCTTGTGCTTCGCTTATATTTTGTTGAGTATTCTTAGCTACTGTTTGTTTGCTAGTAAGCTCTTGCTTTTAGCTTTTATCTTATTTAGGGCTGCTAGTAGTTGTTGTTAAACTCTCATGTTCTTCACTTATATTTGTTGGAAAGTTGTTATTGGTAAATTGCTTGAATTGTCAAAGGGACAAAATGCAATTCATGTGATATTGGAATGAAATGAAAAGCCTGCATAGTATTGTAGACCATTGTGTGGATACTTGATACTTCTCATTTGTTTTGAGATATTAGGATGAATGCTTAAACTTGCTGGTTATTTGAGTGGAATTGATTAGTAAAGAAATGCAATTAAAAACTTGAAACTGTGTGGTGTTTTGTAGTTGTTAATTCTTAAGCTAATCTTTCCATCAAAAGAATTGTTTGGTCAACATTAGAGACGGTGTGGAGATTTATGGTTATGATTGATAAATGTCTTATGCTACTCTGTTACCGGTTAATTTTAGATGTTTGCTTCAAATACCTTCTTTGCTAAGCCCAAAAATTCGTACTAAGTGTATGGTTCACTCGTGCATCCAATCCCAAAGCCAAACTATCTTGCCAGCTGAGTCCACCATATCTACCTATGCATGGTATTTCTTGCCATTCCAAGTAAATTTGTCATGTGCTATCTTAAAAAATTCAAAATACTCCTTTTTGTGCCTCTGTTTTTAAGCTCATGAGGGAGCAGTGGAGAGCTAGATATAACTCGTGACGAGCAAGGTCATTTCCCCCCTTTTCACCCGGTGTCGATGGATTACGTCTTCACTTCAATCAACCCGAGAGCAGCTTAAGCAAAAATATAAATATAACTCACCATTCTCCTCCGCGCAATGAAAATCTGAGAAATCAGCTCAAAACATTGGACAATGGTGAAACCAAGGAGAAAGAGGAGCGTACTCGCTCCTCTAAAAACCAGCTGCTCTCACAAGTCTAAAAGCCTTGCTTGTTATGGGGGACTAGATAGCTTCTCTGTTGTGAAGTCGTTGACGAAATCACGCATGTCTTAAAATTGTTTTACTTCTGTTTCATTAAAAATAAAAAGCTCTAGCACATGACTAATCCTTGCTTCCCTCTGCGAAGGGCCTTTCTTTTACTTTTAATGTTGAGTCGGTTTTCCTCCTCCTTCTATCTCCACCAAAGCAAACATCTAGGATTGACCCTGGGTATCATTGATCATATTGCATTGTCAGATTAAACATGAATCTTTATATTGACTTTTACCGTTGGAAGTTGAATCTTCTTGCTAAAACTTGCATCTTCTTTGTTTTGATTTTCAAACACTTTTGTCATGGAATTGTTAACTTTGAGAATTAATCAATTTGTGGATCACATTGCTTTCATGTCTTTAACGTACTATTTATGAAAGGTTTTGCTTGAATGATTCAACTTGGTTAATCATTGCTTTCTTGCTATCAACTATAGACAATTGTTTTGTATCACTTCATTCACATCCTATGCTTTACATTACTATCTTGATCACGATTGTGTTGGTTGCATGTCTCATCAAAAATTATTTTATTATCACTTACCTACTCGAGGACGAGTAGGAGTTAAGCTTGGGATGCTGATACGTGTCATACGTATCTATAATTTTTGATTGATCCATGCTAGTTTTGTGATGTTGTCACATGTTTTTACTATCATATTAGATCATTTTATGCATTTTGTCAGACTAACCTATTGACAAGATACCTGGTGTCAGTTCCCTGTTTTTGTGGTGATTTTGTTGCANCACAAACACCAAGCAACACACACAAACAAGACCCAAAAGAGCTAGAAAGCAAATTGGAACTTGTTCGAGCTAATATGCCACATAGAAATAAGATAATTGACAATATCAAATCTAAGTGGCAAAACCTCAAATGTTCACATTTTATGGGATTGTAATATGCACATAGCTTATTACTCCCCCATAATGTGATAATTCTTTTTATCTAAGCAAAAGGCAAATAAAATCAACTAGAGATAATTAATGGATGTTATAGAATTTGAATTTCTCATGAGCATGACACACCACATAGTTACTAGATAATCTTGATATATCAATACTAGGTGGTGTTACTCATATACACACATTTTTAGGTTAGTGAAGTGCACAAAGCATATCACTCCCCCAAAATGGGATAGTCCATTAATTTCTCAAAAGAGTCCATTGAAATCAAGACAAGATCCAATAAGGACTCAACACAAAGTTTACACATATATGGAGCGCACATTAACATACAAACTTGATCGCTCAAGGTATGTAATAAGCACAACATATACAAACACATGCTAGGAACAAAACTAACACATGCAAGGTAGCAAGCAACTTTCAATGTATATATAATTTAAATACAAGTTACCGCTAGAAGGAGCATTGGATATGAGATAGATATGTGATGATCCAATTGACTTGGCTAAATGAGATATAACCATGACGATCCCTTAATTCTTCAAATGATAGCCAAGTCGCCAATGTCCTTCATCACAACCTATTGATCAAGTTTGAGCTTGTTGGTCCCCAACCAAGTTGGGTCCTAAGATGTTAGTCACAATAGGCTTGGCAACCCAAATGGTTCTTTTCTTGACACCACTTTGAGTTCCCACATATTTGGCAAACACATTGCCAACTCTATCCTTCCTAAGAGAATAAACATCATCAATTATTATGGGGTTGGATAAAGTACCATTTGTGCATGAAGAAGCCAAGTGGCCCTTCTCACGGCATAAGTAGCAATATCGACTCTTTTCTTTCTTCTTAATAGGCTCCTCAACTTGAGGAGCAATGATTTGAGTCTTCTTAGGAGGTGGCCTTTGTTCAACCCGAGGGTGAGCATGAGATTGAACAATAGGCCGCTTCCCTAGTTGATTCTCACTAAGAGGCTTCTTCTTCATTGGGCAATCCCTAACATGATGCCCTTCAATTTTGCACTTGAAGCATACAATCTTGGCCGAGTGATTGACTTGTTCTTGGCCCTTCTTATTGCTACTCTTGGACTTGTTCTTGAGATTGGAGCTGAATCCAAGTCCACTCTTGTCATTGGGGGATTTTTGCACACTCAACACGTTGTCAAGTGTGACCTTCCCTTTATGACGTTTCTCCACATCTTTCTTCAAAGAAGTGGCTTGTGCCTTGTGCTCTTTAGTCTTCCCTTCAAGGTTAGTAGCTACACAAGTACTAGTGGAAGTTGAAGCTTCATTGTTAGAGCAACTAGGCACAAAATGTAATTCAACATATGATTTGGCACTAGTGTGAGATGAAGAATTACAAGGACTAGCACATGGAGTTATAGCATTTTTAGTAGAAGTTGTGCCATTGTCCACATGGGGCTCACTAGATATTACCTTGGTAGCGATAGCCTCATGAGCTAACTTTAGCTTATCATGAGATACTAGAAGATCTTCATGAGAGCTCGAGAGCTTCTCATGGCTTTCTTCCAATATCTCATAATTGCTAGTTAGCAATTTAAGTTGAGCCCTTAGCTCAACATTCTCCTTTAGAATGGATGCTTCACAAGAAATAGAGTTAGTAGCACAAGCATCAACATTAATAGAAATGGGAGAACAAGTAGGAAGCTCTTTTAGTAATTGAGCTTGGAGTTGATCATGAGACTTAGTGAGATGTGCAAGAGAATATTCCAAGGACTTGACATCCTTTTCAAATTTCACATTAGCCTCAAGGAGTCTAACAATTTCAACAACAAGCTCATCATTTTTTATTTTAAAATCATTAGCCACCTTGAGAGCTCTATCATGGGTTTCATTTGCTTTAGATAACTCTAGAGTAAATGTCTCCTCAAGAGATTTCTTGGTGGTTTGTTCTTCTTCAAGATCTTCCTCAAGATCCGCAATCGTGTTTGCATAATCACGTTCGCGGCTAAGGCTTTCATTTTCATCACGAGTTTCCAAATTTTCAATAGTAAGCCCTCGCTCAACAAGGGTGCTCATGATTTCATGTAGGTTCTCACAAGCATTTTCATTCTTTGAAAGAGCATTAAGAACCATTAGACCTTTCTTATTAAAGTAAGCATCATCTTCTTCATTATCATCATTATTGTCATGATCATCACTACTTGACGATTTAGAAGATATGCAAGGACTATCAACACAAGCATGTGAAACATTTATAGTTCTAGATGTGTTTAAGTCCAAAGATAAATCATTGCAATAAGATAGAGATGAAATATCATCTATAGGAATCTCACTATCATCATTGTGAAATTTATCCCTACTTACCATTGCATTGTTTTGTGGCTTGCCACATGTAGGTGAGGTAGAAGAAGTTGAGAACTCATTACGCCCGGAGATGGATGGAGAACAATCATTCTCACTCTCAATGGACACACCATAATTGTCTTGAAGCTTGGCCCATAGCTCGTGAGCACTCTGATAAGGAGAGATCGACAAGGCAACTGCATTTCTTAAAGACATGAAAACAACTTTAGAAGCTTGAGCATCTAGATAAGAATTTTCCTCATCCTCCAAAGATAATCTTTTCGGATCCTTTGGAGGAGGAAAACCCATATCTAAGATTTGCTCTATAGATGGATCAATGTCCCTAAAATAAGTTAGCATGCGATTTCTCCAATCATTATAATTAGTGCCATCGAATATTAAGGAGGCATTGTGCACTAAACCACTAGACAACATCTTTACTCTCTAGGCCGTGAAACCCTATAAAGAGAGAACCTGCTCTGATACCAATTGAAAGGACACGGATGTTGCCTAGAGGGGGGGGGGTGAATAGGCGATTTAAAATTATTACGGTTAAGGCTTGAATAGATGCAGAATAAAACTATCGTTTAATTTATCAAGCCAAAACCTAAACTAGCTAGGTTCACCTATGTGCACCAACAACTTATGCTAAGCAATATAATCAACTAGGTGATAGCAAGGTATATGACTTTAAGCTCAATGTCTATCACAAAGTAAATAGCATAAGTAAGAAGCTCGGGTATAGAAATACCGAGGCACTTGGAGACGATGATTTATCCCGAAGTTCACTTCCCAATGGAAGCTAGTCTCCGTTGGAGCGGCGCGGTGTTCACCAATGTGAAACACCGAGTAGCCTTGATATGGCACACCGTATCTCCGTTGTGTCTTACCACCAATGTGGCGAGGCACTTGCCACTATGTTGCCGTTGAGGTTGACAACTAGAACCTTTACAAGGGTGAAGCTCACTCCACAAGTTGGAGGGTCTTCACCAAATGCACCGAGCCACCAAGACTCGATGCCCAAGGCCGAGGCACACACCACAACTCAATTGGTGGCTCCCGGCAATGTCTTCGTAGCTACCAAAGCTCCGAAGCTAACAAGGTTGAGCCACACTCCACAATTGGAGGCTCCCAACAAATCCTGTGAGCCACCAAGACTCCGAGAAATCAACAACTGTCTAGCATACCAACGTGCCCTAGAGGAACAAGCTCTAGGGCACCAAAGTACCCAAGAGTAACAAGCTTCTCAACTTCACTTTCCACGAATCACCGTGGAGAACTCAAACCGATGCAACTAATGCAATGGCAAGAACACACTAAGTGATCAAGTTCTTCCAACCCGAATCCAACCAAAGCAACTAATGCTTGGGAGGGATTAGAGAGGAAGAACAAAGGAGGAACACCAAGAAACTCCAAAGATCTAGATCCAAAGTGTTCTCCTCACTTAGAGGAGAAAACAATTGGTGGAAACAAGGATCTAAATCTCCTCTCTCTTTTCTCTCAAAAAGTAGCAAGAAATATCGGAGAGATTGAGAGAAAGCCAAGCTTGAGAAGGTCAACAATGGAGGGAAAAATAGCTCAAGAGGTTGGCAAAAGTTAGGGTTTATTTGGGGAAGAAACCCCTTAAGTAGGGGCTCCGAAAATATGGCCGTTGGATCATTTTCGTGCAGCCAAAAAGGGAAAGAAGGAGCAAATCAGGCAGGCCGGCCTGGCAGCTGGCCCAGGCCGGTGGGGAGGCCGGGGCTCCACCCGAACGGCCCGGTCTGGGAGCCGGCCCAGGCCGGAGGTGAGGCCGGTGGCCCACCCGGGGGGACCGGCCAGCGACCCGGACAAGGCCGGCTGGGAGGCCGGGTGGCGGCCGAACGGGCCGGCCTGGGAGCCGGCCCAGGCCGGCGGTGTGGCCGGCTGCCCTCCCCTTTTTCTTTTCTTTTATAATATTCTGTCAAAAATACTTCCAACACTAAAACCGCAATAACTTCCACTTCCGAACTCCGTTTTCGATAATCTTGGACTCGTTGGAATCGTCACAACGAGCACTACAAGAATATGCAGAGAAACATCATTGTTCAATAAGATATGGTAAAACCAAATGATGAAAGGTAAAAGCTTTCAATTGAAAACCGGAAAACCATATCTTTTGCAAATGAGGTCCGAATGACATGAAACCACTTTTGTTGGAAAGAGGACGACAAATGCTACCCTATATCATGTGAGAATATTGAAACCAAGCAAGGGAGATTTTTCTAATAAATTGAAGAGTGAAACCATCTGCATAGATGGACCGACAAAATCTCCGACACCGAAAACTCAATAGGGAACACATATGAAAACCGTTTTCGGTGACCTTGGGCTTGTCATGACAAGCACGACAAGCACCAATACCACACCACGATAAGAGCCAAATAGGAACCAATAAAGATGATGCCAATGATGCAAAGGTTTGAGCTCTCTATGACCGATACGCTAAAGCTCAATTGAGAGCCCCTCTTGATAGTACGGTAACCTATCTAACAAACCCGGTCTCCCAACAACACCGCGAGACCGGTAAAATAGAAACCCTATCAAGATCATACCTTTGCCTTGCGCATTCCACTTGAGCTAGATGATGACGATCTTGATCTACTCTCAAGTGGATCACCTTTCTTGATTGTGCTCCGCTTGGTGAAGACTCGCATATTGCTCCCCGATACACCAAGATGGGAGAGACACTCTTCGACATATCTTCACTTGGTATTTATCTTGATGACGATCACCACGTGACACCATCCTCCATGGGCAACATAGAATCTTCCTCTTGATTCATGCTCATGGAGAAACACTTTGGCCTTGATCAACAAATGATCTTCTTCTTTTAGCCTTGACTCCAACATATGGAGTCCAAGCATTCCTTATGGACCAACACTGCACATATAACTCAAAGCACACATTAGTCCATAGAGATTGTCATTAATTACCAAAACAACACATGGGAGCAACCATGCTCTTTCAAATCTAAATATGAACCTTTTGTCCTTTAACGACTTTAAGTGATCAAGGCGGTTGTTCAAAAAAATCATAATACAATTGTAACAAAACGGCTAAAAGGGGCAAGTCCACTACCTCAAGTCATTCTCTAAGGCATTTAGACAATGAAAATATCTTCTACTCCCGACATGGGGCCAATGTAACGATGAATCCACTGCTTCCATACACCACAAATTGAACTGAGTTAGATCATCAGAATAGGCATTCACCAGATATAGAGAGGAATATATGCAGCTGAATCGATCTTCATGACATGCAATAATTATTGTTTGACAGTCACAAACCATAGGACAGGGGATCAAGGAGACATTCAAAGAATATATCAAGGAATCAGATCAAGTCCTTGCAAATTTTCCTCGATGGCAACTCGTCCTTAGATGTGCGGGATGGTGGTGAGCAGGCGCCACGACTGTCGGCTACTGCATCCCAGGCTGTGTGGCAGCGTTGACTGCGCCCTTGGCGCGAGGAGGATGGACGACATGGCGAGCGGCTAAGCAGGGTAAACATGGAGGTCCGCTCATGGTGCGGGGGCATGACGGCGATGTGGGCAGTGGCGCAGCTTCATGCCGCGGCGGTGCTGTGTAGTGGGATAGTAGCAGTAGCAGCAGACCGGGGCAAATCACCGTGGAGCAGACAGGGGAGATGGAGGTGAGGCTCGCGGCTCCGACGGCGGAGCGGCCAAGGGCGACGGAGGTGAGGCCGCGGCTCCCACGGCAAGCGGCTAGAGGAGATGGATGCCAAGGTTCGCAGCTCCGGGGCCGGAGCGGTCAGAACGACGGAGGCGAGATTTGCAGCAGAGCGACTAGGTGCGATGGACGCGAGGCCCGCGGCTCCAGCGGCGGAGCGACCAGGGGCGGCATCGGCGGCGTCCTCCCGCGTCTAGTGCGACAGCGGTGGCGGTGTCCTGTCCGGGGCAGCGCAGTCGTCGGCGTATCGTACCGGACAGTGCGGCGGCGACGGCCTGGCAATGAGGTCGTCGGCGTCGGGGTCTTATCCCGGATAGTGTAAGGTCGGTGTCGTCCTCCTCCCGCGCGCAGTGCGCCGGCGGGAGCATCTCCTGCCAATAAAAATATTTATCTAACTTTAAGATAGTATTAATATGTACACATAACTTTTAGTACACTATGAAATACCAATCATATAATGTACCAAATACCAAACATATATGTACTAAATACCAACATGATGTACATGAAACATACGGATCCTCCTCATGTTTCTTATTATTTGCAACTTATACAACATCACTTCCTCACTCGCTGCACTTCAGTTTCAAAGACACATTCCACGATGGTTCACAATGTGGTTATCCCTGAGAGCACCGACCTCGGGAATTGAGTCGACTCAAAGAAAACAACACGGTCCTTCCTGGCGACAACCTTCCTCCACCTCTTTTGCACCGTCTTTGGTGGCGTGTAGATGACAATAGCTACCAGCTGGGCTGCCATGTCGGTGACAATAGCGATGCCTGATGTTGTCATAACAATTCCATTCATCGACATCCCGAGGACACATAGAAGAATCTTCTAATAGAGTTAAGCAACTGATCATGTATCTCAAAAATCATCCTATGAATTTGGTACAATATATATATGAATTTTCCTTTTCTTCTTTATAAATGAGATATAGGTATCGAATTTTAGCTGACTACACGATGTACCACATGTGAGATGCCATATAGAAGCAAGTGCAAATAAGATATGTGTAGTTAATTACACCTCTAGTAATTTGGTGGATATCAGAGCTCTCATGATCCCATGGGCTGGAATCAAAATTCTAAGTGTTGTACGAACATCATTTCAAAAATGAAAAATCCTAAAATCAAAAAATTCATTGATAGAATGCATAACTTAGAAAAAACATAGCATCGTTATTGTATTACTAATTTGTAAAGGTAAGGACTCATGTGCACACTCCACAGATATAACAAAAGTAATGCAAAAAAAAGGCGCTATAGGGCATACCAAGTTACCAACATTAATTTTTTTTTGAGGAGACGGTTCAATTTGATGCGCATGGTCAGAAGCATCAGAGAGGAATCAGAGGATGGCGCAACATCCATGGCAGGGGCTGGTTCAACTATACATGAACAACGTATGGCACGTAGTTTACTGGTGATACTAAGGCTACAAATATTAAAGAAAAATATTATACATATATGTCAAATATTTAATATTCTAAAGTAACAGCATAAATTACTAAGAGATATTAACTCAACCAATTAGGAATCTGCAAAATGATTCTTTTATGAACATGGGTGCTATTATCTTGTCTAATACCTAAAATGTTTCTGATACATGAATCAATCTAAGCTAAATCAACCCAGATACCATATAAAAAGAATGAGCCTCACAGTCAACAACAATTGCATGTGGAGAACTTCCTAATACAATGGTTTAGTACAAGAAAAAAATCAGAATGCCACAAGCCTCTTGGGACACTGCAAGCCAATTTTAGATTCTTCCAAAAGTAACAAAAGGAGTTTTTTCTTTGGATAAGAGTACGAGGAGTCTAGGAGTTATGTCTAGTCTTCTTCCAGTCTTCCAATCGCTTGTACTTATGAAATCATCACGCAACACAAAGAGCAAGTTATGTGATCATTATAAATACACCCCAAACCTGATCACAATCCAAACAATTAACCCGTCAGACTTGAAATAGTACATAGGTGCAGAAATCGTAGGTACATACCCAGCATACAGGGTTGTACCTTCATCCAATGGAAGGCTGATGCAGGCAGCCATGAGATAAACAGAGAGATGGTTAGTGAATCAAATGACAAAACAGTAGGAATAGCGGCAAGCGATAAATTAAGAAACACAATCGGTACCAAACAAAACCTCACCAAATCGACTCTCCGATTGGTGGTCATGCGGCAAGGACTATGAGAACTCCACCCTTCTTCCCGACTACCTCATCTAGTGGATATTTAAAAAATCCAGTTTGAGACAGTACCTCGTCCGTAAACCCATCTAGCAATGTTGTTAACCTCTGTTTTTTTAGATAAGGGAGCAGGTGCCCCGGCCTCTGCATCGATTGATGCACACAGCCATTTATTAAATTATTCAACGTACCAAAAATTCAACGATTACAATCATGCATCTGATAAAGTTGCGACATGAATCAGCCAACGAAACAGCGAACACAAATCTAGGCTAGCCATACTCTATCCTATTACTGTGCCGCCATCCAGTAGCCCGGAAAAAGAAGTCCTGAGTAACCTGCAGCAGACGGTTGCACCCAGTAACCATATCCTTGCGCTTGTCCTCCGGGAGAAGGAAACCCCATAGCTGGATCCAATGAACAGCGCGATGAATAACCTGCAAAAAGTTAGTGCCCTTTTGATTGTTAAAAGTGATATCATTTCTAGTTCTCCAAATGGTCCAACAAATAGCAGAAATCCCAATCCTAATTTTGTTCTTATCATTCTTTGGAACTCCATTCAACCAGTTCCCAAACATATTATTGATATTAGCAGGTGGAGGGATATTGTAAGCAAAATAAATCATCCTCCAAATTATCTTAGCAAAAGGACATGCAAGGAACAAATGATGTACAGTTTCATTAGCGTCACAAAAACAACACTTTTGAGAACCAGTCCACCTACGCTTTGCCAAATTGTCCTTAGTAAGAAGAACTTTACTATTGAGGAACCACATAAAGATCTTAATTTTCAAGGGGATTTTAAGTTTCCACAGATATTTACGGAGAAACCTGGCATGACCATTCATGTAATCAAGATACATTGATTTAACCGTAAACAACCCAGAATCTGTAAGCTTCCATACAAACTTATCAGGTTCAGCAGTAAGATCAATAGAAATAAGTCTTTGACACAAATGCAACCATTCATTATATTTGTGCTCATTTAGACCCCTGCGAAAAGTAATATTAAGTGGATTTTGAGCCAACACAGTAGACACTAAAACATTTTTATATTGGACTATGTTATATAAAGATGGATATTGTTGAGATAAGGGCACATCCCCTAGCCAAATATCCTCCCAAAAACGAACAGAGGTTCCATCATCGATTTTAAAAAAAACCCTCTTGAAAAAATCTTGCTTTACTCTCATAAGGCCCTTCCAAAAAGGTGAATCGGTAGGCTTAGCCTCAACTTGAGCCAAAGTCTTAGAATGGAGATACTTATTGTATAGCAATTGCTGCCACATACCCTCCTCCGTAAGGAGTTTAAACAACCATTTGCTAAGTAGACATTTATTTTTTAGCTCTAGGACCTCAATGCCTAACCCACCTTGATCTTTAGGCCTGCACACCATGCTCCATTTCAAAAGCCTATACTTTCTCTTATTCTCATCAGATTGCCAAAAGAAATTTGACCTATAAAAATCTAGTCTTTTACGGACTCCCACCGGAATCTCCAAGAAAGACAACGTGAACATAGGTAAAATAGTTAACACCGAATTAATAAGAACTAATCTATCCCCATAAGATAACATTTTACTCCGCCAACAACTTAGCTTTGAAGCAAAACGATTTTCAATCGGATTCCATTCAACATTCCTCAAAATTCGATGATGAATAGGGATGCCAAGGTATTTGAAAGGGAGCACCCCAGCCTCACAACCAAAAATTTCCATGTATTGGCTTTCAATATCTTTAGCGTTCCCAAAACAAAAAATTTCACTCTTATGAAAGTTGATTTTAAGGACCAGACAATTGCTCAAAAATACATAAAATCAATTTCATGTTCAGCGCCTTGGCAACATCATGCTCCATGAACAAAATTGTATCATCAGCATATTGAAGGATGGATATATCACCATCAACTAAATGAGATAAAAGTCCACCAACTTGACCTACCTCTTTAGCTCTCCCAATAAGAATAGCCAACATGTCTGCTACAATATTGAACAAAATAGGCGATAAGGGATCCCCTTGCCTCAATCCCTTTCTAGTTTGGAAATTATGGCCAATATCATCATTGACCCTAATCCCGACGCTCCCACCCTGCACATACTGCTTGATTCTATCGCACCAGACATCATCAAAACCCTTCATGCGCAACACTTGCTGAAGGAATGGCCATTTAACTTTATCATATGCCTTCTCGAAGTCAATTTTAAAAAGAACACCGTCAAGTTTTTTTCTATGCAATTCATGAATTGATTCATGCAACACAACCACTCCTTCTAAAATATGCCGGCCAGGCATGAATGCAGTCTGAGTAGGTCTAATCACTTTATGAGCTACTTCAGAGATACGAATAGTGGCCACTTTAGTGAAAATTTTAAAGCTAACATTGAGTAAACATATAGGTCTATATTGCTGGATTTGAATTGCGTTCTCTTTCTTAGGAAGCAGGGTAATGACTCCAAAATTTAACTTATGTAATGGTAGATCCCCTCTCTGGAAAGAAGCAAACAGCGCCATTAAATCTAGTTTGATAACTTCCCAAAAGGTTTGGTAGAACTCAGCTGGAAACCCATCTGGTCCAGGCGCTTTATTCCTTTCCATTTGGGAAATCGCTTCATGTACTTCCTCCATAGAGTAATCTTTAACCAAGAGTTCATTTTCATCCGCAGATAATTGAGGGATATCATTATTCATATCCTCCATGAGAGAAACCGAACTCTGCTGTGGCTCACCAAAAAGTTTTTTATAGTACTCCGTAATAAAAACCTTCAGATTTTCCTCACCCACAATAGTACCCTCATCTTGTTCAAGTTGGAATATTTTCTTCTTCCGATGCTTCCCATTAGCTATGAGGTGGAAGTATTTTGTATTGTTACCCCCTTCTTGCACAAATTTAACTTTAGCCCTTTGAGCCCATTTTGTTTCCTCATCTCGTCTAAGTTTATTTAGTTTCTCATTTGCCAACTTCAACTCAGCCCGCTCAGCATTAGACAATGGGCAAGTTTCAGCTTTGATATCTAGAAAATCAATAATGTTAAGAAGCCTCTCTTTCTCTAACTTATACTTCCCACTTAGATTTTTAGCCCAACCCCTAAAATAGCGCCGTAAGTGTCTAATCTTTTTTTGCCAGGTATCTATTGGTGAGTTCCCACTAGGAACCGCAGCCCACTCAGCTGCCACCATATCATAGAACCCATCTTGATCAAACCAGGACAACTCAAAAGAAAAACGTGACTTGTTTCCCAAATGTGCATGATTACCTGAGTCAATCAAAAGGGGCGTATGATCGGAGCCTGACCGGGACAATGCCCTCACAGACACAAGCGGAAACTTCTGCTCCCACTCAATACTAACCAAAGCACGATCAAGTTTTTCAAAGGTGGGTGTCTCCCTCCTACTCGCCCAAGTGAACTGGCGACCCGAAAGCGCAATCTCACGTAAGTTTAAATTTTCAATAATCGCATTAAAAATGAAAGGCCACCGAGGATTATAATTGTCATTACTCTTCTCCTCCGGTTTTCTAAGAATGTTGAAATCACCAGCTAATAACATAGGTAATGTCTCGACGTCACAGAGATGCACTAATTCAGACAGAAATTCATGTTTGAGAGAATCCTGAGCAGCACCATATACTGGCACCAGTACCCACTCAAATCCACCGCATTTGGATTTCAAAGATAACTTAACACAGAAATCACCATTCTCAACCTTATTAACTTTTAAAGTATTAACATTAATACCCACTAAAATTCCCCCAGAACGCCCATGAGGTGGGAGGCAGAACCAATTAAAATCCTTACCACAGGAAAGATCACGAAGGAAAGGTACAGTAAAATTGGACCTCCCAGTCTCAAGAAGGGCAATGAAATCCAACCGATGATCCCTGATAGATTCCTTAACAAAGAGGTGTTTACCCGGATCTCTAAACCCTTCACTATTCCAAGTTAAACCACGCAAGGAATCCATTAATTAAGATTATTGGGTTTTAGTTCGAATACGGTTGCTCCTACGCACCTTAGTCTTATCATAAGACTTTTTCTTTTTGTTATGCTTTTTCTTTTTTAGAACAGGCTGGAAGTCATCATCAATGAGACTCTCATCATCGTCTAAATCTCCTGATAAAGCAGAGGCACGTGTGACCACTAGACATGGTACTGGATCATCTCTCTTTTCCGAAACAGTATCATTATTCAAAATGGTTAAGGTTCTCTGAACCTCATTCTCCTTAATAAGGCGTGCTGAAGCTAACTTATCCGCATCAGAATTACCCAACGAAACCCCCAAAATACTAGCATTATGAATAATTTGAGAATCAGAAAAAGAAAGTAAGGATCGTGATTGAGTTTGCACAGTACCTTGAGCAAAGACATCATCACGCCTCTGAGCAATCGACATTGCCCGCTCAAGCTGAGTAGCATCAGCATTATGTTGGGCACGAAGTCTTCCACTCGACCTCACTCCCTTGGCCTTCTCAGATTGAATTCCACCAAAAGCAATGACCTCATCCTTAGAGAAACTCTTGGAAACCGGGGTAGACATTAACACCGGTGACACACTGTTCTTAGCAAATGCATCAACCTGAGACAAGTTTAAGCTTGAGAAATTACCGACACCATAATCATGAGATGAAAAAGTATGCTCACAATTCGAACTAACCCTGGCAGTAGAAGAAAAAGGGTGCAGTGACCTCAACATTAACAGCAGCGTCACCCTTTCCCGACATCAAAACAGATGCAGGGGTGGAACACTCCATAGTCGAATTGCGGAGAAGAATATCCTCGCCAAGAGAAATCTGTGGCGGGGCAGCACTGATCGACCTAGCCACAACAGGCGCGATCGATGTCGTTCCACTGCATGCTCCATGCAACGGAGTCCCACTCCCACCGAACAGCGAGGCGCCAAGTGGCTTGCGCGTGCATGGGTCATGCATGATCGACGTGGTGGCTAGACCCTCCGACGGAAAAGCAATAGTGTCCATCTGCTCATCATTAGCCTTAGACACAAAGCATGAGTCTTCCAACGGCGTCTCCACGTGCTCCACCGTACCCACATAACTGAAAATAGGATCAAGACGCTTAGGACTAGACAAGTCAAAACTTGAAATATGACAAGAATTCTCAAAAGCATACCCGTGTGAGACATCTGTCTCATTAGACATCACAACCGGTGACACAAAAATTTCTAGAGAGCCAATCATAATAGGAGAAAGAGATGATGTCTTCCCTGGAACAGGCGGTTGAGGTGTTGGTTCATTATCATTAGGTTTGCCCTCATCCTCATTCTTCTTCCTCTTAGCCTCTCTATCAGCATCAAAACCCCCCTCCTTATTACTAGGACCGTCATGGTCCATGTCATCATCATGGGGCGTATCCACACCCATGGTATTATTAGCTATCGGTGGAGGTTGGAGACCCTCAACCTCAAAGCGAAGCCGAAAGAAATCCTTTCGAATTTTTATGTCAATACTAGGAGGTATAATTGATGGATCAAGACAATTAATAAGAATTCTCAGGACATTGTTAGCTCTAGTGAAAGACATATCAATATCAACGGTCTCACCAAATAAATCACCAAAAGCCCATAGAGCCAAAAAGTCATCAAGAGCAAAGGGTGGTAGATCATGAACTCTTACCCACACATCCTCTGCCGTCCAGACTGGCTCAACTTCCTTTCTCCAGAAATCAAAAGATAAAGCCATCTGTGTTCTAGGCACATTAAATCTACCAAAGTGCTGCGCTTTCACCAAGTCACTTCTGCTAGGAAAATTTACCCTGAACACATTATCTTCCATTTGCTGAACATCCCATTGGTACTGATCGTCAGGCATTAAATACTGGAGTTGAGCTGTAATTTCAGGAACTGTCATAAAACCACCCTCAACAGAAACTCTTCCCAGCCTAGTATTCTCAACACGGGGCCTAACATCACCAGACAAAGGTAACTTCCAGAATGAAAGATCAGAATGACCTATCCCGTACACAGCGAGTCTTGGCCTAGGAGCACGCAATACCGGACACTGTCTAGATGCATGATCAGGACTTTGGCAACATTCACAGAGTATCACCTGGCATTCATTAAGACAATGTCCAGGCTTGCGACATCTGAAACAATTTGGACCCTTCTTCTTTGAAGCATCATCAGAACCATGGGCCGTCGCAACCTCATTCTCATTCTGACCCTCAGACACCCCAGCTACAGCCATCAGGACATCTTGTGGTCTAGAAGTATTTCCCTGCATAGCAACGCTTCCCGCAGCCACAACATTAGCAGCATTAGCTGTGGGTACTGTCCTAGGAACATAAGTCTGCCTCATCGCAGGAGCATTAGCAGCATTGCGCACTGCTTGAGCAGTTTGCACCACCGGCACATTCAGAGCAGGAGTGTCCACACCTGAACCAGAGCTAGCTGCAAGCTGCCTAGCAAAAGCCTCTGCAGCCTCCTTAACCATAGTCTTTTGCGCATCATTCAGACCACTCAAATCAGGAGTAATTCTAGAAGTATTCTCACGGCGAGCATATGAATTGCTGTTATATGGGCGACGATTAAAATTGTTACCTCCATAATTTCTGTTGTTGCCCTGATTATATCCCTGCTGATTCCTAAACCCGCCCCCATTATTAGGGTGTCCAGGACCAGCACGGAAAACACCATCCCCAAACACATCAATGGACTGCACTAACCCGTCTCCAAAGTTGCCTCCATTGCCGGCGGTACCACTAGGGCCGCCTTCGAAGAAATTGGCACGGCCACCAGCAGGAGGACCATTGGACCCTCCTTCCCATCTTCCATTACCACGGCCTCCTCCCGGCGGTCCGTTGCCCCTGGACACATTCCCCCCGCCGCGGTTCATGACGGCTGCGAGGGTTCCAGTCGAGGGTAGCAGAGGAACACGAGGAGCGGAAGGAAGATTGAACTTTCCAAACCCTAGAGACCGCCTCGGGTTCCAATCAAATCGAACCACCCGATTGCCCCGATTAATTTCGTGAGAACCCATACGGTCTCCGACATCAGGTGCGATAAGTGTCTCCAGGCCCATACTGCCTGTTCGTGAGACCAACAGATCAAGATCAGCCAAGGCTCGGCCCCCACGGCCCAAGGAAATCACGGGAAGCGGATTTTTGAAATCATGCCGTTGACCAGGAAACGGCATCCGCCTCAACAGCGGCGAATCACGCCGGAGACGATGAGGCAAACCTCGAGGAGTAAGAAAGCTAGGATGAAAAACGCACCTGGTCCTTCTCTTCTTCTCTGCACGATCACCCACTCGGCCGCATTGAAAGACTCCAGAAGGAAGGTTGAAGGTTCCATCACTGGCAGGATCTTCGTTCTTCGCTCCGGCGATCTACAAACATTAGTCAGCAAAGGACGAATAAAGCGATCAGAAAACTCACCTGGATGCAGAGCCATCGCCGCTTGACGCTGGCCCCGTCTCTTCTCTTCCCTACGACGAACAGCCGACAGCGTCGAAACCCGCAGCGAGCACGTCTCCGGTGCCGACGATCGCCAGTACTCCGACCCACGATCGGAAGCAGTAACGGCCGACGGCGGATCAGAAACCTCGCCGCAATCTTCATCTTCGTCGGAGATCTGGGAAAGAGCCCATAGTCGCCCACGGGGGGCCTCCAACGTCTCTCCGCCTTTCTCGCTCATACTATGAGATCATCAATGTTCTCCTACGAGTTTTTTCTTGGTACGCCAGGGTGACGTGCAGGAGATCACGACGACACACTAAACCGAACTCGTAATGATTACTCCCTCCGTTTCATAATGTAAGGTTTTTTAGCATTTCTCTTTCCTTCCGTATCTAGATATGTTTAGTGCAAGATTCATTTAAACCTTACACTAAAACATATCTAGATACGGATGGAAAGAGAAATGCTAAAAAACCTTACATTATGGAACAGAGGTAGTAGCTATCAACTGGTTCAGTGAATTAACGGGCCTTATTCAAAAACGAAATCAAGATGTATATATAAACACGAGCTAGCGCGCTAGCGAGAAATTAAATTGTAGAGGTAGCTAGGCTTAGGATTGTTGTTAAGTTGATGCTTTTGGGCTCGATCGATTTATTTCTAGTATTGTACATCTCGACAGTGACCGCCATGGTCTCTGGTCTAGCTAGCTAGGCCGGGAGAAGAGGCGTGCAAGCTAGCTAGCGCACCACTTGCTCTGGACCAAAGATTTATGTGAGCCCATATATATGCCACATCGACACTTCTTTTTCTGATATAGTAAGACACATATGGATATATATATATACGGTATTGCCGTTAATGAATATTTAATTCGGCTGTCACATGCATGCTGTCATAAGGAAAATGCATGTGGAATGTCGACAAGTGGCGACAGCGTTCTTCCTGAATCCTGATGTATGACAATACCACATGGTCCATCAGTCCATGCATAATTGCATATAGTACCTGATACATACATACGGGTGGATATATATCCATATGCATCAGTTAATTCTCATTACTTACAAGTCCATGGCGTTCACATCTGGTCCTGAATCCTGATCAGGAGGCTGATGGATATAGCGACAGTTTCAGGTGAGGGAACAACTCATCATCATGCAAATACATGGTAGTAGCCTACTGGTTAATACACATGAGATGCCCGATTAAATGATGCTGATCACGGATGTGCATGGCCTCTTTAAACTCGTCGGCACACAAGCGGCGACTGCATTTTCCTTGTTATATTAGTGTTTCTAGTATTTTAGTCAAAATAGGCTTTCGCCCCGCTTTATAAATAAAGCAACGACCACCATACATCAGACAATACAAACGCAACACCACAGGCGCCGGGGCAACAGCAACCACACAAACCCAAAGAAAAGAAAAGAAAAGAAGGAAGAAAAGGAGACATAAGCGGATCGACTAAACTACGGTGACCCGCGACCGCTGCGCCCTCCGAAGACGCACCACCACGCTCCTAGCGCCGAACCGTCGAGTACCAAGCAGCACCTTCAAGAAGGAAAGCGCGTGCTGCTGCCCGGACCATAGGTCCTAGGGTTTCCCCCGTCACACTGAGGGAGCGGACTACGGGTAGCCACGACGCCCTTCAGGAAGGAGAGATGCCACCCAGAGGCGGCACCGCGTCGGTGTCGGGCCAGCCGACAAGGATTTCTCCCGAAAAACCCAGTCCACTACCCCCGGACGACCGTAGCACAGGAGCCCCACGAAAACGAATCCTTGAAACCACCAGCTTCTCCGCCCACCAGCATGCACAACCACAGTCACAAAGCCACCGTCGTCGTAGTCTCACCGAAGCAGGCACCACGAGGTCTGCAGGGTGACTGCGAGGAGTAGCCAGAATCAGGTTCAGCAAGACCGCGACCGCGCGGGAGGGAACTATCTCCACCACCTTCGCCTAAGGTGGTAGTCGACCGGACGTGGCCGCAGGACACACCAGTCCCAATTAGGTTTGGCCGGGTCCAACGGGCCCGTAAAGCCCCCGCAGGGGCACACCAATCCTAGTCGGGTCCGGCCGGGCCCGGGTTGGGCCCGTAAAGTCCGCCGCCACGTTGCAACAGGCCGGTCGCCGTCGCCGCTGCACCCATGCACTAGCTACAACTACTGCCACCTGCAGAACGGGTCACCTGCAGGGCCGGCAAGCCCGCCCCAACCCAGATGGGCCCCGTAGGGCCCAGATCTGGGCTGCAGGGCGCCGCCGCCGCCACCCTGCCGACGCCCGCCGAGCTGCCGCGCCGTGAAGCCCCACCGCACCGCGAGCCCGCCGCCGCCATGCTACCTCCCAGACGGAGCCGAGCCGCCGCCGCCGCCGCCTGAGGAACACCGCCGCTAGATGCATGGAGCTCTGCCTCCACTCATCCCGGCGCGGGGAGAGACATGCCGCCGCCGTCGGCGCCGCACGGGCCGCGCCCGGCAGCCCCTGCCGACGGCGGCGACGGGGGGAGAGAAGAGAGGGGGCGGGGGAGGAGGACCTGCCGGGGGCGCGCCCCGCCGCCGCGGAGGGCGACGAGCGCGCGCGGCGCAGAGCGGGAGGGGAGGAAGGGAGAAAGATTGGCCGGGGCCGGCGTCGGCCTGGCGGCGCGGGTACCGATGACAATGGGTACCCATTACCCACCTACCCTGCGGGTTTTTACCCTATAGGGTGAGGGTTTGGTTAAAAAAACTTTACCCATGGGTATGCAAATGGTAAAAAGTGTGTACCCAGTGGGTATAGGGGGTGCGGGTGTGGTATAGCAGAACCCATACCCACTACCCATGTACCCGGTTTATTTTGCATATGACATGTTAGTTCTCTAGAAAAAATCACAATTTCCAAAATTTAATACCTAAAGTAAACAGGACAAGTGCTAAATTTCCAGTCAATTTAGTTTAACCTTGTGACCAATTAGGTTTTACTTTATCCAACCCCCCCCCCCTCCCGCTTTCATGCCACGTCTAGGTCAACTCACGTCACGACGCCCACGCCTCATGGCTCTTGCACCATAGACGTCCCAACTCCCGACGCCCCGCACGATCGATCTCATCACCCAAGGACGAATTAGTGAATAATGATCCTACATGTAGTTTTTTTCTTATACGTTATGTTGTTAATATTATCTCGTTGAGTTTTTGGGTGGGTTTACCCATGGGTTTTTAATACCCCGACTGGTGCGGGTATGGTATAAAATCTATACCCAGATGCGGGTATGGGTGTGGGTGCGGGTAAGATACGTAAGACGCGGGTGCGGGTTTGGTTAAGCTACACCCATACCCAATGGGGATGGGTGCCATCGGTGGGCGCGGGAGGGGGAAACCCTAGGGAGCCCTCGTTTCTAGTATTTTAGAGTGGTATGCAATGTCTTTCTGCCTTTGATATGTTTCCTAAGGGATATCTCCACACGCAGCACTAGTAGAAAACAGGCCTTTCGCCCGGGACATTAGTCGCGGTCGTGTCTCAACCCGCAACTAAAAGTCCGGCCACGTCGCCCCGAAATCGGCGGACCATTTGTCGCGGTTCGTTAGGATGTTTTTGTCGCGTATTTAGATACAAACCGGGACAAAAGGGGTCTGCGGCCGCCGCGAGCAGGTGCCCCCCCCCTTTTGTCCCGGTTCGTGTCTCGAACCGGGAGTAAAGCCCGCGCCTTCCCGCGACGATTTGTGATTCGAAGGCCTTTGAGTTCCCGCGCTGGTCGTTGATCACACGGGGAAACGAAGAGGTTGATCACACGGGGAAACGAAGAGGTTGCAAATTAATGGATTTTGGGAACACGGTTGGATTAATTAGCACGGCCTCCTCATCTCCCCTGCTATCTCTATATAAGAGAGCTACAGTGCCATTTGCCAAATGCACCATCTCCTCTCTGTAATCTCTCTACTCAAAAATCCTCTCTCGAATCGCTGCCGCGCGCCATGGAGCCATTTCGATCCCAGGTGTACCACTACAAGGACGACGCCGTCAACATGAACTTCAAGGTCGTGGTCACTCTCCGCGCATCAAACATGGAGAGATGGATCCGCGACGTTAAGAGGCGCTACCTCGACGCCGCACCGATGAAGATCGTGGGCCTCGACTGCGAGTTCACCGACGCCGCACCTGAGGAGAGGCAGCGTGCCGCCGTCCTGCAACTCTCCGTGGCGACCGACACGTTGGTGTTCCATATTTGCCACGCTGATCGGGTGCCGCAGGCCCTCAAGGACTTCTTGATGGACAAAACCATCAAATTCTGCGGCGCGGCTATCAACAACGATCAGCGTATGCTGGGGCCTTACGGAATTCATATTTCGTCCGCCGTCGACCTCCAGCGGGCCGTTCACCCTAACCCAACGTACCCTAATCTTCCGAGTCTCTATGCTCTAGCCAATTTTACTATTGGCACAACGCTTCAGAAGAAGAAGAAGATCAACAAGAAGAAGAAGGAGGACGAGAAGAAAAAGGAGGAAGAAGAGGACCTCACATCAGGTTGGGGCAAGTTTCCATTGAGCTTTTATCGCATCAAGTATGCCGCTCTGGACGCTCGCCTAGGCTACGAGATTGCTAGGAGGTGTCTCGGTGCTATGTGCGTATGTCTCAATGTGTCGATCTAGATCGTCTCAACAATAATTGTCATATGTGAGACGTTTGATTGAAATAAAAAGTTGTGTGATCTTTGAATTTATTTAGCCCTTGTTTTCCCTTTATATTGTTAATTATCTCTGGTCCGTACTAATATTCAGCAATAGCAAGTTTGTGCACGTATCAAAAGTAAATTTTTTTGATTATAAAGTGTTCTACACATTCTAAGGATTTAAATGACTACAAATTTGTTGAATTTGGCCAAGTGGATCAACGATTATTATTTGTTAACAATTATTATTACTTAATCATTAATATTTGTGCAAAAGTGTACGGTATGTGGTAGCGCAGAAATATACGAAAACTATTTTGAAATGAAGAAAAGAAATAAATAAAATAAAACAAAATGAATTCTCTGCCGCGGCAGAGAAAAATGCCTAAATTTCTGCCGCGGCAGAGAGTATTAGTCGCGGCCTGTTATACGAACCGCGACTAAATTGTGTGCCCCGAGCGCGGCCAGGTTTGAGACCCTTTTGTCTCGGTTTGTATCTCAAACCGGGACAAAAGGTCTGGCCCCTATATATACGCAGCCCATCTTCCCCCTCTTCCCCCTCTCTTGTTTTTTTTTCTGGTGGGAGGTGGTATAGGTTTGTGCTAGTTCTTTTTTTCTACATATGCTCTAGAGGTGTTCGGTGAAATGCATGTTAGAGCGATGCCAGTTGAGTTCACACAAAACAAACATGATATGAGGTGCCCGAGCCACACTTAAGCTTCCTCCTCTTTGTTTCCAAGTTTCCTAAAAGGTTAGCAACTACTTTCTCGTTTAGACCACGCGGTACTAATTTTAGCATCGTGATTGCGTTTGATATATAGTAGCATGATGCAGATGGGCCATCCATGGATGTACGGTGACCGACGCTCTGGCGCTTATAGAGAAGGCGTACGTTCTTTTATCGTTGTGGCCGAGGCGAACAAGCGGCGGGATGGTTTCATGTGTTGTCCGTGTGTTGAATGTCGGAATGAGAAGGAATACACTTCCTCAAGAGTCATTCAGAGCCACCTGCTTCGGTCCGGTTTCATGTCCGGCTATAATGTTTGGACCTTGCACGGAGAAAGAGGGGTTATGATGGAAGACAGCGATGAAGAAGAGAAAGATGATGACAACTACCGGTCTATGTTCCCTGAATACGCTGATACAGCAATGGAAGACAATGAAGAAGAAGGAGGTGAAGAACGGGCAGCATATGAGCCTGCTGATGATCTTGGTCGGGTCATTTCTGATGCAAAGCGAAACTGCAACACAGAAAAGGAGAGGTTGCAGATCGAGCAGATGTTACAGTACCACAACAAATTGTTGTACCCAACTTGTGAAGATAGCCAGAAGAAGCTGCGTAGCACACTGGAATTGCTGAAGTGGAAGGCAGAGACCGGTGTGACTGACTCGGGATTTGAAAAGTTGCTGGTACTAATGAAGAAGATGCTACCAAAAAATAATGAATTGCCCGCCAGTACGTATGAAGCAAAGAAGCTTGTCTGCCCTCTAGGATTAGACGTGCAGAAGATACATGCTTGCCCTAATGACTGCATCCTCTACCGTGGTGAGAAGTACGAGAATATGGATAAATGTCCGGTATGCACTGCATTGCGGTATAAGATCAGAAAAGATGACCCTGGTGATGTCGAGGGCGAGCCACCCAGGAAGAGGGTTCCTGCCAAGGTGATGTGGTATGCTCCTATAATACCACGGTTGAAACGTTTGTTCAGAAACAAAGAGCATGCCAAGTTGTTGCGATGGCACATGGAAGACCGTAAGAAAGACGGGATGTTGAGGCACCCCGCTGATGGTCAGCAGTGGAGAAAAATCGAGAGAGACTTCCCGGACTTTGCAGGTGATGCAAGGAACTTATGGTTTGGTCTAAGTACAGATGGCATGAATCCTTTTGGGGAGCAGAGCTGCAGTCACAGCACCTGGCCCGTAACTCTATGTATCTACAACCTTCCTCCTTGGTTGTGCATGAAGTTGATTGGCCTGCTCTTAGTAACATTTCAGTACAGACAAACAAATGATACAATGCATACACGCACTTTTGGCCCAGCGCGCGCAAAAGGATTATGCCAGATTTGAAAAAACAGAGAAAACGGCGTGCGCGCGAGCGCATTTTTGGCCCAGCGCACGCAAAAAATTTGGGCCCATTAGTCGCGGCCCATACCACCAGCCGCGACTAAAGCTTGTGGTGCGCGCGGGATCTGAAACCGCCCCCCCCCCCCCCCCACACACACACACACACCTTTAGTCGTGGGGCGTGGCTGAACCCATGACTAAAGACATGCCTTTAGTCGCAGTTTGAGCCACGCCCCGCGACTAAAGGGGGGTGTATAAAGCTGGCCGTCTCCCCGGTGCGTGGCTCAGACCGCGACACCGGAGGCCATTTTGTGACTTAGCGCCGTCAGGCTGCCGAAATTTTCCACCGCCACCGTCGCCTCCTGCCGCCGGCCGCTCTCCTCCGCCGCGCCCGCCGCTATCCTCCGCCGCGCGCCCTTCGCCTCCGCCGCCACGCGCCCGTCGCCTCCGTCCCTGCGCGCCCGTCGCCCGCCGTCCTCCGCGCCCTCCGTCCCCGCGCGCCCGCCGTCCTCCGCGCCCTCCGTCCCGCGCGCCCGTCGCCTCCTCCGCCGCCCGAGCGCACCGTCCTCCGCGCCCGCCGCCGTCGCCTCCTCCGCCGCCCGAGCCCGCCGTCCTCCGCGCCCGCCGCTTGAGCCTTCCTCCGCGCCCGAGCCCGCTGCCGTACGTCCTCCGCGTCGGCGCCGCTCGATTTAGGTTAGTTTTTTTTATCAGTTAATTAGGTAGATTTTTAGGTTAGTTTAAATTTAGATCAGTTAATTAGGTAGATTTTAGGGTAGTTTAATTTTACGTTAAATTTTAGATTAGTTAGATTGGTATTTAGAAATTTTGCTAAGTTAAATCGGTACTTTACAAATTTTACTAAGTTAAATTGGTATTTTAAAAAATTTGCTAAGTTAAATTGGTATTACTTTTTTAGTGTAGAAATAGAAATTTTGCTAAGTTAAATTGATACTTTAGAAATTTTGCTAAGTTAAATTGGTATTACTTTTTTAGTGTAGAAATAGAAATTTTGCTAAGTTAAATTGATACTTTAGAAATTTTGCTAAGTTAAATTGGTATTACTTTTTTAGTGTAGAAATAGAAATTTTGCTAAGTTAATTTGGTATTACTTTTTTAGTGTAGAAATAGAAATTTTGCTAAGTTAAATTGGTACTTTAGAAATTTTGCTAAGTTAAATTGGTATTACTTTTTTAGTGTAGAAATAGAAATTTTGACTTAGGTGTTTTTAGTTTATTGTTCTCGGCGACGATGTCCCTGTTGGATTAGAGGGGCGATGTGCGGGAATGGGCTCCGCCGGGCTGGCACTGGGAGGTGCTACCTTCCGGGACGCGCAGCTTGGTGAGGAATCCGGGTGATGTCGTCGACCCGGATCTTCTTTGGTGGCAGTCGCGTGGGCCACGCTCGGTGCAGAGGGAGCCGGCCCCCGAGGAGGTGGTCCGTCGCCGTATCAGAGAGGAGGACGAGCACGTCCGTCGCTACATGTATCTATTGGATAGTCATTATAGCAATAGTTGGTCGTTTCTTCAGAGGGTTCCTTATCATGTGAGCTATGACCCTGTGAGGGTTCCTTCTCTTTGGATGCGCAGCGCCGGCGGCTCAGCACCCCGCGGCTCAGGAGCCGGTCGAAGTTAGTTTGAGAGGTTTATGCATGGGAGATGTATTAGTGATATTATTCATGATGTATTAGGTTTAAAAAATAATGGACCCGAGCTATGTAACTGGATTATTCTAGATGTATTTGTGATATTATTCGTGGTGTATTTTTATGTAATATTTGTACGTAGTATTATTTTAGTAGTATTTTTATGTACTAGTAGCAATATTGTATGCGATAATGATATTGTGTGCATTTTGCAGAAACTATGGATCCACCTTGTCCAATCCGCAAAGACCTAACACAAGAAGAAATTCTCGAGGACATAATCCACAACGCCACCGGTGCTGATCCACCCGATCTCCCTCGATGTATCTGAACCCATCCGGTGAGGGTGAAGAGGTCGACGGGAAGCCGACGCCTCTGATGATGGAGAAGGCGACGGCTCCGATGATGGACCCTTAACGAAGTCCGGCGAGGTATATATATATGAAGTCCGATGATCAGTAGATGCATTAATTGAGTTGTATATATATGAATTGACGAATGTTTCTTCTCTTAGGCCTCCACATCGAGCAAATGTTCCAAACGAGGCCCGGCCAAAAAGTTGGCCCCATCTGCGCATTATATAATTACAAAGATATCACCACTGGGCGAACCGTTGGAACCCATAAAGGTTGCAAAGAAATTTGTAAAACAATGCGGAGTTATGGTTAGGGATCGCATCCCGATCACCGTTCGAGAGTGGCATAAGCCCAAAGGGGTGGAAGATAATGAGTATGTCGACGAAAGGTACAAAGATGGTCTTTGGAATGACCTCATGGCACATTTCACCCTCCCAGAATGTGACAAAGAGGACGACACAACTCCATTGAGGGACAAAGTCAAGGTGTTTACTCTTAAGAAGATGGTCGAACTATTCCGGCAGTGGAAGAAAACATTATGGTAAGAGTATCAGAAGAACAATATTGCTCCAAAATTCGAAGGCTATCTAGCGAAGCAGAAGGCTTACTGGGATGCATTTGTGAAGTACAAGCAGTCAGCAGATGCTACGGAAAAGTCAACACGAAACAAGACAAATGCTGCGAAAAAGAAATATCACCATCGCCTCAGGACAGGGGGCTATGTGACTGCCATGCCAAGGTGGGATAAAATAGAGGAAGCGCTGCTTGCTAAAGGGATCATTCCAGAACCAATTCGCGACGAATGGGAATTGAGGGCAAGAAATTTTTTCCTTGCGCATGGGAGTGAGTATGACAATGAGAAAGGGGACCTTGTTTGCAGTGACGGGATTAAGGTACCCAGGGAGACATGGCTGAAAGTAGTGAAAGAAATTAAAGAGGGGAAAACAAAGTTCCGTCCCGATAGAGAGAAAGACTTGCTGACAAAGGTCCTCGGGAATCCAGAACACGGAGGACGAACACGAGGCCTTGGCCCGAGTTATCCCTGGGAGATTGGGTTTCCCAAAGACAAAGATACTTATAGAAGCCGATTGAGAGTAAAGAAGCGACGGGAGGAGGAGGAGGAGGGAGACAGGTTCAACCAGTTGCTAGCAAGAATTGACAAGCAGCAGCAGCAGATTGACGAACTTAGAGGAGAGCGCCTGCAAGATCCTGCACTCGATATTACCACCGGCCCATCTCTGCGGAGAAGTAGCGTGGCTGAATCGGAGGTCCCGTCTGACGGTGCACGGATGATAGATGGCGGTCCCGGCTACCCCGTGGATGGAATCAAGGAGCAGATATCTTGTGAGCTCCAACAGAAGGTGAAGAACATATCCCTGAAGGTGGCGGTCGGAAGTGCTTTACCTTGTCCACCTGAGGCACGTTGGCATGGCTGTGAGATTCCAGCTGGCTATGCTAAAGTCACCGTCGATGAAATCGTAATGGGGTTTGACTTAATGGAGCTTGACATCCCTGGACCTGAAGGTGAGAGGACACTCAGAGAAGTACTGGGTGGTATCATTCTATGGGACAAGAACAACATCAAGCTTCCAGGCTCGGCGCCAAGGCCAACACCGCCTCCGAGTCGTCGCAGGTCACCATCACCTACAAGAAGCCCACCCAAAGACTATGATCAACACAGCGCGAGTCCATCTCGATTTCCGCCACCGGACTTGGGTCGGCCGTCTTCGCCGCCGCCTTTGCCAGCTAAGGACAATAAGCGGAAGCGTGCTTCGTCGCTGAGTACTAAACGATGCAGCAGCCCAAAACGAAAAACGTCGCCCCTCCCAAGAGTACCTCATAAGAATCTTCCCATCAGACCTTACGATCATACTGACGAGGAAATCGCAGCGATCGCAAAGGCTGAAAAAGATGCGCATTTTGCAAAGAAGAAAACAGAGCCCGCCCCGGTATACACCGAGAAGGAAAAAGCGTGGGCAGTTGATTTTCTGAACACAAAATCGCAATATGAGTTGCACCATAAGCCAGATGACTATGCACGTCAACTTCAGAAGGAAGCGGCGAAGAACAATTCAAGTAAAAGTGCAAGCGGGAGCAAAGCAAGTGAAAGTGCAAGCGGGAGCAAAGCAAGTAAAAGTGCAAGCGGGAAAAGAAGGGACGTTCCCCAGCTCGGAGAACAGGCCAAACAATCGATCCCACCCCTCAAGGTGTTATCCAAAGACGTTCCCCAAGCGCAGCAGCAGGATTTGGGAGAAGCTGCAAAGTTGGCGGCCGCTATGGGTGTGACTGTTGCTGAACTGCTAGGTTCCCAAGACGACAAGTTACCCACAGCTGATGTAGTCCCTACATATGTCCCAGGGAAGCCTTTGGTCAGCGAACAGAAGTTGAAACAACTGCCAACACGCATGCGAAATTTGCATGAATGGTACTTGAGAGAGGTAAAGGGGGACAGAATAATGATCGTGGCGAAAGTCCCACAAGAGTACTTCTTCCGACCCGAAGAGGTCCATGTTGAGTTTTCAGAACTCTACCAGTTATACAATTTCGACGCCCTCGACAAATCTCTCATGAGTTGTTATTGTCTGTAAGTTGTTGAATTCATTGTCTACATATAAGTTGTCCAGTTCATTGCATTTGTAATTATTCTCATTATATATATCCTTTTGTACTCTATATTATGCAGAATGAAGATGCAGGATTGTAAAAGAAGGATCTATAGTGTTGGGTTCATTGACCCAGATAAAGTACATATAGAAACGCTAACGACGAAACCCGAAGAGATGGCGGGAAACCTTCTAAGGTTTCTAACGGAGCGACATTTCTGTGACCACATATTGTTTCCTTACAACTTCAAGTGAGGGTCTTACTCTACTGTACACATTCACTTTTGCATACTCGATGTTAAGTGTAATTGATAAGTTACTGACGTATATATAAACATGTGCAGATTTCACTAGATTCTGCTAGACATACGAGTTGATAAGGGAATAGTTGATGTCATGGACCCATTAAAGAGAAACCTGGAAGAGTTCCGCAATATGCAGGACATGCTACAGAGGTAATATTCGCGTTATATCGGTCTTTTTCATTGATTTCATGAGATATCAGGTAATGAATTAACTCATTCATTAATTCATTTTCTTTGTCGGGCAGGGTTTGGAAACGGTTCAAGAGTGTGGTGACGGGTTCCTTTAGTGAGAAGCTGACGTTTACTCCGGTCTCGGTAAGTAGTACGAGATATGACCGCGCATCTCTTTACTTCTAATTTCAATACAGTTATTATTTTGATGCTAGATTATTATTTTGATTGAATTCTATTCTCGTAAAGTGTGCGAGGCATCCATCGGGGATGCATCTATGTGGATACTACGTTTGCGAGTTTATTCGCACGTTTACCACTGAGCACAAAGATTATAGAGTCGACGTAAGAAACACATTCACAACATTATTTTATTACCTCACTTTTTGTTATCATGATTGATGTTCATATTGATCTCCTTTTCTTATATAGTTCGAGAGAATGCGGGAAAAGGTCCTACCGAAGCAACGCGTAATAGCAATTGCAGAGGAACTGGCGGGATTTTTGCTGAAAGAGATGGTAGACGATGCCGGAGAATTTAGTGTGAATAATAGTTGCAACCGATGATCCCGGGCCGTGTAATCGAATAGTCGGGCTTAGTCCAGGTAATTGTGATCTCCATGTAACTATCAAAGTTGTATATATTTGTATGCTCGATCGTGTACGGTATGTGCTGGTGTAGAAATAGACGAAAACTATTTTGAAATGAAGAAACAAAATAAATAAAAGAAAACAAAATGAATTCTCTGCCGCGGCACAGAAAGTGCCCAAATTTCTGCCGCGGCAGAGAATCATTAGTAAACCCTAAACCCTAACCAAAATGAATTATCTGCCGCGGCACAGAAAGTGACCAAATTTCTGCCGCGGCAGAGAATCATTAGTCGCGGTCCGTTATACGGACCGCGACTAAAGGTTGTGCCCCCAGCGCGGCCAGGTTGAGGGCCATTTGTCCCGGCTGGTAACAGGTCCGCGACTAAAGGTTGGACCTTTAGTCCCGACTGTCCTGTCCCGGTTGGCCAACCGGGACAAATGGCCCTCACGGCCCGGGACAATAGGACCGGTCCCCACTAGTGCAGCTATATTTATTACAAACTTGTTATCCAAAAGCATACTGTGTAAAAATAATAATGATTACAAAGCTCAACCAGAACAATAGAAGATATAAAACCCACTTATACGGGGAAAATTCTACTAGTAGCCCACGAGCCATGCATACTTGTTGAACATATCTTAAGTGACCATCTCCAAAACGGTTGTACCCATAGTCTAGAGACTCGCGTGTTTCCATAGTGTGGAAGATAAAACCGCGTATGGATCCACTTGATGGCCTTGAGAACAAACTGCAAAAAAAGGGAAACTTTTGCCTTGAAAATAACATCATTCTAAAAATTCCATATAGCTCATACCAAGGCACATACTCCCATCTAGATATTATTGGCCTTAACTTATTAACTGGCCTCATTCAACCAATTCCCAAACATATCCGTAATGTTAGATGAGGGCTAGACACATGATCTATTCGCCACACAAGGCAAGCAAAATGACACAATATAAAAAATGTGATGAATAGTTTCATCTTTGTTACAAAAGCAACATTTCTTATCAAATACCAATTATATTTAGCGAGATTGTCCTTGTTAGAAGTACCTTTCCACATACAAACCATGCAAAGATTCTTATTTTTAGAGGCACGTTTAACTTCCAAATATATTTCGGAAGAAAACTAGTATACACATCGGCATACAATTATTTGACTACTAATAAAGTAAAAGGTAGTTAACTTCCATTGAAATAAATCTCGCTCCTCGGATAGGATAACCTACATCAACCACTAGACTAAATGTAACCAAGATGTCTCTTTGTTCCTGTTTAAGGTCCGTCTGAAACTAATGTCTAGTGAGACTACATATACAACGTTGACAACTGAATTTTTTATATAAAGATGGATAATGTTGGGAAAGAGTCGCGCCACCTAGCCATGTATCTTTGCAAAAACGAGTATTATTTCTATTTGCAACTATAACGGATCCTCCACCAAAGAACTCACATCTTGCTCCCATGATGCCCTTCAAAAGAAGGGGAATCCATAGGTTTGGTTGTCATGTGTATCAATTTTGATAGGATATTTGTTTGTTTTTTCGAACATCGGCAATGTCTTTATAATTGATAAAGTCGAAAAAGAGTTGGACGGTTTTAAGGAAAACCATCCAAAAACCATAAAACACAACGCACCACGCTAGCCCCAAGGCCGCGTCCCAACCTGAGTCAACGACCATGTCGCCCTAGCAACCAAATCCGACACTCGAACACCTCAATGCAACACGGCGAAGGCAACCTCATCAATGCAAGACGGCGGAGACGAAACATCTGGAGCCGCCGCTCCGACCTCCATGACAGCGCTAAGGCTGCGCCCCACACGAGCAAACGACCGACGGAGACATCGATGGATCATTTATCCGTATTCAGATAGGTAGAGGGAGAGAGCTACCCAGCGTGGTCCAGTACGGCCTACATAAGATAGGGTGACGTGCAGGAGATCAGAACGAAACACCAAACCGAACTCGTAATGATTTAGCCGGTCCAGTGAATTAACGGCCCTCATTAGAAAACGAAATCAAAGATGTGTAAACACGAGCTAGCAAGTAGCAAGAAATTAAAGGGTAGAGCTAGGTAGGTTAGGCTAGGATGGTTGTTAAGTTGTTATTATGGGTCCATTATATGATGCATGCATGGCAATTGGCAGATGACAGATGCTGTTGGCCTCGATTTTTTTTCTAGTTTTGTACATCTTGAAGGTGACCTGCATGAATGGCCTGTGTGGTCTAGGCCGAAGGAAGAGGCGTGCGAGCAAGCTAGCACACCACTTGCTTTGGACCAAAGATGCATGTGAGCCCATATATGCCACATCGACACTTCTTTTCCTGAAACGGTGAGACACACATGCACATGGATATATACGGTATCAGAGAAACTCCAACAGATTATCCATATTTACTCTCAATATTTGAAAACTGCTTTTTTACATATTGGGAGGAAAAAAACTTGCTTCAGCAGCTTACCCGTAAGTGGTTCTAGACCCAAACTTTTTGGTTCATCGCAAGAAAAATAATTCTATTGAATTGGCAAAATATGGCAATCCATTGCTAGGATTGCCGAAACAGGAAATAAAAGGTGGTGGGAAGCTCCAACCACAATGGGTCAAAGTTCACCCGCACGTTGTCCGACACGCCGCATCAAGGTCGCCTGCCATCCTCTCGTAGCTTTCCTCCCAAGCCCCCTGCTATTGTCTCGTGCCGAATAGAGCCCCCATCACCGCTCAACGCCCCCAACCATCGCGCTGCATTCGTCGCCCCTCCCCATCCGGCACCCCCGCCGGGCCTGCCGCGCTCGCCTTAGTCGGCCTCCCCCGACCTTGCCGCCCATATGTCTCGTCCCCATGAAGCTCGCTGGCGCCCCTCACCGAGCCGACGTCCATGGGTTTGACAGGCTAGGGAGAAGGGAGATGGGGAAAACGATGGAAAGAAATAAAATATTAGCCCAAAAAAGTGAGCCCCAAGTGCAATCAAGTTTTAACAATTCAGTTTTTGGGTAACTGTTGAATGGTAAAAATTTGTGGCTACGCATATCTTATCTTTTGTAGACCGAAACCAGTTTGGATAGCCAAATTATGGGTAAGCTATTGGAGATGCTCTTACCATTAATGAACCCTTTACTATATACTCCCTCCGGTCTATATTGCTATTCGAGTATATCTAGACGTATTTTAGTATTTGCAACTATCTGTTTCAGTGACAACTAATATAGGATGGATGGAATATATCCATGTTCATGGGCGAATGTATGATTTGAGTTGATGTACTGCGTCGTCCAGGAGTATAATTTAACCACAAGAGTATGAATAAATTAGTAACGCCAAAAGCTAGTATCCGTTCGACAATCTTGAATTCGGCTGTCAGATGCATGCACGCACTTGGACACCACTTTTTTTTTTGACCAAACGAGCCACCCCGTCGATTTCATATAAAGAAACCGCCAGTTCACTACAAGGACACAAAACAAAAGTAAAACAGAAACAAAGAAAAAAGCCCCGACCCAGCATCGAACAGGCTAGCATTCAGAAATGAGACTAGGCTCAAAACAGCTACCATAGCTGGGGAGTAGGGTAAACCCAACAAAGTGAGCTCCCTACCACAGACCACCAGCAGAAAACACAACAAGGTTTTACTAGATGAAGGGGAGCTAAAAAGCTACTACAGCTCAGCAGCTTCAAATCGTCAGTCTCGCCACATTAGGAGCCCATCCATGCGCTTTGGAGTATATCTCTCGCAGCACCGTCTTGATCTTCCCCACACCAGCTTCAAACTTTCCTTGATCTCGGTTTTTCTGCAGAATAGCCCAGCTATTAAGAAGGTTACACAGTCTATATATTACATTTGCAGGATCATTAGGAAACTTTCTGTTGAAGCATGCATCATTTCTTGTCTTCCAGACTATCCACACTACCGCAGCTGCTCCACTAAGCATCAGTTTTCGATCTGATGCTGGGAAGCTATTAAACCAGCCATTCATCATGTCCATCACACCCTTTGGACTCCTATTCAGACCTAGAGAGCATTCTACAATTGACCAGATTAGTCTAGCCAGAGAGCAATGAAAAAGCAGGTGATCAACTGTTTCTTCATGCCCACAGAAGTGGCATTGACTGTTACCAGTCCACCCTCTTTTGATTAGGTTATCTTTTGTTAGAATTCTGTTCTTCATCATCAGCCACAGGAAGACTTTTACTTTCAGGGGAATTTTAATCTTCCACATGAATTTGAACGGGAAGGTCCCCTCAGATCTCAGATGAGAGTATAAACTACTCACAGAGAACTGCCCCGAGCTTCCAATAGTCCACTGCACCTCATCAGCTCTTTCAGTGAGTTGGACCTCGTTCACAACTGCCTTCATTTCATCAAGTTGAGCTAGTAGCTCACCATAAATTGTCCTCCTGAATCGCAACACCCCCCATCCATCTGTTTTCACTTTGCTAACCGTAATTCCTTTGTCAAAGGATATATTAAATAGCCTGGGAAATTGCTCTGCGAGGGGTGTATCTCTCACCCAACAATCTGTCCAGAAGAGAGTTTTCTCTCCATTTTGAAGAATTCTTCTAGTGAATTGCTGAAAAATTCCATTAACACTTATCAACCCCTGCCAGAAGTGTGAACATCCTGGCTCAGGTTGAGTTTGTGAAAGAACTTTGTTGCGCAGATATTTCCTCCTCAGCATTTCCTGCCATGTCCCTTCAGAGTTTTCCAGTTTCCACAGCCACTTACAGAGTAGGCTAATATTCATAGTTTTTAGATCTAGAACCCCCAAGCCTCCACAGTCTTTAGGAAGGCAAACTGTCTGCCAGTCCACTAGATGGTATTTTTTCTTGTTGTCCAATTCGTTCCAAATCATTCTCTTCCTATGTAGGTCCCATTTCTTCATCACACCCTTGGGAAGTGGCAGAAAAGACAGCATGTACACAGGCAAGCTGGTCAAACAAGCATTTACCAAAGTAACTCTATCTCCCGTGGAGAGAAGTTTCCCCTTCCAACCTGCCAACTTGTTAGCAAATTTTTCATCAATGGGAGCCCATTGAGACGCAGCAAGCCTCTTCTCATCAATAGGCATCCCCAAGTATTTCATGGGCAGAGCAGCAGAGATACAAGTGAAAATTTCACTATATTGCTGTTCTTTATTTCTGGCCTCTCCTAAACAATATATCTCACTTTTGTCGAAGTTGATCTTCATACCCGACAACTGTTCAAAAAGACAAAGCACAAACTTAACATTTCTTGCATTCTCTAAGGAGTCTTCCAGGAGTAGAATGGTATCATCTGCATATTGCAGAATGGACAGACCACCATCTACCAAATGAGGGACCAAACCAGCAATCACACCCTGATTCTTTGCTTTATTAATCATCATGGATAATCCATCTCCCACAACATCAAATAGCAGTGGGGACAATGGATCTCCCTGTCTCACTCCTGCATGAGTAGGAAAATAAGGTCCTACTACATCATTAACCTTAATTGCAACCCTCCCTCCTCTGACAGCTTTCATTACCCAATCAGAGAAAAGGTCGCCAAACCCTTTATCTTGCATCATCTGATACAGAAAACACCAGTTCACCTTATCATATGCCTTTTCGAAGTCTATTTTGAATAAGACTCCAGACATTTTTTATGATGAATTTCATGTATTGTTTCGTGCAAGAGTACAATCCCTTCCATGATATATCTGTCTTTAATAAAGGCAGTCTGTGTATCAGCAACCACCTTATGGACCACCTTCCCCAATCTGTTTGCTAATGTTTTCGTTAGTATTTTGTAACTAACATTTAGCAGACATATTGGGCGAAATTTCTGAATTACTGAGGCATCAGGTACCTTAGGTACCAAAGTAATCACACCATGATTAAGTCTCTGAAGGTCTAGCCTACCTTCATAGAAGGCATCAAACATTTCCTTAAGATCTTGTTTAATGATTTCCCAGAACTCCTGGTAGAATTCTGCAGGGAGCCCATCAGGTCCAGCAGCTTTATAGTGTTTCATACTAAAAACCACTTCTTTGATCTCTTCTATATCAAATGGAGCAGTCAGCATCTTCCTATCTTCTTCATTTAATTTACTTCCTCCAAAATCATTCAAGGACAGACTTGTTCTCTCCGATTGACCAAAAAGACCCTTATAGTACTCTGTCACATGCTTGATAAGATTGTCTCCCCCCAGGATTTCTGAACCATTGTTGAGCAACATAGAAATGTGATTTTTCTTTTTCTCCCACTAGCTTTCATATGGAAGTACTTTGTATTGCCATCTCCTTCTTTTAGATCTTTTTCCTTTGCTCTCTGTCTCCATTTCAGTTCTTCGTCTCTGAGCAATTTCTTTAACTTTTTCTGCATATCAATCTGACTCTCTCTCTCAATAATGGAAAGACAAGAAGTCTCTGCTTTCTTGTCTAGTATATCAAGCTTAGACAGCAAATTCTTCTTTTCTTTCCTATACACCCCTTCCACATTTATGTGCCAACCTTTCACATGTCTTCTTAATCTTCTCCCCTTTTCTTGCCATTTATCAATATCATGTCTATTAAAAGTTCTACAGGTCCAGCTATTTTCCACAGTTTCTCTAAAACCCTCTCTCTCCCTCCAACAGAGTTCATATCGAAATGTATCACAATGAGGAGGAGGAGACCCACATGACAGAAGTAAAGGAACATGATCAGAGATATCTCTGTTCATGCCTGTCACTACAGCCAAAGGGAAGGCCTGAGCCCATTCTGAAGAAACAAGAACTCTGTCAAGTTTTTCAAAAGTTGGCTCAGCCTGATTATTTGACCAAGTATACAGCCTGCCTAGGAGTTTAAGCTCTATTAATCCACTAACTTCAATAATGGAATTGAACAAATGACTCCATTTGGACAGAATACAAGGTTTATTTTTCTCCGTGACTTTTCTGATGATATTGAAATCACCACCAATCACACATGGACCAGTACACTTATTAAAAACATTTGCCAGTTCAGCAAGGAAAGACTCCTTACCTTCTGGTTGAGCTGGACCATAAACAGTCACTAGGTGCCATTTCATTTTGGAATGTTTATCTAGGAGATACATTCGTACAAAATGATCTCCTTTTTCCAAGTCCAGAACATCATATAAATCACAATCAACCCCTAAGAGAATCCCACCAGATCTCCCGTTTGCAGGAGTATAATGCCATTTGAAGTTCCTATTGCCTGAGATTTTATCCAACCAGAATTGAGTGAATTCACTTTTTATGGTCTCACAAAGCCCAATAAAGTGAGTCCCCTCCTCTCTGATCAATTCTCTCAGGAATCTCTGTTTATCTGGGTGATCAACACCTCGAATATTTGCAAAACAACCTATCATTTTATCTTTACAGGGGGAACCCCCCCAGGTTTAATTCTAGCTAGCTCTATCCTGAAAACAGGAGAGCACCGCTTGATAATTTTATTTGGAATGTGTTTATATAACTGAACCCTCTTGGGGCTAGTATGTAACACACCTCCATCCTCATCTTCTTGGTCAGATGCCAGTTCATTGGCTTCCTCTGTCACTTGTGTGAACAGATCACCACCAGTAGGCTCTACCAAATTTTTGTCCTTTTTCCTTTCCACAAATATGTCCTTTCTAGCCTGCTCCGGATTTTTTATTATCCCAACAACATTTTTAATACCTTCCTCATTTTTATTATCAGTAATACCAATTTTCTTTGCTAAGGAAACTAGATTATCATCACTAGCATTTATGATAGTAGGAATCTGGCTAGGATCAGAATTATTACCTCCAATGTAGTTCTTGTCTGCTGCCCTTTTCATCGCCAGCTCAGTTCTATCAACATCTTCTTGAGTCTTTAGTCTCTCACATCTCCTAACCTTAACAGCTCCCCTTTCTCCACACTTGTTTATGCCTTTCTTCAGTTTAGCTTCTCCCCCTGTAATTCGAGTTACCTGTGTCTCAAAAGATTCCTGTGACCCAGTGAGGTCCTCCTCTCCACCTTCTTGTTTTTCTGAATATTTGTCTTGGCTATCATCATAGTCAACTAGTTCCTCATCTTCAACAGCATCTTCATCTTGCACCTCTTCTTGTTTGTTAATTTCTATCTGGCTTTTGGATACCTCTGCTCCTGTTACCTGACCCTCTTTGCCTATATTGCACTGTTTCTGGTGTGTCACAATCCTGTCTTTTTCGACCTGAGGAATCTTCTCAATTGTCTCCACTCTGGGAGTTATATCTTGCAGCTGCTTTTCCTTTTCTATCCTTGATATCTCCACATTTGTTGTTTCCGCTTTCTGTTTCTTGATAGCTCTCGCATTCTCCTCTTCATCACTTCCCTTCTTCTTCATATGTTCATCAGAATCATTTTTGCTTGCCGTCTCAACATCAAGCCCCTCCAAAGTGCCTGGTGTGATAATGTGCTCAATGGAAAACGTCACCTCATACACCCATGGTTTAATGGACCATTCCTTCACCATAGGGAAATGATTGACACTTCTAACATTAACCTGAAACCTTACCACATCCAGATCAGTCAACATTTGCATATCCACATCATCCACATCACCAATCAGAGACCCCACTTCACAGATCCCTTTGTAGTGCTTCATTTCTCTAGGAACACTTTCTGCTCTCGCCCATACAGTGAATAATCTTCCTTTAGGCACCACCTCATCATCAGCTTTCGTAATCTTGATATAAGCATTAGCACCTTTTAATTTGAATTCATCAAACTCTACCATCATATTGAGTCTGTCAACAGATGGAAATTGTACAACAAAATCCTTTCCCCTCTCCACAACTTTCCAAGTCCATTGCCACTGGAACTGCTGAGTGAGACCACCATATAACATCCCTGCATCAATCCTGCCACTGATGACCTTGACCAGACCCAGAGTAGAAGTTTTTCCAGCTTTCTGATTGTTTTTAGCATATTGAGCTGAGAAAAAACCTAACTCAGGATCAGCCAAGCCTACTGCTGGCATTACTGGTTTAGGTTGATTCGGCCACACACATCGTTTAGTGATATGGCTTTCTTTCTCACAAATCAAGCATGACACCTTAACAGAACATTCCTTCGAATTGTGTCCTTCCACGTCACACTTATAGCAGATTATAGGCTTACCAGGAGGACCTGAACTGTTAGGAACAGGATCTGGAGCAAGAATCTGGGAGTTACTTGTTGTCACCTTCTTCTGCCAGGTTGAATTCTGCGCTAGAGGTGGATAGCTCCTTGATCCCCCACCTCGAAAGCCATCCCTTCTTGAATCCCAGTTCCTTCCTTCCTTATCAGGTCTCTCCTCCCTTCTCCTACGATCCTCTTCTCTTTCTTTCCCGTAGCCCATCATCCTCTTCCGCTCTTTTCTCCTATTCTTCTTGGCCTTGCTAGGTTTTGAGATCGGAGCCGGAGATAGCAGAACCTCCTTATATGTTCTTCTCTTCCCCGAGATCCTCTCCCCAATTTCTGGTGTGGACTGATTAGTTCCCCTAGTCGCCGTCACCCTCGGGATCTCTCCCTCCTCTAGGGTTTGTGACGGCGAGGTGAGGTTTCTCTCTCCCCTGCACCTATCCTTTTCTCTTTTATCTCCGGAGGCTCCCCCATGGGCTTCTTCACGCCAGTCCATCAGCCCAATGGGCCTTGAAACAATTGTCTTCTCAGTCCCAGCCCCCAATCTAATGGACTCCGGCCACTCTTTCCATGGTCGATCACACCGGAGCTCCGCCGGCGACCTACGAACCCACCAGTTGCCTGGATCTGAGATTTCCTTTTCTCTAGGAGTCTTCATCTGGGGTATCAGAACCACCGGAGGCACCATCATCTGAATTCTATCTCCAACCTTAGCCACATGACAAGGAAATCTTATAGTTCCTCCTTTTTTCACGTCTTCTCCAACCAACAAGCATCTCGCATCTACCACTGTTCCTTCATCATCCAACAGAACAAGCCTCAAAGCCTTCAGTCTGAGCATCAGAACTCCAAATTTAATCGGAGTTCTTCTTCCTAGCTCTGTCGAATAGCTTACCGACCATTTCCATGGGGGTGGTTCCAAATCCAGAAATCTGCTAACTCGCGTCCCTCCACCAGATTCTGCAACTTCTCCTCTGTTGTCGAAGACTCGCTCTAAAGACTTGCCAGCATCGCTGACGCAGCCATCTCCTGGATTGGCATTTGAGGAATGCTTTGCACGAGATCCAGCGTCAGATTGATTCTCACCATTTGTTCCTCTGGACTGACCCCCCACCTGAGATACAGCAACCTCAGGGATAGCGCCGACTCGTCGATCCTCCTCGCTAGCACCCCTGATAGGAGCCTCATCCCCATGTCCTGCTCCGCTACCCATGGTACCCTTCTCACCGTCCTCGCGGCCTCCTCTATCGATAACTCCGGTGACTGTCTCCTTCGATTCATGCGAACTGCCCCCTAAATCTACCTTCTCGATCTGAAAGTCACCAGGATGGGGAGTACCCTCCACAGGCTCCTCCCTCCGTGGAAACCCAATCAGAACAGGACGAGGAACAGTCCCCTCATGGACCTCCTCGCCATTGAAGGACTTGCCAGTCGCTCCTCCCCTGATTTGGAAGAGCCAGCGTAGTGCCATCTCTCGACTTCCTGGAATTCAGGCGAGGCGGTGCGACGAGGCAGGGCCGCTCCGGCGCACAGCGGCGGCCGCCCGCACGCTGCAGTGCTTTGCCGCACCTCCGCGCGTTCCACTGCGCGTCTCGATGTCGGCGATGCTGTGACGGGAGGTGGCAACACACGGCGTCCGCGAGACCGACACCGTCGGCGTGCTCCTAATTGGTGAAGGAGATGGCGCCTCGGCAAGTAGGGACAGCGGCGTGTCACATGCAGGACCTGACGCTCGGAAGACGGCGGCACCGGCGTGGCGCGTGGCCGGGCCGGGATCAACGTCGGGAGGTGGCCGGTTGACTTGAGGGCGGCGGCGGTGGCGGAGGGAGGTTGCGTCCTCCGCCCACAACCTCTCTCGCGGTTTCACTTGGACACCACTTGGCGCGGTATACCGATCTTACGTACACGTGCAGACTGACATACAAAATTCTTACGAGGAAAGGGGAAAAAAAGGACACGCCTATTTTGCTGTTAGCAGCTGGCTAATCATCACCTATATATATATGTATATATGTGTTGTTTCACTGTTTGTGATGTCGATTCTCTGTCAATTTTTTAGCCATATATAGCTGGTCGAACAACAATAAGTATACGGTTGCAAAGCACGTACGTGGCATAAAAGTGCAGCCTCCACGGGGTCAAATTAAGCGTTTGTTTAGAGAGCGCAGTGGTTGCAGGTTCGTCGCATGTATGGAGTAGCCTATGAGTTGTTAAAGCCTATGTATTGTTAAAGCCTGTGAGTTTGATTTGTATTCGAACTCGACGCATGACTCACACATGCGTGCTGAGACCTAAACAGTAATAGGCTCGGTAACTGGCTGTTAGCTATTGTGGTTGGTCTAACATGTCACGAGTCCTACCTGGAAACAGATTGTTCTATCTGAAATTTGGAGTCTATATAAAGGTCCCACCCTCTAGCCTCAATATGCATTGTGAGCGGCACCACCGATAAGGCAGAGGAATAGAGGGTAGGCCGAAATAGCTCCAACCCTAATTTCTTACATTGGTATCAGAGCCGATGGATGATCGCTGCCGGAAATTCAATCGTTCTTCCGCGTTACTCCGCTGCGCCAGCCTCCGATCTCCAATCTAAAATTTGTCTGCCGCCGAAGATTCCGTAGCCTTGCATGTCACCGATTCCGGTGCCGACATGCTGAGCTAGGTTGCATGAAGGTCTCGCTCGATTTGGAAAGAAGAACAGGTTCTCCTGTCGCACGCACAGATCGAGGAAGGTTTGCTGCCATGCAGATTGAGAAAGAAGACGTTTCATAGTTCGCTGCCGATTTTGATTTGTGTTTGTCGCCGCGCGATCCGACCCCGCTCAGAACTCGGCCGCCGGGAATCCTTCCACTCTGCCGTCGCTGTTGCCGCCATGTTCCGCTGCGCACTCGTGTCCGTCGAATCGCCTGAAAGTCTCTCCCCCAAAGTCTATCGCCTACGATTCGTCCTGCCTGAGCCAAGCATGCACATCGATGGAGAAACTTGCATCTCGAATCATTGCTGCCAGCTGTGTCGTTCTTCCCGGTCTTCAGATCGCGTGTCGGCAATCACTGCATGGAATTTTCTTTCGTATGCATGCACGGGGATCGAGGAATACAGGAAACAAAGTGGTGATTATTATCTCATCACACGGATCAATCCGAAAGCCAACATCTCACTACATCCTTGCGCAATTCGTTTTTTACACGCACGGATCGAGGAAAGCAAGCCGATCTATGGCTGCTAGAATTTACCATCGTGTCTTTGCTGTATCTCTATCACACGTGCTACGGCAGACGCTGGAAATTTGCGTGTAGCATGGAATCGAAGAATTGATATATGGATGCTCGAACAATATTTGGGATCACTACTACCTACTAGTACTTCAGTTCAACCTGTTGGTTCACTCTGGCCAGGTAATCGAGGAATCATTAATCAATCCGTATTGAGGACTGAATATGGAAATCCATCCGTGCACGGTATTCTTCTCTCTTGTCGCTTGGAGGAATTTTTCCACAGAACTTGCTGCGCTACATATTGGTAACACTTTTCCTTCAATGGCAATGGCATCGTAAAGTGTATTCTCTAAGTTATTTAGAACATGCAGTTTAGATGCTCTAATTACACGGTTTGGAAAGGGAATCATGTATTTGTTTTCAATTGAGAATATTATTTATGTCATTAACCTGTATAAACCGGAAAAGCCAAAAGGGAAAGGAAAACTATGGAATTTGACTACGGAAAATTGACTAGTTCACATAGTTATATCAATATTTGGTTCTTTAATGCTGAGTATGAGAGTGCACAGATTACGTGGAACGTTTTACGTAACCTGGAAAAAAAGTTTTCTTTTTTGACTTCTTTTATTGGACACCACACGTCTTTAAAGGAAGTTGGAATTCACTCCGAGGAAATTTATTATATTCTTCGTCATATGGATTGTTTATTTATTTATTTTGTCACTATGGTTTCTCAATTGCTACGGGATTTACATTATCACCGGAATATATTGGACTCATTGGATTACTTCGGAATCGATCGGAGTATTTTAATAATTCATCGGAATTCTCTGGCGCAACGACGATGAGGCGACATGCACGAAGCATGTTTATAATGGAAGTGACATTACTTATTATTTTGGAGGAATATGGGAAATACTCCAATGGAAGAGGAAATCGATATTTACTCAACGGTATGTCCATTGTTATTGTTTGCACTAAATATTTGTTTATGATTACTTCTCCATATAGTTTGGATTTTACTTGTACGTCATAATTTGATGGAACACAATAGCAAGTTATTTATATGCAAACAATTCCAAGCGGAAATAGATATGTCTACTTAGGCGTTATTACTAAATATGATCATATGCTTGGAATTTGGAAATTATGCAATCAAACTCCTGTGTGAAGGAATTATTATTGTTCTTATATTCACCTAAGATGGGAAGGAATTTGTTTTGTACTTCTCTATCGGAAATTGTTGATTATGACATGCTATTTGGAAAAGGAAGAGTGGAAATATTGCTCAATTGGAAATTAGTGCTTTACGGAATTTAACACAATGGTCTTATTTGTTTTGACAATCCATTGGAAGTTGATGGACAAGTTGTTTATTTTGTGAAGATAACTCCATAGGGAGGAATACTTGTAATAGGAACACATGCTCGGAATTTATTGTTGATGGTATTTACGACTTGGTCATACTCTATAAACATAATTACACTTGTTAAATTCTGGAATTATAAACTTTAAGTGGGAGGACTATCAGTTATGGATTTCTCTTCAATGTGACATTTGGTTTTACACTCCCACTAGAGGTTCAATTATTTTTATCTCATTTACGACTTGGTCACATATCAAGGAATAGAATTCGTGGATTATTAATTCTGGAATTCTAAACTTTAGTGGGAGGATTATGATACTTCATCGACATATAATTATGGTATTTTTGGACACTCCTACTTGAGGCGAATATATTTATTCTGTTTCATGATTACACTTGGTATGGTTATTTATATCTTTTACAATACAAGTCGGAAGGTTTTTGTTGTATTCATATTGGACACTGAAGTGGAAAATCAGTTCATCAAAGGAATTAAAGGTTTGAAAACTGATTGCTGGGGGATATACACTTCAGGAATATTAACTGAAACTAATGTAATGAGCATGGAATTATTCACTGTTGTCCTATATCATACACTCCGTGGATGAATGGAGGAATACAACTATTGGTTATTCCATTGATTATGTGGAAAAGCATACATACTACTACGTTTGTTTAGTAAGTATCTATCATAGTCACTGTTTATAGTTTGTGAACTGGAAGGAATTATTCTATTTATATTTTGGTAGTATGGAATTGGAATGATTATTTACTACATAGCACACCAATATTTTAATGTACATATTCTAGTGGATCAAATGGTATTTTGTTTTGATCTGGAAATAGGAAAATTGGTGGAAAGTAGGAACATGGTATTGTGTGATGAAGAGTGGATTTACTAGTAGTCACACCAGAATCATATGAATAAATCCAAAGGAAAACACAATTTAAACTCCCAACACTAACATGCTTAGGAAAAGTGGGAGGAATTAACATGGACCATCATATGTTTTTATTTTTTACTATTGTCTATTCTTTGGGGCACTCTATGTTTTAGAGGAACATGTAAACTTGTATGGAATAGTTAAAGTTGTTACTAGTTTAAATTATATGGTTGAAAGCATTGCGGGAAGAAATAAACTCAAATAAGGAGGAACTAAAGTTTGGGAACTTGTGATTTTACCCAACAACCGCAAGGCTATATGTTGTAAATGGATTTACATACAAGGAATTTTAATGTAACATGCTTAGTGAAAATTTCAATGCTGAGCTTGTTGTTTGATTCTGTACACAAAGGAAATGTTTACTTTGTGGAAACTCTGGAATTTAGAGGAGGTGGGAATAAAGACACGGTTTGCTAATTGGAAAGATCAATTTATGTTACACGAACAAGCTTCACATCAATGGTACATCAGGTCATATGGTTTTATTTATGATGGAAGATGGTCATATACAAAGGTTAGTGTAAATTGTTTTGTGTTATTGCTATATGTGCTAACTATGTTCTTATTGTTTTCTTTGAATATCACATTGATGGAATGGAAAGCTTGGTCCTGTTCTAACTTTCATATGAAAGGAATATTCAAACATTCCAATATTTTGGGAGTGGAATTACATAGAGAATGTTTAGATATATATATTTTTTTTATGGAAAATTGCAAACCTATCAAATACCTTTGATTAAGGGAATGATACTCTGCGAGGAATTATATTTGAACTCGTGAGGAAAAAGGAAGAATAATTGTCATACCACAGTTATCGTGGGACATTATTCGTGCGACCTGATCTTAGCCATGCCACTGTATTGTTGCTACTTTGATTAGCACGGAAAGCAATTTGCTGGAATTTTTAGCAAATGGAATATGAATCTTGTAAAGATGGTTGGATCACATAATGGACTTGTCGTGAGATGTCAAGTAAATATTGATTATTCATTATTCTCTGATTATCTCAACATTCAGCCGCGTGGATATTTTGACGCTATTTATGAAAATATGATCTTGGTGAAAGGTAATCTATTTTTATGTTATCTGCTAATATTTACATTTGTAGGCATTTATTGTTTACAATGGAAACATGGATATTTTTGTTTACGGAATATGAATACTTTGATGCATGTCAAGCATTGAAGGAAGGTATATGGCTAAGGAAATTTCTTCGTGAACCTAAGGTCGTGGAAAGGTGCATCATAACCTGTTACTTTGTGATAATATGACTCCAAAAGTTACAAAGTTTATATGCAACGTGAGTGCACTGAAGGAAGGAATTAACCACTCACCATGTTAATTGCATGGGAATTCATTTAGCTGAAATAAAATTTTTCAGTCAAGTGGGAGATGTAGAAAATTGTGTCTTGCAACATTTTATATATCTACTACATTGTCCGGAATTAAACTTCAGTGTGGAAGTGTCACGGAAATAACAGGGAATTATTGATGTGCAATTATACTTAGGGAAATATACTTAAGGAAGCCGGTACGGCTATACTGGAACACAGTGTATATTAATATGCTGGAATTATACCCGGGAACAGTATAGAGTGGAATGCCAGGTTGTCCGTAGGATTGGCTCTATGGATTGTTAAAGCCTGTGAGTTTGATTTGTATTCGAACTCGGCGCATGACTCACACATGCGTGCTGGGACCTAAACAGTAATAGGCTCGGTAACTGGCTGTTAGGTATTGTGGTTGGTCTAACATGTCACGAGTCCTACCTGAAAACAGATTGTTCTATCTGGAATTTGGAGTCTATATAAAGGTCCCACCCTCTAGCCTCAATATGCATTGTGAGCGGCACCACCGATAAGGCAAAGGAATAAAGGGTAGGCCGAAATAGCTCCAACCCTAATTTCTTACAGTTAGAACCTTGTATCGTGAAACCGTTTTTTCTAAGTGTTCGTATATATATAGTCCAACAAAGCTACTCCCTCCGGTCAGAAATGGCCGACGTGCAACGTGAGCTACGGCAGTACAGTTTTATGTACGGCCGACCCCATCCTCTTTCGATCCGAGAGAGTAACAAATGATGAAGCGTTTAGAATCTTCCTTCAGTATTTTATAACAAAAGCTATAGTTAAAACTAGCTAGTACTGAAATTTTAGAACAAACATACCATACGGATTAGTACATTTCATTTCGAAAATACTCGAAGCGTATATAAATGTATCTGATTTACACGTGCGGGTGGTGAGCAGAAAGCACCGAACATAGCATGCATTGCATGCACGACGACCTTACAAGTTACGTGCATGTGCAGAACCGCGAGACGTGGTAGGCCAAAGTCACCGGCGGGGAGCTCGATCGTATCATCTCAGGCGGCGGAGACCGTGCGACGTACGCGGCGCGCGATAGAGGGGGGGGGGGGGGGTCCGGACGGCCGGCCGGTGCAACTGCTCACAAGGTTTGTCGCGTTGCGCGCCGCACGTGTACGCGCTCCCGACGCGTGGGCCAATGGGTGGTCGATCCATAACATGGGGGCCATGTGCAGCCGTCCGCATACGACAGCGCCGCGCCGGGCCCACGCGTACGTAGCGCGACTGCTACCACGGCACCACCACACCGGCGGCGACCTCGTCCGGTCCAGAGTATTTATCTAAACTTGCAAAACCTCACCCATCGGTCTAAACATGCCCTTGATGATTGCATCTTTCAAGTAATTGTCCGGTAGCTTCAGTACTTGTGTCCACACTGCTAGCTTATGTAGAAGCACACTCTTAGGGTTTGCAAACCCGTAATAATCCTCTAGCACAAGCGGATGGTTATTCCAGAGGATTCACGTCCCCACATACATTTTGTTCTCGATTTTCTCCATTGCACCTATTTGGTCGGGTTCCACGCAATACGCATGTCAACATACAATTCTAGAGTCGAAGCTCCTAGAAGTATGAATCTTACCAACCTTGAGACATTTGCCTTTTTTCCGGATGATCCTTACCTTTTCCTCTCACAATAAACCATTTGTTTTCTCCTCATGCAGATTCAATCTTCCCAGCAAAGATTTCACCTTTTCGCCGGAATCTTACACCATGTTACTTGATTGTGTAACAGCCCTCGTAACCCAAATATCATCCAATGGAGACAATTCATGCAATGCGAACAATAGATAAGATGAATAAAAAAAAAAACAATAGATAAGAGGCTGGAAGATGAAAATTCTCAGCAGACGCCGTCGGAGGATGGTAAACTCTCGTGGTCACCCAATTTCATATGCAATTGCAAAAAAATCTGGTGCAATTACACATAATTACAAGCCATGTGCAATTCCAACACATGTTTAACTCTGTATAATTACCGGGATGCAAATCGCACGATCAAAAAATCGAGCTAGCTCTACTTAAATCTCGCTGGACCTAGAATTAGCAAAAGGGTTAGTTTAGTATAGCCGTCGAAAATAATCAAACAAATGGATTTCGCGTGGAAAGAGGGAAACACCTTCCGCCCTCCCACTGCAACATTCCGATCCCGTTATCCGCTTCTCCCGTCTGCCCGCCGCCGGTGTCCAACCTCGCAATAACGCCGAATCCACGGCGTGGGTGCCACCGGATACGGCGACGAGCTGCGAAGTCTCTCTGTGCGGCACAGCCGGGGACGACCGACGCATGCGGGCCAAGAAGGGAGGACGGCGGCGACCTCCAGGCGAGCCGCAACAGATCCGGATGGCGGACGAGGCGGCCGCGGCGAGCTCGTTGCAGGCGGCGGCGGCGCTGGCCTCCCTCCATCTCCCGCAACCAGGACCAGCAGGTGGGCGCCCCAAAGTTTCTTCCTTTCATCTTCTGCTCCACGCGACTCGAAATGCTAGTTCGGCTGCCGCATCTTTCGCTGGAATTTATCGCAAATCCTGAACCGAACCAACTAAAATCCCGCAAGAAAAAAGACCATTTTGAAGATCTGTGGTGTGAGCAGACCTAGATTTTTACTTTGAATGGAAAACTGTGTGTTGGGGAGCAGCAAGGATTAACTCGTTCAGTGTTGGGTTGCAGCAACTGACCGCCAAGATCGGAGATATGTCGGGAGAGGGGCGCGTATAAAGCGTAAGGCGAAGCGAAAGTGGGGATTCGATGCGGCCAGAGCGGGCACCGTGGACTCTGCCGGGCTGCCTTCCAGGCATCTTGGTCATCGACAGTCGACCAGGTTAGCCCTAGCCAACCCTTCCCTTGTCTTACGAGATGTCCGATAAGTGGAAGTGAGATATCATGGGATACTTGTCCGATGTGTTGTTTCTGTATGTATATGTGTAATTGCATCCAATGTTGCAGTTGATGATATAATATGTTCAAGCAGTATGGTATGTAATGTTCTCAATTTTTTGCTGCATAAATTTGTTCCACTGATTGTATATGCGAGATTTGAATGCCACGTTGCAGTTAGTTCTTGTACATATGTTGTTTGCTCTCTTTTTGTTCTGTTCTCGCTGTGTTGCTTTATGTAACAGTTTTTCCCATTGCTTTTCTGAGTGACAGTGTTATATGGTAACAAATACTTATATTTGCTTATTTCTTTGACTACAGGGGAGGAGTTGGATCCATGAACGAAGTATTGCATGGTGAAGTGGGCATCAGGAGCCGTTACAGTGGAGCGCGGATTCGGGACATTATGCGGAATCTTACACCTCGGCAGCAGGGATATGTTGCAAAGTATGGATTTGAGCATTTCAATCGTATCGGGGAATTCTCTGTCCACGAGCCACTGGTTGAGTGGATCATGGGGAAAATTAACCCTCCATTCTCTGAGTTCAGAATTAACGCAGAAAAGACAATAGTTTTCAGCAAGTCCCTTGTTCAGAAAGTTTTGGGTGTACCGTCGGGGGGAAGACCATTTGTGCTGCATGGGCACAAGACGGACAAAATCAATGAACTTCGAGCTATGTACTTAAATAACGCACTAAGGGCTACCATACCCCATGCCGTTAGTTTGCTTAAGAACAACGAGGATGAGGAGTCCTTCATGAGGACATTCCTTCTTATTGCATTTGCAGCAGTGCTCACCCCCACCACTGGAAATACAATAGACCTTGACTATCTATGGCCCCTTGAAGATATGTCAGCAATTCAGGACCTTGATTGGGCTGGCCATATCACGGAGCATCTGATGGACGAGGTCCAGAAATTTCAGTTCAAGTCTAGAGAGGAGAAGATGACAAACTTCTGGGTTGGCGGGTGCCTGCCTTTGCTTATGGTATGATCTCCCAATCTCTCCCCTCCTTCCCGCCCTCCTGGTGTATATAGTGCACTGATGACATGTTTTTTATGCTGCTGCTGGCATTTCTTTTCGGACGTTATTGTAATGGTGATGCTGCAGTTATGACTTATATGTACTTCATGTTGCCCTATGTTTGATTTGGTTGATGCTGCGATTATGGTAATGGAGTTCTCAGTTAAACTGATAACCCATTCATATTGCACTCTGATCATGTTGTTGACATTTCTTTCTTGACCACAGCTTTGTACTGTGAACGCTCCAGGTATATTCAGTTCATACCGCAGTCTGTATACATATCTTCTTCTGCTTGTTGCTGTGATGCTGCAGCTAGTGCAGTTTCTTGGTTAAATAGATAGTTTCTAGATTTATCATGTTATTCTTTTCAATTCCAGATTTTCTTTCACCAAAAGTGTTTATAACTTTATATGTTGTATGAACCTTGTTTGAATCTCTGGTTATGTAGATTGCTTACATGGATCACTTGGATCTCCCTAGAGGGCGAATTGTAGACCGTGAAATTAACTACTCGGTGCCCAGGATCTGCCATGTTTCTAAGCATGATTTCCAATTTGTTGCGATTGCTGACCTGCATCGTCAACATTACAAGTTTGCCACATTTGGAATACTTCCTGTATGTCGTTTTCTCTACCTTTTTTCACTCTGTAGTTTGTGTTTGCAGCATACAATATTTGAAAGTGGGTTCTTTGATTCTAATTTTTTTGGGTATTACACAGTTCCGTGATAGAACACCATACACTGATAATCCAATAGCCGAGACAAAAGCAAAAGAAGATGGTAATCATATTATCCCAAACTCAAAGGATCAAGTTTTATTAGGGCAATGGGATCTTATTAAAGTACAGGAGGAAAGAATAGATGGCGTTGTACATGAAATCCAACCTGAGATCCTTGGGTTTGCGGAAGCGAGCAACGATCATCCCCCTTTTGGAAGAACCGATGTTGGCTCAAAACATGGTAATACGAAACTAGTATAGATTATTTTAATATTTTAAGAGGCTCTATGATGATACCACACGATTATTAGGAACTACAAAATTTGTTAGCTGTGGAAGGGGCAATTCTAGCCATTGTAGGAATACTACAAAGGTGGTTCTGACATCCTCTTCATCTGAGAAATCAGGTTATATTGTCTACTTACATGCACATATGCATCAAATCTTAAATTACATATGGATTCTTTTACACCTGTGATTTTTATTTACAGAAGAAGACAGTGCTCAAGAATCCGAATCTTCTGATTCAGGTGATCATTCGACGCCTCCAGAAGCTGATTATGGGGTGATATTCAGAAGCTGCCTGTCTGGAGCACAAATGGAGAAAGTAAACACGGTTATCCAGGAAATTCAACCAAAAACTACTGTATTCATAGCAACCATGAAGAAGTGCGATGTTCAACTACCTAGCCCTCTTCTGGTATATTTCTATTCTTTTATGTTGAGTGAGCACCTCATTGTTTTCAATATGAACTGCTTGTTGCGTATGTGCTGTACATTCTTGTTTTTTATGTTCGCTTGGAAAATCTTGTCATCTTCAAGTTCTCATGAACTTTATCCAATTGTAAGATAAATGTTTTTTCTTGTTTTACAATTGAAAAGGCAGTTTATCCAATTGTTAAGAAAGTTCATGATAACTTGAAGATGACAGGGTTTTCCAAGAGAACATAGAAAACAGGAATGAAATGAAATGAAATGACATCACATCTTGTCCACATGTAACCAGATCATTTCGAAGGAACGCGGCTTAGCCGCAGCTGCACACTTTCCGCATGAAAATGGGACCGTCACACTTGAGATGCCGGGCAAGAGCGAGAAGTGGCGACCGAGATTCTTCATAGAAAAAGACATGTGCATGCTTGCGGGTAATTGGTTAGACTTTGTATGTGATAACCAAGTGCAGGCGGGCGACATCTGCATCTTTGTACCGGCAAAGGGCGGGGAGAGCTCTGCATTCATGGTCCATATAATTCGTGCAGAAGTTGCTCATCCTAGGGGTGCTAAAAGGGTTCGATCAAGCCCGCGATTCTCCGGTTGATGGGGGAAGGAATGGCTAACCTAGATATCGTTTAGATATAGCAAGATCTGGTTGCTTGTTAAAAGTTGGAGCAAATTTTAGTGCACGAGAGTGATATGTGTTCCACGTTCAGACATGTGCCGTCATAGTTCAACATGGCTTGTTAAAAGTTTGGAGTGAAGGAGGAGTTGACCATGGCGGTTCATATCGTATCCAGAGACAAGCTCTAGTTGGTTCATATCGTATCCAGAGACAAGCTCTAGTTTGTATGTAGGAGAACAAAACCGTGAGAGCTAGCTCCTGAACTCATCCTATTGGTGTTTTGTGGGTATTTGGCATCTTTTGTACATCGAAGTCGTCTACATTGTTTCATACTATCTATCTAGTTCCTAGGTTAATGCCATGTAACTGAAAGGGAATTTCGCTGATTTATTTGCCACTGAAATATTTTGGACCGGACTAAAACAACATATCTAATCTTTAGTGCATGAGAATGATATGTGTTCCACGTTCAGACATGTCCCGTCATCGTTCAACATGGCTTGTTAAAAGTTTGAAGTGAAGGAGGAGTTGACCATGGGGGTTCATATCGTATCCAGAGACAAGCTCTAGTTTGTATGTAGGAGAACAAAACACTCCTGAACTCGGTGTTTTGTGGGTATTTGGCATCTTTTGTACATCGAAGTCGTCTACATTGTTTCATACTATCTATCTAGTTCCTAGGTTAATGCCATGTAACTGAAAGGGACTCTCGCTGGACCGGACTAAAACAGCATATCTAATCGTATTTTTAAAGAATATAATCATGCATTTTAAGCCGACATTCCGTGGTTACTTATCTGAATTGCATACGCGTAATTGAAGCATGCATATCAAAATTACGATGTTGAGTTGTTGATTTTATATGTGCATGTGTATTTTGTAGTTTAAGATATTATTTCATTTAGTTTAGTTAGGACATATCAAAATTAAGTAGCCATCCCAATCTTTATTTTTCTTTGATTAATACGAGGTCTAAAGTTATTAACGGATATGGGAATTTTGACCCATAGGTGAATTTCTAATGCCTTGAATCCTACAAAAGCACAATAGCTTAAAACACCTTTTAGCCCATATGCACCCACCACCAAGTAATGTTACCTAAAACCACTAGCTATTCTAGAGTTTGCCAGTATTATGAACTCCCTACATCTAAAGAGGTAAACCGGGAGACCCAAGGGGCCTACTCAGAGCTCAGGCAATTTCGGTCGTCCGATGGAGGAGTTACAGTGCGATCTGAACCGATCATTCCTTTCACCGTGTGATATATAACCGCACGACCCCGCGGTGGAAACCCTAGCCGCCTTTCTCTTTCATCTCGCGCGCTTTCTCGCGCAGCCGCCTCAACTCTCCCGCGCTTCTCCACTCCCCATCGCCAAACTCGAGCCGCCGCCCGCAGGTGTTCTTCACCTCCCCCTTTCCCTCGCGCCGGCCTCGGCGAACTGCTCCTCGGCTGGTCCTTCTCCCACTGTCGGCGCTACCCTGCCGTTCTCCTGGGGCCTTCATCTTTCCGCCGCCGATCTGGGTCGTTGCCGCCGCTTGGATCCCCTGCTCACTATTGCCGCTGCCGGGCGGTCGATTTGCCGCCACCACCGAGCAGGCGCAGAGCCGCCGTCAAATAGTCCTCTTCATTTCCTGGCATCCTAAGGTGAGCGTGCATCGCAGCCCATGCCCCGCCTCGGCCGTGAGTTCCCTGACCTTTTCCCTCACTGATTTTCCTCTTCCTCAGCACTTGATAGGAGGAGCACGAGGTCAACGCCTAGGTTGCCGCTGACCCCGACGAGGCCACCTACCAATCCCATCTGATTATCATTTTGGGATGCAGTCTTTTGCAGGGGCGGAGCTGGAGCTGAGCTGACCCTGATGCACCACTTACTAAGGCGTTTTTTTTTTAAGAAACAATCTACTATGTAAACGTATGCTTTGCAACTGCTAGCATAGATAATATGACATAATAAAAGACAACGCATGAATTTATAAGAACTAGTAGTAAAAACAAAAAAAAAAAAGCTTACTATATATAGATGAAATAAAAGGACAAAGTTACTTGTAAAAGATGTCTAGCATTTTTAAATTCCAATATACATCATCAAACACCTAGATTTAATAACCTGCCAGATCAAAGGTAGACTTAATTTCCAAGCGGAACATAGTAGAATGACCAAAATTATACAATTCACATAGCTAAAGTTTTCACATTACCTTTTGTTCTTCTAGTAGATTCGGTCCTTCAAACCCATGAAATACTTAACCACTTGATCATTGGTGACTTTCGCATGAGATTTGCATGAACTAGCCACGGTTATTGCAAAAGCTGAATAGACAGAGGAATGTGGAGGGGCGGAGCAGCAAAGGTGCGGGCGGGGGCGGCGGCGAGAGTGGAGGGGCTCGGAGACGGGACCTGCGCGGGAGGGAGACGCGGTGGCGGCGTAGCCGCGTAGGAGGATGCCACCGAGCTGGGGAATTGGGCACGGCAAGGTGCGACCGTGCGACGCTTGCGGAGACGCTTCTTGGGCCGGTTTTCTGCAGCAGGTAGCGACATGCTTCTTCATGGGCCTCCCTGATGCACTGACCGTGTCCCAACCTGATGCACAGGCCAAAATTAGACGCTAACTACTACTAATTTTTTTTTCCGACCCTGATGCATGTGCATCAGGGACAGCCTACACAGCTCCGCCCCTGGTCTTTTGACCTTCCACGTCGATGGCAAAGGAGTAGGTCTTTTCTCCACGGCTATTATCCGGATTACCAGCCCACGCCATCGCATCTTAGCGTGCCACATGAGGACTAAACGCATAGTCTCATGCAAGAACTCATCTTGACCGGTACGCATCCATCTTCACGTTGGTCTTCGTCTTCTCGCCGAGACACACAAACGACACTCACAATAAAAAAGTAAAGACACGACTCTTTACTTTTTTTTTACTACCACTTCACCGTTAGAACAATCTTGGATCATCGTCATCCTCGCAAGCTAGATGAAGAGTCTCGTGCTCCTTCTTCTGTTCCTTCCGTGGATTTGAACACTCGCGGGAGTAGTGCCCCATCTCTTGACAGTTATAGCAACGAACTTTTGATATGTCGAATTTCCAGTCCTTTTTCTTCTCTCTTCCTTTGGCACGTGAGAACGCACGATCTCTTCCTTTGATATTGTTAGCTTTGCCCAAGGATCGAACGCACGATCTCACGGCAACTCGGCGACGGAAACGCAAGGACGCGAATTTCCTTTAACCGTCGTGCTGACGCTAACGCAAACGCCAGGACAAGAACACGCACACGAACGCAGCAACACAAATAGATCGCCAAAGGCACGTCTCGCGCCTCTTATTGTTTCTATTGCTTTTCGTTTTCTGGTGGTTTACAACAGGCTCGCTACCCCTGCTTATATAGCACACAAGGGCCTCGAGACCTGCTCGACTCGTACAGGACTTCTACTCGTACTCAGCTATCACAATCCAAAAACTGGTACGTATAAGCTAGGAAAGTAAACCGACTCTAGACCTTCCTATTCTACTTCTACTACTACTAGTAGGACACGTACAAGATATAGCATGCAAGCCGACCCACACTTGGAATCTAAAACATCACGATTGTTTGGATTAACCCAACCAACAATCACCCCCTAATCCAAACTATCGACTTGTTGACTATAACCAACAACGGCCGTCATCAACCCACAACGAGGTGAAATTTTTATTCTCTTGATTTCGTTGTCTCCGGTTCTCCACTTCTGTAGGCCAGGAACTATCTTCAGTTTTCCTATTTTCCCTCCATTCACAGACCTGAAGAACTAGCTGCTGATAGTCAGGAAGCACCATGGAGGCTGCAGGCTGCAGCAATGGTCCAAGAAGAACTAACCCAAGAAGGTAACTCATCTCTCCGGCATGGAAGTTTGATTGAAAATGTGCAGCTGCAGATCTGCAGTAATTATTATTTGACATTTAGACTTTTTTAGTTGCTGAATGCTGATTATGCTAAATATTTACTATTGCCCTTATTACTTGAATCAGTTCACCGCTGGAAGTGAAATATTGGGCCAAAATCTTGCTCTTCGTGCATGTGAAGGTTTTAGCTTTATGCTTTGAACCATACTGAACTTGCAGCTATATCCTCACATATTTGTTATTTTTATGCATTGCTGATTTCCTTTTCACTGCTCATTTTTGCTTATTTCATACTATCATGTTTTGTCCATCAATGGTTCAAGAAATTGGTGATGAATGGCTGAAGTCCCAATTTTGTCATCTCTAGGCCACTTGATTTGCCTGTTAGGATCCATATTTTCGTACATGTGCTTCTTTTCTCGTATTTATATGGATACATCACGGCAGTTAGCACAAGGTTCTTGTGGAATTCCATTTGTAGTTAAGCTTATTGATCTTTCACTATCCTTGCGCGAGAGGATATTGTTTCTAGCTTTGCCTTAACATTGAGAGTTTATTTATAACAATCTTATGGTATATTACACTGTCATACTGCTTGATGAAATGGAATTATCAGTATTCACTAATATTAATACATATTGGACCCTCTTCTTTCCCACAATGGATAGCCCAGCTTTAACACGTTTCACTTCTTTGCACATCATGTCCAGTAAAACTTCTGTACTGATAATATTTCATTATTTCTAGCCTTTTTCTCTTGACATTTTTTATTTTGGCTCTCCAATAGTACATGTTCTCTGCTGTATATTCTCATGATGCTTTTAGTACATTTAGATATATTCTGGAGTGGTACTCATGGCTGTATTTGGTTTCCTTTTTTGTCACTTTTCTTTCCTTTACAGTCGATCAGTTAGCAGGTTTATGCTTACGGTCATAGAGCTGGAAAGTTCCATTTATTTCCCGTTGTTATCTCATGTTCTCTTCTCCTATGTGTTTCTTTGTCATGATCATATATATACATATTTGGGTTACAAAGTCAGCTCCAGATTCATTTTGTTTCAGGAGGTGTTGCTATTGTAGAGGCTGCATTTTAAACTTTCAAGCAGGTATATTTGTCTTTCTGCACCCCGTGTCTTCATACATTTATCTTTTGCCTATTTACCGATCTTTTTTTCTTGGTTTTACATGAGCAGACTATTCTCTTCTCACTGAGGGAATTTACTTCGCTTCTTGATATACATATGTGATTGGCAGCATCTCGGCAGTCTCTGCTGTCGCTGTGTTCACTGTCCCAGGAAGGATTGTTAGTAACTTAGTATAGCAAGGAGGGTTGTGTTCTTGGTGAGTTTTGAAACTTGGGAAGAAGCTTTCCTCACGTGATCCTTACTTTAACTCCTAAAAGTATTGCATTTCAATTTATTGGTGAGTTTTTTCTTGGATTCAACTTGAAACATGGGAAGAAGCAGTGGAAGTATGATGTTTTTGTCATTGAGATATATTTTTCCTTTATGAGTTAGCTTTGTGCAAACCTTACGTGTCTGCTGCACATCTCAACTAGGATGCTTTTTTTAACTTAGTACTATTGCTAAAGTTCTTTATTGTAAATTAGGATATTATTGTCACATATACAACTTAATTTAAACAAGGTGTAATATTTTGTGCCAAATGCATTATGTATTCTCAGTGAATTGAGGTTTTATTATGTTCTGTACCAAAACAATCCTGAAAAAAATATTAAAGGTATTTGACTATTTTCTTATTGGGCGATGAACCTTTCATAGGCTCATTAGATGCTACTCTCAACCTAAAGTGAAAATAAATAGCTTATGCTTTTAATCCTTTATTGTTTCTAATGTAAATAATTAACATAATATAATTTTGTGCTTAGGTTTGGGGACAAGAGTGCCCCTGTCCGGCCTGCCAGGTGTTCAATCAAATTTTAGGTAGTGTAGTTTTTCTTCTTCCCGGTAGAACTGAGAAAGAAGATACTGTGTTGCTCATCGATTTCAGGTGAGGGCATGCACGCCTGACTTTGTACAATACTTGCAGTTTCATGTTAATTGCAGCCAAGTGCTTTTTATCCCCCTTTTTAGCACACATAGATGTGCTCCCTATCCGTGCTTTAGTAAATGGCACTGTACTTGATTTGTCCACATTTTCAGTTAGTAGTTCAACCGCAGTTTAGCTCGCCGAGATTTGTTCCCTGCTGGTTTATGAAAGCACACATACATGTGCGCCCTGTCTGTGCTTTGTAATATGGAGTTGTTGGTTGTAGTAAATGTACCCTCTTGATATCTCTTAATTTCTGTAAACATACGTCTCCATTTGTATTTGAGTTGCCTTTGCTGAAAGTTGGTTGGTACCATTGACATTTTTTGTTTTGTTTGGAACTTGGTCTTCGTTACACCAAGCTTGATAGAACTATAAGCTTGAATGGTCAACTTGGCTCATGGGATTTAGTCTGCTTCTACCGTGACACACTTATATGCACATAAAGTACTTTTATAAGTTCTATTACCATAATAAACAATTCTATATTTAGTCAATACACACGTGGTGCAGTGATTTTACAATTATGTCATCAGTTTTTGTATTCTTATTAAATTGGTTTATATAAAGATTCATTGTATCCAATATAGATACATGGATATCTACAAAAAGAATTATAAATAATTCTCACTCATATGAGGCTTATATGCTAGGGTTATTCTTATATGATTACATCGAAGCCATTACTACCTTCTGCTGCTCTAGGGTTATTTAGATATTGATAGTGATGTTTGCTTCTGCTGAGATTCATTCAGTTTATCCATTTATTGGGTTTTAAGTTTTGTGATGTGGTTGTTGTCAATGCAGGATTTAAAAATTCTCACAAATGCCAAAAAATGAAAGAATGGTTCTCCTCCATGTTTGAGAGGTAAATGAATGATCTGCATTAATTTATTAGTATATCTCTATCATAATTTGCTGATGTCAAGTTCAGTTGTTTCACACTTAGGTGATCTCCTTGAACATATTTTTTCATCGGCTTATGGTTCAAACTGCAAAATCTTGGTTAGTGGGTCGTGGCCTAAAATAAGTTTTGGTTAGTTCTCCATCTTGGCATTTTGGTAAGATGGGCAAACTACAAATATGGCCAGGCTCTCAATCCTGATTTTTGTTTTTTTGGTCACTTTGGTACACAAGAATTAGGTATGCAAGGTTTAAAATAGGACTTTCTTTGTTTTTGGTAGCAACTTCCGTTTACTGTCTTCATATACTTCTATATAATTGCTGCCAAACATTCACCTACTATGGCCCATGCACTTTTATTCAGAACACAAGATTTTGCCTTTCGGCCTTGGTCTCCTCTATCCTAAAGGATAGTTCTCTGTTCATGGAGCTTACCTGTGATGTGTCTATGGGCCAATGCATGTATTGTGTTGTATTTCTCACATTCTATCGTACTTAATTTATTTCATATGGATATACGCTCATGATACATGCATAATATTTTAATTTGGACCATTCTATTGCTTCTTTCTCTAGGATACAATTATGCGTTATATGATTTTATTTTTTTGTTAGATCTGATGCATGCCTACCTTTGCCTTATTTTCTCAACAATGAATACACGGGTCATATATATAATGAAACGTAGAACCGCCCACCTGGAGAAATCATGTGGAAAAAATCAGGATTAATTCCTATTCCTACACTAAATCTTGGTAGAGTGAGTAATGAACGACTGTTACCTATATAAATTTGTATGCACTTCTGTAGTGATCATGTTGATGTATGTTTCCTTTATGTCTCGGGTATTTTGTCATTTCTTGAGCGGTGTGAATTGTTGTCTCCACTCTCTCCTACACTGAACTGCCCTCCGTATTTTCTGTACTGATCTTTGACTCTTCTTTTTAAGGTGTGTTTAATCTACAAATTGCTCAGTTTTCTTGCTTCCCTATGAAATGATTGTTTTCCTTTCTATCTGGTATTTTAGGTCAGGTCGTGTGTATGTGTTTCACAGCAGGATTGTTAGGTCTGGACAAATACTATTCACCATGTTTTTAATCCCCTGCTTATTTCATCGTTTTCTTCCGTGATCTCTCTATCCTAAAATTGTAGCACATATACGACAGTTCATGTCTACTTATTTGTTAAGCCTTTTCAAGTTATATTGAATGACCTGTCATGTCATATTAATATGCTTACCGTAGCATTTTTCAAACTGATCATAGACAAACTCTGATTCAAGTGAAGCTGATCAGTTCCCAGGTCATTATCCAAGTTCCTCTTCCTCAGCGACATATAACATGAAGAGCTACCTAGATGACGAGATCATCTATGACAGTGTAGATGGTGCTGGTGCCTCTCCAACCTGCCAGCTGGTACCAATAGCATATACGTGTTAATGTTTACTTCTCCCATGCTATATTTTCAGGCCTATGCTATCTATGTTTACCAATCTCTGATAGTTTGTAAATGTTGTAATGATAAGACATATATCTTGAAGAATCTTATGGGTGTAATCTTATGGATGTTGTAAATAAGAACCTACTTATCATGTAGACTTAACTATTATGTCATATTAGAAATGTTTGTCATAGCGTTTTGCAAACTGAAAACCAGTGTCAATGACAGGTGACGCGCGGCAAGCCGCGCCAGGGAAATCTAGTTCCTATGAACTTTTGTGTACTGACGACGTGGGTACTTCCGCGTGATCGCTGAGCAGTGAGCTCGGCGAGTCACGACAAGCAACTCGACGAGGTTGGCACCGGCCGAGGCAGATGATGCATCTAATTTGCCGACGTTTCGTGGTTCCTCGCCCAACCATGTGATCTCCTCCCGATGGATTCAAACTCAGCATGCCCGTGAACATGCATCCTCAATATTTTTTTTTTTGAACATAAAAGATTTTATTCAATTTAGATGCACTTTACAGATAGCAGCGTGAATGGAGTCACGCTAGATACAGAGAGTATGTCCTTTCCTGGACATTGACCTGCTTCTGAACTTAAGCAATGAATAGCTAAAGACCTGTTACGAATTTTAAGAGCTAAACGTGCTTGATGATCCGCTTTGACATTTTTGCTTCTGCTGATGTGCGCAATCCTGTTACAATGGAAGGAGGGAGCAGCCTTGATAGCTGCAAGTAGAGGTCTGTTCTCCCAATGGCCTGGAGCGTCAAAGACTGACTGCAATTTTGCTGCCGAGGTTAGCACCAAGCAATCTGAGTAAAAATGGGGCTCTTGAACCTGTAGTATGTCAGCCAACTTATTAGCTAAAAGAAGTCCGTAGGACTCTGCCTGGAGTGGTGATGAAACTGGCGGCGAGAGTGCTGAAACATGTAATTGCTTGACATGTTGATTGCCCTGCATGATGATAATAACGCCTAGTCCAGCTTGGCTGTTTTCAGTTCCTCCGCTTTTCTCCCAGGCTGCATCACAAAAGATATGATTCCCTGCAAACATATTGGCATCCTGGAATTGTGAAGAAGCTTGAGATGCTTGCAATTGCTTGTCCTGTGCATGTTCTTTTCCTTGCTGCCTATCCAACTCACATGCCTCCAGTACGGTTCCTTTGATTATTGCATCCGCTGCCGCTAACACTTGGGAAGGTCTACACACTTTCCTGCAAAATAAAGTATCGTTCCGAGCTTTCCAAAGACACCACAGAAAAGTATAAAGTGCAGTAGAGTTTATTTGTGGATGTTGAGAAGTGAGCAAAGTTTGGATCATATCAGGAATGGTACGATGATGTTCAGCCATAAAGTCAATTTTAATAAACCAAGGATAGCAGTACCAAGAAGCCTTAGCAAAAAGGCATAAAAACAACATATGCATCTTGTCTTCTATGTTGCCACATCTAGAGCAGCTTTCATTGATATGCTTTGAGTATTTGCTAGCCCTCTTACCCGTAGGAAGCGCTTTCCTGAGTAGTCTCCAAGCGAAAGTTTGAATGTGTGGCGCCAAATGCTTGTCACGCCATACCTGATTAAGGAGAGAAATAACCTGGGTAGAAACCATTTTGGGCCTTTGCATTGGAGAGAGCTGAAGGTTGTTGAAGCAGTGCTTGTAAGCACTTTTGGAGGAGAACTCGCATGTTGGGGTTAGTTTCCAAATCAAAGTATCCTGCCCAATTGCATTAATAATGGGAGTTTGGAGAATAGAGTTTGCAATTTCAGGGCTGAACAGAGAATTGATCAAATTGGTGTTCCAAATTTTATGGCCAGGAATCCAAAGATCTTTAACTTGTGCAGGGTAAACAAAAGGTTGTTCTTGTCAGATGAGACTATCATAAATACTTTCCCAACCAGCAAACCAAGGAGAGCTCCATATAGAGCTATTTCCATCAACAATTTGATATGTAGTAGCTGAAATTAAGAGAGGTTTTACCTTTAAGATTGCAGACCAGAAGGCTGATTTAGGTTTATTAGGTTTGGCTCTCCAAATGGAAGTATCATGATGATACTTAGCCTTGAGAATCTGAGCCAGAAGGCTTTGAGGTTCTTTCGCCAATCTCCACGCCGTTGAGACGATAAGTCCTTGGTTAATTACCTGCAAATTCCTAATACCAAGACCACCCATATTTTTCTCAATACAAACGTCTGCCCATGCCCTTAAGCAAAGACTTCTAGTCGTTTGATCCTCCTGAACACCTGTCCACCAAAAGTTCCTAATAATCGCCGTGAGCTTTGCAAGAAACTTTTTTGTAAAAAGAATGTTCGACATGTAGTAGACCGGAATGGATGAGAATACATACTTTATGAGTGTTAATCTAGCTGCATGTGAAAGACGGTTGGCTTTATAGGTGGAAAGTTTGGATTTGAATTTTTCATATACAAAGGTATAAGCAGCTGATCTGTCTTTTGAGGGCAGAATGAGAGGATGGCCTAAATGAGTGAAGGAATTGTCAATGTCTAGAGCTGGAAATATTCTTCTAATATCTTCTTTAACCTGCATGGTAACATTTTTGCTAAATAGAATCCCAGATTTGCTCCAGTTCGGTGTTTGTCCTGAATCATGGCAAAAATTATCAAGTATCTGAGAGATAGCTTGAGCCTCCTGCACATTAGCTTTACCACAAACAATGAGGTCATCCGCGAACATCAATGAGTGGATAGGAGGACAATTTGGTCCAAGAGAGATGCATGTGAGATGATTGACTTGCAGGGCGTCCTTAAGTGCCAAAGATAATTCATTCACTGCAAAAACAAAAAGATACGGTGACAGGGGACATCCTTGCCTGATACCTCTGCTACTACTGAATTTGGCAAAAGATTGACCATTAATGATTACTGAAAAAGTGGGCGAGGAGATGCAAGCATGCACAAGATTTATGAAATGATCATGAAGCCCTTTACGTGAGAGAGCTGAGACAATGAAGTGCCATTCTACTCTATCAAAGGCTTTGGCGAGGTCAATTTTTAACATGAAATCGAGGCTTTTCCAAGAAGCGAGTGAAAAGGAATGGGCAATCTCCTGGGCGACAATAATATTATTGATTATACGCCTACCTTCAATAAAAGCTTGTTGAGATGGGTGAATGTAATCAGGAAGATGCTTTTTTAATCTGTTTGCAAGAGATTTTGCAATAATTTTATAAACGACATTACACAAGCTTATAGGTCTGAAGTCGGAAGGTAGACGGCAAGTGAGTTTCTTCGGAATCAGAGCAATTTGAGTATCATTGAGATGAGGTGGCAACTTACCTGTAATATAAAAGTTTCTTACCACGTTTGTTACATCATCTCCAATACAAGCCCAAGCTGATGTATAAAATGTCACGTTAAATCCGTCAGGTCCTGGTGACGCGCTTTTCCTCATAGCTTTGAGTATTCCCCAAACCTCCTGCTTGTCAGGGACCAAGTAGGTGAAATCTCTAGTTTCTTGTGGCAAAGTTGTATTTAGGATGGTCCTGTCATTGTTAGCTATTGAGGAACGAAAAATAGATTTGAAGTACTGTACAAATTCGTTTGCAATATCATGAGGATCAAACAGATCATTTCCGTGAGCGTCCCTAATCGAAACAATGCGATTTCGACGCTTACGCTTTTGAACTGCATTATGAAAGAAGGCAGTATTTCTATCACCTTGAGTAGCCCAATGTTTTTTTGCACGTTGACGATAATATTCAGTGAGCTTGGTAAGGTTTTCTTCATATTGTCCAATAAGGCTGACCTCCAGATTGTGATCCTGCTGCTGCACCGGCTTCATTTGAATTTCGTTGATCTAATTTTGTATGGAATTAAGTTGTTCTTGGATAGGCTTTTTCTTCTTGCACCATCTCTTCAAAGTTCCTGCAAGGTTAGTGGTTCTAGCATGGAAGGGTTTATTATTAGAAGCATTCCAAGCATTTTGAGCAACACCCTGGAAATCTTTTTCATAAGTCCACCAATTCTCAAATTTGAAAGTAAGTTTTGGCTTGTGCAGTTTTGATTCAGTAGAGATAAGAATGGGGGCATGATCGCTGAGCATGATAGGTAAGTTGAAAACATTCGTATTAGGATAAAAAGCACACCATTCTGCATTGGTAAGACAACGATCTAGTCTCTCATAAATAGGAGTAGAAGAAAACCTCTTGTTTGTCCAAGTATAGGCTGGACCACTGTAACCTAAATAAAAAAGACCACATTGCTTGATGAAAGTATTAAGAGCACGCACACGATTCTTTTTTACAATGATAGAGGTAGTGTCCATATCACTCAAGATGCCATTGAAGTCTCCAAAGCAAACTACTGGCTTGCCAAGATTATCAAAAATAAAATTGGAAATATGATCCCAAATAATTTGAGTAAGACGATGATGAGGGTCTCCGTAAACACAAGCCAGCACAAACTCAACATTAGTAGCTATATGTTTAACTAGAGCTAGGATAAGATATCTATTAGAAAACTTGACCGAGAGAAGGATTTCATCAGTCCAGAGCAACCAAAGGCCTCCGGAGAGACCTTCCGAAGGTACTACAAAACTACCCGACAAATTAAAACGAGCATTCAACTGGGAAGCAGTACATTTTGAAGATCTAGTTTCTGAAACAAAAGTTATCTGCGCACCGGTGGAATACATTAATCTGGCTAGGTACTCCATTTTCCTGGAATTGTTAAGGCTTCTACCCTTTCCCCTGCAATTCCATCCGATGAACTTCAAGCCAATAGCAGGAGGTGCCACGGTACGTGCATCACCAATAGCAGGATTTAGCCCTGCTCCTGTAGACTGGTGACCTGAACTAGTAGCATCAAGAAGCAGCCTACATCTTGAAATTTGTTGCGACATAGCAGCCATGGAGATTTCTGAATGAGTGGCTGCAGCAATCCACTTATGGGGGAGAGGGTAGTTAACCCGGTTGAGAACCTGAGCGAAAGGGTGTGATGAACTGATGACACAAAATCGATCCTGCAGGCTAAAGGCGGCCGAAGCAGAGTGAGTAGATCGAACACGTCTGTGTATATACTCCCAGAAAGGATGGCAAAGAGAGGAAGAGTTTTGGATGGAGGAGGGGTGCAGCGCGGCGGGAGGAGCGGATGAAATCGGCAGCGGCGGCAGATGAAAGTTCGCTAGGGTTTCTTGAGTGAGGGATTTGCAGAACAGAGGAAAGGTGAGCAGGATTTCACGACGGAAGAAGATGGGATGAATCAGACCTGAGGATTGAAGAAGAAATCGAGAGGGAGGATGGTGGCATCAGCACCAATCACCGGCATGTCGCCAAATCGCCATCGCGGCAGTCGTCGACCTTCCGTGAGGAACTTTTTCTTCGGGGGCAAAGTTTGATAGAAAGGAGCTCCGATCTGGATGAATAGACCTGGATCTGAGAGAGATTAGGAAAAGAACCGCTTGGAGATTTCCGGAGTCGCCGGTTAGCTTGTCCAATCCACCCTCTCCCTCGCGTCGTCTCTCCGGAGGCGACTCGGGGGGCGAAACCCTAGATCGCCTCGCCTCTCCCTTCTCCTCCCAGTCTCCCCGCCGCCGCCGGAGGCGCCCCTGGGCAAAGCCATCGGGACGTCTAGGAAGGTGGCGGCGGGGCCTTCGCCGCTTCATCTCGTGTGGAGGGCTTCGGTGCACCGGGGCGGCGGCCTCGGGCTGGCGGGACGGCGTCGCCCTTGCGGCGGGTGGCGGCCGTGGTACATGCTCTCCGCTCCTCTGGTCGCGTGGGCGGCGAGGGGTTGGCGGTTCGGAGGTCGCGGGTGGGGCCGCTCCGCCGGTTCCGGCCAGATCTGAAGTTGAAGCCTCTCCAGCTCGACTTGCTCGGCCTCCTGCCAGCTCCGGAACCCCGACGACCTCTGCGTGCCGGATCTGGGTGCTGGGCAGTGTGGATGGTGCGAGGCGACTCAGTACCGGGGGAAACCCTTGGTCAGCGGTGTTGACCACAACGACGGCGGCGTCACTGGCTTTGATCTCCTTCTCGAAGGCTTCGTTGAGGTACTCGTTTCCCTCTCACTCTCTCCCCCGCATGACGAAAGTCTAGTTCCCCTGCGTGGTCGGCGGCGGCGCTACGGCGTCGCTTTCCTTCCTGGAGGCGCCGTCCTGGGGAATGCAGGGGAGGTGTTCGAGCTCGGTGTTCGCTGGAGTGGCCGTGGCGGCGTGTTCTCTTTGGCAGCTGCTTCTCATCGTGTTGTTCGAACTGGTGCCTGGTTCGGTGCTCCTCGCTGCCTTGTAGCCTCTGTTCGCCTGCGGGTCGACGCCCACGAGCCTGGGCGAGAGGGGAAAGGGTTCCCCTCTGCGGCAACAGTGGTGCATTTGGCCGATGATCGACCAAGCTCTGGTAGTCCTGCTCACCGCGGTGGTGTGGTTGCCCTCTCTTGCCGTTTCCTCTTCGGTGCGTCTTCGTCCAGCAGCTTCGTTCCAGTATTGCAGTCTTCCGGTGGCGGCGGTGGCTGGAGCTTCTCTCCTCCTCTACGGCAATCTTGCTCCCTTGGTCCCCGGTGTTCTCGGGTGAACTCTCTTCGTCCCCGACGGTGCGGCGCCTACGAACCTAGGCGAGGGACACGGGGTCCCTTCCGGCGGCGAAGACGGTGGACTTTGGGCTAGGTGTGGCCTGTTGAAGACGATGATCCGCTCCCAACCTGTTGCTCACCTGGGTGCTCGCAATGGTGGTCTGTGGCAAAGGAACTTCAAGTTGTAATTTTTGTTTATCCTCTGTTTACTTGTGTTTCCTTTGGCCTGTAAGCTGTTTGTTCAGCATGTTGTCTTTGCCGCTTGAACTATGTGGCTTTGTTAATTCAAAGCTGGGCATTGATTGCCTTTTTTCTAAAAAAAAGATTTCCGGAGTCGCCTAGGAGGGAGAGAGACGACATACCGCCAGAGAAAACGAGAAGCAACCAGAGTCCGTCCACTTACTGGTCTAACATGCATCCTCGATCAACGTGCGCAAAAGTTGAAGAAGCAGCCTCACGTGAAGAATAGCAAACGAATATTGCTACTTGCCACGATCCATCAAACGAAAAAGTAGCTTCCTTCTCCTTCTGATCCACGTACCGGCAAGGATCAACTGAGAACCATCGGGAGCACATGTCGCTGAACGATGACATTAGTACAAAACAACACATTGATACCCTTTACGTAAATGACGGAAAATCGTGATTTTACCGTTTCCGCTGAGACCTAACTGAACTGTGCCGCGACTGCCGACTGGTCCGTCAATATTGGTTACGCGGAAATTCTTAACTCCGTTACCGGTGTTGTTGGCAACTGTCATAATTTGGTTTTGTTTCCAATATTTGACTCTATGGCAACGGAAACTTTTGGTTATCCGTGTGCAATGTGAACATGTTCCATCTTCTTGAAATTTGAAACGAGCGGAGTAACTGTTATGGCGTAGTGGCACCGTCCACTACTCCTTAAAAAACCCCGATCTCCGTGCTATCTCAGTACGCCACTTCGCCGCAGCCATGGATACTCCTAGCTACCACTCGGGCGACCTCCACCACAGCCGTTCGCCGCCGCCGCGGAGAGCCTCTCGTCTTCCGCCTGATTGGAACCACGTCATCATCGGGCTGGCCGTCGCGCAGGGGCACTGGCAATTTAGGAGTCCAGTGTCATGGTCAAATGTTGGCCTCCCCGGTGACTGGCGCCTCAACCGCGCGAGGGTGCCTATGCCGCCGGAAGACGACACGGGATCCTTGGGCGCCCGCCACCGCAGCCGTTCGCCGCCGCGGAGAGTCGCTCGTCCTCCGCCGCCTGAATGGAACTGCGTCATCGTTGGGCTGGCCGTCGCGGAGCGGCACTGGCAATATAGGAGGCTAGTGTCGTGGTCAAATGTTGGCCTCCCCGGTGGCTGGCGCCTCAACCGGGCGTCGGTGCCTATGCTACCGGAAAGAGTTGAGCTGCTTCAGAGCCGCCGGCTCCTCCTCCCGACGGAACAGAGGAAGGAGCCCGACGTCGCCAGATCTGTAGGTGGAGGCCGCATGGCGTGTCGATCCGCAGTCGGTGCAGCTGCGTCGAAACCTGAGGTACCGGAGAACAACGAGGACGACTACGTACTCCCGCCAGATCCAAAGGTAGAGTACATCTTTTTGTGACCGATCGTCATGCCAATGAAATAGGGTTGTTTTCATTGTTTTGTTTAGGTTTTTTCCATAGGACCAGTTAAAACATGGCTCCGTCCGATCCGTTTTTAGTGTCTCTCGAAAAGAATAGACCTAACACAAATCGGTATTGTAACAAATTCATGGCAGACTTAACTCGTTTGCAAAACAGATGTACATTTCGGTGACACTGCATAAAAAGCCGGGTCTTTAGCCAAGATGCTTTTGTCGTCCGGCATAAATGCACCAACAATTATGCAATGTGCTTTGTAAGTTTGTTATTCTGTCTGATGCATCCTATTATGTTGTATGTCTTTTATGCTAAATGTATAGTGAGCTAACATGCATTCATATATTCTCTCTTTCCATTTCAGTGACTACTTTATAAAAGAGCCACCTTCGGTACATCAACACTCGCTTATTACACTATGTGCATACCATGGGGCTGATCCGAATATTTAGCTCATTCAAATGAACTAAATACAAAGCAGGGGACAAAGTGGTGAGTTTATTATATTTCGGCGACACCGTACAAGAAGAAGATTGAATTCATGAACTTGCCAAAGTTGTAAGGCAAATGTAGCAGCAAGTCATGAAGATAAATTATGTTAGGAATGACAATGATAAGTTTAGTGAGGCATGACATTGATAGATTTAGCTAGACATGTCAATGATTGATTTAGCGAGGCATGACAATAAATATAAGT